>CM077522.1:30383710-30874337 GCA_039654895.1 Mongoloraphidia duomilia
AAAGAAAAACAACAACAAAAATTGTATAATTGTTTACCTACAGTATTTCTATAAATCCAGTCGCCGCAGAAAATCTGCTTAGAAATGTTGAACTACATTTTTTGGTGAAGTTGCAGCTTAGTGTGTAGTCCCCAGAGGGTTGTAAATGAACTAAAAACCAGTTTTTTTGTAAATAACTCAAAAACAATAATTAGTTCGTCACAGTTCCCTGGCTAGGGTTCTTTTTTTGCACCCTCAACAAATTTTTGGTTGATATATTCAAATAAAACAATCATATTCATTACATACAACATTGCTGATTGCGCCCTTCGGGGTTTGCGCCCCTGGTACGGGCCCCTGTTGCCAGCTACTAGTTACGGCGCTGGTTTGTCAAATTACCGATCTAGAGCGCACGAAATATAATTTCATCTCGTGGCTTCGCCTTTGAAACTTTCCTACATCTAAAATACATTTAAAATGTTCAAACCACTGCATTTATGTGCATTTATAGTACTTACTAGTCTTTACTTTAGTTATAATTTGAAACTTTCGTTTTTCACAGAGCAAAAACGCTCTAAAACATCGTTAAAGGCAGTAGATTTCTTCATAACTTAAAAAGTTTTCAAGATGTCAATATTGCACTTCAGTTTGGGAAAAGAAAATAACAAATATAACGGTTGAACAGGACATTTTGTCCGTGAATTTTTAAGATGACGTGACGAAGTGATTTTTAGCGCACTCTAGCTCAGTAATAATTAACTATATTTAAAGAAAAAGAGTTATTTGGTTCTGAACTTTATCAACTTTCAGAATGATAAGTACCTACCGTTTTTTCGAGTTATTTACAAATTACATACTGTTTTTTTGGACCTTTTGCAACCCCCTGAAAACTCATGCACCCCCTTTCGTAGGGAAAGGATTTTATAGTCATGTTTCATTAAACAACTTACAACTTCGGCACAAAACAAATGTAGATAGGTTACATACTGTCGAATTTTTTAAAGCTAAAATAGAGTACTATTTTCCCGGACCGCACTATATAATTATTAATATAATTTTAATGTACTTACTATCCAATCAAAATTATTTATAATTTTCATTCGAAAAAAAATTGTCTAGTTCTCTCAACTTGTGGGCTGTGAATACAAAATAATTTTTCTAAATGCTCTTCGAAATAAGAGGGTTGCGCATCGCTTATTTAAACTGTAGATATTGAAAAAAAGTCGATTTTTTATTTTTTTTCTTTCGTAGAACAAATAAAAGAACATAAAATTAAAAAAACTACATGAACAAGTAGAGTAGGTAAAAATTTATTGTTACAGTGCGCATATCAAAATTAAAAATGTGTTATTTAGATTTTAAACCAATGTTAAACTGATCTATCGCAACAATAAAGAGCACCGTTACGTTTAATTTTAAATTATTCAATAATTATACTTTATAATTCTTATGTAAGTATAGAATATGCTTGACTAGTTTCCAGTAAAATATATTATTAATTTTACCTGCAACTTCCAATAACAAACACCGTTAATACTACTACTATAACATTGAAAAAAATCATTTTTTTTTATTGCAAAACAACTTTCGTGAACACCGTCGATTAACAGCTAACTTTATACTGATCTGGTTCGGTCACAACTATGCTACTCATGGATTTGCTGATGTTTATATATAAAGATCGATGGAGATGTAACAGGGATGTAACAAAATTTCAGCTGGCTCACGTAAATAACAAAATCATTAAAATGGCCCAGGGTCAAACTCCTGGCAGTGCAACAGCAAAAAATGCATTAAAAAAAAATTAGGGCATGGAGACTGGCGACAGAAGTGAAAAATTATTAACATTAGTCTGGTTTTTTTGGTTTCGAAATAATTTATAATAAAAAATTATCTTTTTATTTTATTTTTAATTAAACTTTTATAATTCCAACTTTTATGTGAACATTTTTTATTATCAAAATCTATAAAATTAAACAACTACTTTTTTGTTTTGTTTATTTTGTCGTCAAGTTAAACGATGTGTTATGTAAAATATATGATCATATTTCTCAAGTTTTCACATCTATCAGCACTTCGAGCAACAAATATATACATTTTTAGATGGTTTATTCAACCTGCCAAAAGAAGTTTTCACTTAAAAAATTATAAATAACTAGCGGCCCGATCCGGCTTCGCCCGGGTGCTATGAATTTATGATTTATAGTGGACCCGGGTGGTATGAAATTATAACTTAATAGCCGTCACCCATTGCTCCGCTCACGTATATTTGTATATTGTTATTTTGTTATCCCCCGCGAGAATCTCCCCCTCCCCCTAATTTGTTATCCCCGCGAGAATCTCCTCCCCTGCGTAGCTTTCTATTGGTGAAAGATTTTTTACAATCGGTTTAGTAGTTCCAGAGATAAGAATTTATGATTTATTACCCCCCTCCCGCGAGTACCCCCTCGTGAGAATCTCTCCCCCTGCGTAGTTTTCTATTAGTAAAAGAATTTTTGGAATCGGTTTAGTAGTTCCAGAGATAAGAATTTATGATTTATTACCCCCCCACGCGAGTACCACCACGCGAGAATCTCCCCCCCCTGCGTAGCTTTCTATTAGCGAAGGAATTTTTAGAATCGGTTTAGTAGTTCCAGAGATAAGAATTTATGATTTATTACCCCCCCTCTAATTTTTTTGAAAATAAAATACAGCCCATGTTACTCGCTGATAATGTAGCTTTCTATAGGTGAAAGAATTTTTAAAATTAGTTAAGTTGTTTTTGAGTTTATCTATTACAAACAAATAAGTATAGATAGTATAGATATAGATTATTACCCCCCCCCCCTCTAACTTTTTTGAAAATAAAGTACAGCCCATGTTACTCGTTGATAATGTAGCTTTCTATAGGTGAAAGAATTTTTAAAATCAGTTAAGTACTTTTTGAGTTTATCCATTACAAAAAAAACAAACAAAAATCAAATCTTTCCTCTCTATAATATTAGTTTAGATGTCAAAGAAAGAATATAAAAAAATAAAAATATATAAATTATCACGTAGAATTTAGAACAAAAACAAACACAAAAATCTTGGTAGCATATTAATGTTTCCGGGCTAGGTAGCCGTGGTCTAATGGATTTTACTCCGTATGTTTCGCCCAAAGCTCCGTTGGGCATCTTCAGCGGCGATTGGCAATACGATTCGATCTTCTTGCCGGTCGACTGGTAAAATCCATTAGACCACGGCTACCTAGCCCGGAAACATTTGCTACCAAGATGTCTACCGGCCGTAAAAGCATGAAACTCCAAACACAAAAATGTCACGGTGCTAGTGGGTTTCGAATCGGGGACGTGCATACGACGCACAGACGCTGCTATCGTCGCCATCTGTACAACTGAATGACGTGCCGTTTTTATTGTATATGCGCGCGGGCACAGTTGTGACGGAGACATTCTAGTCCATAGCATGTCGGTAACGCGAGAAACTCTCCCCCTACGAAAATAATTAGTGAAAGAATTTTTAGAATTGGTCCGTAGTTTCAGAGATAAGAATTTATGATTTATTACCCACCCCCGCGAGAAATTCTCCCCCTGCGAAGATAAATTATTTGTGAATGAATTTTAGAATCGGTTCAGTATAGTTCCAGAGATAAGAATTTATGATTTATCCCCCCCCCCGCGAGAAACACTCCGTATTGAAACAGCAATACACAGATATTCACACACACACACACACACACACACACACACACACACACGTAACAGCAAGAGTGTGGAACAGTATTAATTCGGAAAGACGCGGTGTAACATTCAAACGATTTTATCTCGAAAATTATTAAACATAATATAAAAAAAATAATAAACATTCCTTTATAGATAGATTTTTTAAAATTTGACAATTTCATCTAGGTGGAAAGATATGGCCAATGACGTAAAAATATATTTTTAAATATATATTTTAACGTCTTTGGATATGGCCAAAACAAGGGCCACAGGAACCACGTGTTTTCATTGCCTTGGAAACGTATGGCCAAAACGTAATATCCTTTTCAACAGCTGTATAATGTATTTATTATGTTCTTTGTCGATTTTTGTATTGAAAATGTACTAAATCATGTTTTTACCCCATATGGATATATTTAAAAAAAAAAAAGTGAAAATTATACGTTTTTTCGACGCTCGCCGTGTATACCTATCTTCTAAATTGGTGGCCCCCTTACCTCGCATCGATTATTGCCATAGTAAGATATTCGAAATTTGCTTATTTTTCTGATTAATTTGGTGTAGGTACCTATCACATGCCATATTATTGAAAAAAGTTCGCAACCAGCGTCCCATATTAGATATACATTAAAAACAACTGACAGTAGTGCGGAAGTTTAAAGTGCAAAATTAATAATAAATCGTAGTTTGGTTGCAGAACTGAATAATTCAGTTAGGGCAAACTACGATTTACTATTATCAAAATATGTGATTTCAGGGTTTTTGAAAGGCCGTAGCCTGTAGGTACCTATATCTTTTCATCGAATTGAGTTAGAAGCTTGAATTTTTTACAGGACTATGGGGTTGTAGGTCATAGTATTTGATATTAATTTCAACTTGATATCTCTAGCCGTTCTTGAGAAAAAGGGTCTTGATGTTCATCAAGACCCTTTTTAACGTTTATATTTTAACGTTTTAGGATGTTTTAAGACTTTAAAAATTTTTAAATTTTTAAAATTATTTTTTAAAAATTTTTCTAAGTTTTAAAATTTTATATATCAATTCGAATTTTTTTCAATGCCAATTTACATGTCAAACGTAAAAATCATTTTTTTACCGTATTTAAACGTAATTTGGTGTAAATAACTTCGAAAAAAGATTTCATTATTGAACCATATTTAACGGTGCCAAAATGCTTCAAAGTTGATTTTCTTAGTGTAAATCGATTGTAAAACGGAAAATAAAGCCGATTTATTAAAAAGAAAATTTTTTGCAAGTCAAATAAAAATTTTAATTTTAAAAATGATTTTTTAAAATTTTAAAATTATTAAAATTGAGAGTGACTGACGGACAACAAAGTGATCCTGAAAGGGTTTCGTTTTTTTTAATTCTGAGGGACGGAATCATAAAAACATAACTGTGGTTTGCCATCCTTAAATGGGACAGCCTGTATAATTGAAAATATTTTCCAATAGAGTAGATCAAACGAACTAGGCCTGCGACTCAAACGCATTTTTTTCACAGAACCAACATCATAGCATGGCACACATCGCAAAACTTGTTCTTTCGAAAAATTATCAAACTAAAATTACTCAAAATTACTTCGGCGGAACCTCCCCAAATAACGTCCTCGAGGTGAAAAATTCGTTAAAAATTTGTTTTTCTAACTCCCACTCAAAGTGTGAGAATCATTATAGATGTAGGAGAAAATTGCATACCAGTAATTATTGTATAGAGTACCTACTTATACGTTTTCCTACAAAAAGTCCGCAACGCCAACGGCATATTATATCTAAAATCAATAGTTTAGAAATCCGGGGTGCTGGCCTGCATCTCAAATGTATTTTTTTGACAAAACTGACCAACGTGATCCTAACGCGTGTCAAAAAAAAATGTATATATACGCGTCGACTTGAGAACCCCTCCTTTTTTGAAGTCGGTTAAAAATGTGTAAAACTCATGTACCTATAAATTAATGTACCAACTACCAAGCTTTGTCTATTAATTATGCAATGTGCGTCTCTTTTGACGAAGTAATTCCGCATTTAATCCGAAGATGTCATTGGTCAATGTACGGCGTTCGCCGTTCCATCTGAAGAAAATGTTGAAATAATAGATATTATCTCTTTATTTCATTCGGACAAAATGTCTTTATCAAATTATTATCTGACAGTAGCCAATCAGGAACCAGCCAGCTGAGCCCACAGAAAAAAGGCAGAAATATATACCTGCACCTATGTTGGCTTCACGATTTTTTATCTATCATCAGTACAGGTTTTATAATATGTACATGGTAAAACTCTATAATGATTTCAACTTTGAGTGCCTTATACTTTCTTTTTCTTCTTCTTCTTCTCCTCTATATAGTATAAATTGAAGTCGCTTTTCGCGTCTGTCTGTCTGTATGTCCGTTTAACCGCTAACTCCTCCTAAACAGTTATATCCCATCAAAAATATTCTTGTAAAGAAAAAAAAAAGCCAAGTCTCGCCACACTTTCGCCGTAAAAAGTTTTGAGATCCCGAAAAGTACCAAGTCAGCCATTCTATTACCATTGACTATGAAGTTAGCAAATTACTCGATAGTTGTCTTAAAACTACACAGGTAAAATAAAGAATAATTTATAAATAATATTTTATGACTGTAAACTTGTAGTACCTTTTGAACTTGGCAATCACGTGGCATAGGTGCACTGTGATGAGATATTGTTTTTATTAAAACTTCGCACGGTATCATATATCCTGATGCCACGTGATTGCCAAGTTCAAAAGGTACTACAAGTTTACAGTCATAAAATATTATTTATAAATTATTCTTTATTTTACCTGTGTAGTTTTAAGACAACTATCGAGTAATTTGCTAACTTCATAGTCAATGGTAATAGAATGGCTGACTTGGTACTTTTCGGGATCTCAAAACTTTTTACGGCGAAAGTGTTGCGAGACTTGGCTTTTTTTTTTCTTTACAAGAATATTTTTGATGGGATCTCAGTTCTTTTTGTAAGGTTGCAAAGGGAAAATCACAGATAATTGAATTTTCTCGTTACTCGTACGCGAAACCCCGCCTCCATACCAAATTTCAGCTTTCTCTGACTAAGGACCTATAGAAATCTGCAACACCCCCTTTTAGGGGTTGGAGGGGGAAGATCACACATGTTTGAATTTCCTCGTTACTTGTACGCGAAACCTAACCTACATACCAAATTTCAGCTTTCTCTGACTACGGACTTAGCCTATAATAATAGAAATATGCACCACCCCCTTTTAGGGGTTGGAGGGGGAAAAACACAGATATTAAAATTTTCTCGTTAGTTGTACGTGAAACCCAGCCTGCATACCAAATTTCAGCTTTCTAGGACTACTGGAAGTGCCTTAGCTTTTTGATGATCGCTATGTCAGTGAGTGAGTGAGTGATGACAAAATAGACAATTTTGAGGTTTGAAATTTTCTGAACTATATTTATTAGAAACTTGTAATTTGGGGAATTACTTAAGACCGTTAGGTACAATCTCCAGCGAAATTTTCAGCCTTCTGCTTGCATTTGTAACAGAGCTATAGAAAGTTGAAAAGTGCCTTGAGTTGCTTCGAGAAAAGGTATACAAAGTAGCGGCCGTCTGTTGTTTGCTCGACTTGGCGGGGGCCACTGCCGTGGCCCCAGATACAGTGTGTTTCACTTTACATGAGGACACCTAAATAACTTTTTCATTTTAAAAGCAATCATTATAAAATTTTCAGCAGTTATGCAGGCCATTAAGATGCATCTTCTTTGTAGGAACAATATTTTTCAAAAGTCAAAATCTAGCCAACTACGATTAAAAAAAAATAGGGTTTCAAGTAAACTCATATGTGCAATCAAGTTGGAGCAAAATTTTATTAAAAAAAGTTGTTCAGAATCACAAAAAACTACTAAACGTGAAGTTTCGTCAAAAAAAATCATTTCTTAAATTTCTCAAAATATTAATGCAATCTGTAGTTTATTTGCTATTTTATTAACAAGAGTGCCATGTAACAATAAAATAGCAAATAAATTACAGATTGCACTACTATTTTGAGAAATTTAAGAAATGAATTTTTGACGAGTTTTTTGTGATTCTGAACAACTTTTTTTAATAAAATTTTGCTCCAACTGGATTGCATATATGAGTTTACTTGAAACCCTACTTTTTATTTTAATCGTAGTTGGCTAGATTTTGACTTTTGAAAAATTTTTTCCTACAAAAAAGATGCATCTTAATGGCCTGCATAACTGCTGAAAATTTTATAATGATTGCTTTTAAAATGAAAAAGTTATTTAGGTGTCCTCATGTAAAGTGAAACACACTGTATATAGCGAACGAGCGAAGCGAGTGTGTAATGTAATTATAATATTCAAGCGAACGAGCGAAGCGAGTGAGTAGTGTATTTATAATATTCAAGGGAACGAGCGAAGCGAGTGAGTAGTGTATTGCACCCGGACTTTCTTAGCACCCGCTAATAGCTTCTAAATTTTTAAAGATAAGTATAAATCCTTACTAATACTGTTGTTTTAAAAAAATTGTGTCTGTTGAACAAATGAATTTTAATGAAATTATTATGATCAATTATTTCAAAAGGATTATTGAATATTATATTATCGCTGTAAATGAATGATGACTACAGATTATTACTGACATACTAGTGTTATGTTTTAAGAGCCTGAAGAAGTCTAAAATATAGACGAAACGTTGCGAATTAAAACTTTAACTGAGTTTCAATCAACCGACGGTCCAAGTTCCCGTTAATCTCTTATACAGAATGTACCGCAGAAAACCGAACATAGGGAAAACTCCATTGTGCAAATTAGTCAGGATCAGTGATTGCTGTGCCCTTTTTCATGTTTAAAACCATGATAATTAATTTAGTTGAGTTAGCCATGTATATTCTATCTTTGTCACGCTACCCATTTTGTTTATGTCTTCCCTGTTGCACTCATTTATTTTCTATGTTCTCAATCCTGTGATGCACCCTGTATATAGTTACGATGGACATGACAACTAAAAACTTACTAATATTATAAATGCGAAAGTAACTGTCTGTCTGTTAGTTACCTTTTCACGCATAAACCGCTGAACAAATTTCGATAAAATTTGGCAAGGAGATAGATTGCATCCTGAGGAAGGACGAGGCAACCTTTTGTCTAAAAAAAAACCGGCTTCGCCCGAGTGAAAAAAGTACTCTCAGAAACAACTGAACGGATTTCTATTTTTTTTTCACTGTTTCATAGATGATACCTTGCTTCAAGACATAGGCTATAATAATAATTGGCCGGTCCGGCTTCGCCCTAGTGAAAAGAGTAATCTTAGAAGCTACTGAACCGATTCTAAAAATTCTTTCACTAATAGAAAGCTACACTATCCCTGAGTGATATAGGCATTATTTTATTTTGATTCTCGCGGGGGCGGGGTAACAAATCATAAATTCTTATCTCTGGAACTACTGAACCGATTCTAAAATTTGTTTCGCTAATAGAAAACTACGCAGGGGAGGAGATTCTCGCGGGGGCAGAATAGAAATTCTTGCGGGGGCTAATAAATCATAAATTCTTATCTCTGGAACTACTAAACCGATTCTAAAAATTCTTTCACTAATAGAAAGCTACGCAGGGGTGAGATTCTCGCGGGGGCAGTGGGAGAAATTCTTGCGGGGAGCTAATAAATCATGCATTCTTATCTTTGGAACTACTAAACCGATTCTAAAAATTCTTTCATTAATAAAAAGCTATACACTATCCTTGAGTGATAAAGGTTATATTTTATTTTAATAAATTTTTCGCGGGGGGAGGATAACTCCTGTGGGATTGTAACTAAACGTAACTCTGAAATTCTTTTGCATTTTAGCGTAGGTGTAGGCGGAATCCTATTAATATTATAAACACCACCAGCCCGACTTCGCTTCGCAGGGGGAGAATTTCTCGCAGGGGGATAACAAATTAACAATATACTAAAATGTATACGTGAGCAGAACCATGGGTGGCCGCTATTAACTCATAATTTCATACAGGGCCGTAGCTAGGGGGGCATTAAGGGGCAATGCCCTACCTTAAAACATCCAGTGCCCTACTTTAAGGAATTATAAATAAGCCGCAAAGACTGTCACGACAGAATGACAGACTTGATCTATCTGACATTTGGAAAAACAAGATTAAATTCGTTGGATCTAAATGAAGTTCTTCGGAAATTTGATAACATGGCAAGTTCTGTATTTTTTTTGATTAAATTGTAATTCACCGTTTTTTTGCTTTTGTAATTTGATATCACCAGATGAGGTGGGCAATCCAATTAATAAATTGTAGTCTTTTGCTTCAGCCCTACTTTAAACTTTCAGTGCCCTATTTTGAATTCAGCTCTAGCCACGGCCCTGATTTCATACCACCCGGGCGTAGCCGGGACGGGCCGCTAGTACGGAATAAAAAGCATGATTTAAATTTTAAGGCGTTCTTTGCTTTATGGAAAATAAAATATGTATTTTCAAATTAAAATTCCATAAAGAAACTAATTAATACCGCTGTTGAAATTACGTTTTGACTTCAAGACGATGCATCGAAAGCTCGCGATTTTCAGATTTGGGCCCTTTTTCTAACCATATCTTTCCACCTGCACGAAAATGTGTAAAAACCAAATTTTTAGAAATCTATCTATTAAAGAATTTTCTTTAATTTTTTCTCGAGATTTTCGCAAGAAAACATTGTTAGAGGTAGTTTTAGGTACTCCCTAAAAAACTTAGCAGAGCAGGTGAAAAGGGTAAGAATTTTAATAAGAATTAGTTGGGGGATCACCCTTAACAATTTTCCGCAAAATCACCTTTGTTACCTCGTCTTTTTCCCAAATCGCTTTCGCTGCTACACTTACCTATCTATTAATAATTATTATACTCTTTTGTGTCTAATTCGCCTAGAGTCTAGACTACCTATTGTAAACGTTGACAAAACTCTTGATAAATTTTGATAGGTACCTATTTCTTTTTTACATTTCGAATTAATTGGGTGTTAATTTTTTCCATAGAGATACCATAATTAGATTATAGAGTAGGGAAGCCTCCCAAAAAAGTGTGGATAAGGGCCGTCCCAAGGGTGGGGTGACCGGGGCAGTCGCCTCGGGCGCCACAAGATTGGGGACGCGCAAATGAACACTATTTATACTGATTAATGGAATTTATAAAATATTTGAACACCTATAAGTATGAATTTATAATATGATTCTCTCGCCACACATGGGGGCGCTGCGTTATAGTCGCCTAGGGCGCTCGAATGGCTTGGGACGCCCCTGGTATGGATGCAAAAGATAGAGATAGAGAGAATATAGGTGTTGTTCTATCTTTTTCTATCACGCTTTGATGGTACCTATAGTAACAAGGAAAAGACAACATCTATCCGTATCTATCTCTATTTTCCAAGGAGACACTGTCACTTATGGCTCCCCTACTCTATTTATGATATCTCTATGATTTTTTCGCACATATTTATAAGATAATAAGTTATAATAATAATTGTTTATTAGTCATTAGTAGTAAATAAAAACTTTAATGTAGAATGTCGTTACGTTTGTGGGACTTAGTTTAAAGTATCATAAGTATAATATTATGAAAGTATCGAATCATCGTAGCGACACCACCTGTTTCGATTTGTAGGTGGTGTATTGATCCCATAGACATGGTTGATCAGTAGTCAGTGAATACCATAGAAAATACGTCCATGAACCTACTCGAAATATTGAAAGTCTACTGGTGTGTTAAGTGTTAACTGTTTACTATCCTCCTTGTCTGCAAATTGTTTACGGCATAGTTTACGGGCATGTAATTTGACAGCTCTATATTAAATTTCTGAAATGGAGCATTTTTCACAAAAAAAATCAAAAGCAGAAGGTAAGAACGTTCATTTCAATATATCAATTAAAATGGTATCAAAATAATGTTTGGCAAACCGTAATAACATAACATTTTAATTGGAATTTAAAATTCAGTGATGTTTTGTAATTTTGTATCTAACGAAAGGAAATTTTGTTGTGTTGGCAATAAGTGAATCTGCGTCAGTGTTGTGTACTGTACTTCAAAGTACGGTTTTGTAATTTTATATTTGATTTTTCCTAATACACACGTGTTATACTTTAATAAACATGTTGCGGCGTGAAGCGCGTTTGAAACGTGAGTTTTTAAACAGAAAAAATCATGAGCAAAAAGAAAAAAATATACAAGACAAAAAAAATCTTTTGAAGAAGCATCTAGACGAGGGAACAACAATCCATGGTAGTATTCAAAAAAATGCTTTGGATCTACAAAAGAAAATTGAGTGGGAAGACAGCGGTCCACAACTTGTCCCTTTAATTGGCGGTGAAAGTGCAGGTACAACACATTCACAAGATGATGAATATCGTTTCGCTGGTGTGGAAGACCCGAAGATAGTTATAACGACCTCAAGGGACCCAAGTTCACGTTTAAAAATGTTCGTTAAAGAACTACGATTAATATTTCCAAATTGTCAACGAATGAACCGTGGTGGTTATGAAATGAAACAATTAATGCATGCCTGCCGAGCGAACGATGTAACTGATTTTATTATCGTTCACGAACGGAGAGGTGTACCGAATGGATTAATCATATGTCATCTTCCGTATGGTCCTACTGCATACTTCCATATTAGTGATGTTGTGATGCGTCATGACATTCCTGACATTGGCACAATGTCTGAACAGTATCCTCAACTTATTTTTCATAATTTTAAAACGAAATTGGGTGAACGTGTTATGAATATACTGAAGTATCTCTTCCCAGTACCGAAAGAAGATTCTAAAAGGGTTATTACTTTTGCCAATCACGATGACTTGATTGTTTTCCGACATCATATGTACAAAACGGTCGATAAAAAAGTAGAATTGACTGAAGTAGGTCCAAGATTCGTCCTACGTTTGTTTCAGATAAAATTAGGAACGTTAGATGTCGAGGATACATCGCAAACCGAATGGGTCCTGAGACCTTACATGAATACAGCTCATAAAAGACGATTCTTCAGCGATGACGATGGATGGAAACAAGATGATGATTGATTGTACTGTTATTAATTACGATTTTTGTGAATAAATGTACATACCTACTTGTTTTAATAAATGAATAATACCAATTTCTATTTTTTTAATGTTAATTGCCAATCATTCATAAAATATGTTTAGTTACTGTGACAAGATCAGTCGTAAAATCTCAGATAAGTATGAGGTTTTTCAGATTGTAGTGGTGCGAATATTTCCCACTTTGGTCTTATTTTATACCGCCAGCTATGCCACATTGGAAAGTCTAGGGAAAAGCTGTAATAATCACGATTTACTAAGAAAAATAAATGAAAATAATAAAAAAGTACCTACATGTTCAGTGGTGAATGTGGTTGCCATATTTTAATTGTATTATAAAATGTTCGATCATTAAATCAACGCGCACTGCCTTTAAATTATAAATTACGGTTAAATTGAAAAAAAAAAAATGTAAATTGAAATATAATAGAAAGTGAAGAAAAAATTAAATTTTAATATACCTACTTACATAATATTCCTATTTTAGTTTATGATTTAGACTTCGTAAGTTATTAGATTTATCACTAATGAATTTTGGATTGTAGGAGAGTTAGAAGTAACTGGAGTATCTCGTAGTGGTCGAGTTCGTAAAAAATCGTCAAAATTAGTTGATTTTGAATCTCCTGACGATTTGGACAATCGCTACAAACGTCATACAGGAATAGCACAACGTAAACATACGGCAGACTCTCATACGGAACCTCCCATGTCACCTAAAAAGCTATCGGCAAACTACCCATCAAGTGGGAATATAGAAACAGAAGAACTCATCATCAAATCAGAACAAGACGAATTTGAGGATTATGATTTTGAAGATCCAGATAGTAGTTTCGATGTTAATAACGATTATTACGATGATGGAAACGACGGTTCAAGTATGGAGTCGATGGATTCGGCTAGTGATATCGACGAACAAAGTGAAAATACAGGGTTTAGAAAACTCGACGAGCATACTGAAAATGTACCGCAAAATACAAGTGGATCCCACAGCTTGTATATGCTGGAAAAATCTAATAAGAAAAAATTGGTAATAAAAGATGGAAAAATTATCGGAAAGTCTAAAGCGCAACGTAAAGATAAAGGCAAAACACGATGTACAGCTTATATGCTTTGGGCAAAAGAAATACGTCAAGAATTATTTAAAAACACACCTGAAATAGATTTCTCCACAATGTCAAAAAAATTAGGTGAACTGTGGGCTACCGTTCCAAATAATGAAAAATTTATGTGGCGCAGAAGAGCCAAGCGTCTGAATTCAAAAATTGATGCCACTGGCACAACCGAACCGAATCCCAAATTTAAAAATACTGGTAAAGGTAATAAATTTATAAATAAAAAAGTCAGTGCCAGAAACATATCAGGGGCTGCAACGCCCTCACAAATAGGTGTTTCAGGTGATGAGAATATTTCTCCAATTGAATCAAAGAGGCAGAGTGGTGACACTACAAGTATTTTTAAGGCTTCAGGAACACAACCGGTGGATGTTGCAGCTCATCTTAAATTACTGGGAGAGAGCCTAATGATAATTGGAGAACGTCTTAAGGAACACGAGGTATTCAAAGTCATTTGATTATTGTTTTAGACGAAATCACACTTTTAATTAGAGAAGTTGCTTGCCGTTGGTAACTCCCCACTAAACAAAATACGTAACAGTCGCATAAGATAATAAGATAAAATTAACAAGGATTTCAGAAAAAAGTTGTATGTTGAAATAATATTTGTATTTAGGTGGTACATGTCATTTACAATATGAAAACAATAAAAAATTCTCGAAACAATTTAGAAAAATGAGATTAATAGTGTCAATGACGTTAATGTAACTATGTTACGATGTTTTAAGCCCTATGGTATGTTGGGGGGAGGGGGGGCTGAAGAGTCTAGAACGTTTAAACATAATCACATTAGTCGATAAGAAATGAGCGAAATATGAAAATATTGTAAGGATATAAATATTTTGAAATTTGGAAAATTATCTTTCAATAAATGAAATAATACAAAATCAGAAGACATTTAAATTAAACAAATTCTGATAACGTTTTTTGATATTGGACCAAATTCAACAAGTATCTGTCTATACTAGACTAAAGAAGCCGGATAATCTTGGATAGTGTATGGTAGTGATGGGACTCGAGTTGTTCACTCGAGTGACTTGAGTTGTTTTTATTTCACTCACACCCGAGTCAAATTTATTTTTATTCGGCTTTCGAGTGACTCGAGTCAATTCGAGTGACTCAAATCGGCTAGATCCACTCGATTGGCGAGTTGACTCAGAACACTCGAATGGCCTGTAGTGACTCGAGTGAGAAGTACAAGATAAGACATGCTTAGCCGATGTATGACATACAATATATATGCCTTAATCTTTCATTTGAAATTCAGTACATAGTTTGAGTTGTTTTATTTGTTAAATGTTTGTGTAAGCTGTTTGCTAATAATTCGTGTTTAAAATGAGTGAGAGTTACACTGAATGTGGTTAGTGGTTACTCATTATTATGCCCTGCCTGTATGTAAAAAAATGACTCAGTTACATTGTCACTCGAGTGAAGAAATTCTCACTCGAGTCTTATCTTGACTCGAGTGGCATTCAAGTGACTCGTTTTGTATAGACGAGTGACTCGTTTTGTACAGACGAGTGACTCAAGTGAAAAAATCTCACTCGAGTCCCATCACTAGTATATTGTTTGCCAAATAATAGCCTGGGAAATAAAGGATTTATGTCGCAAATAATTCCCATAGAGCTGGATTTTTCACAAATGGTACAACATCTTTAGACATGTATTTTTACAAAAGTCCCCGGTTATCCACCTTGTGCTTCCTTCGCCACCCCCTCTTCAATATAATTTTACAAGCCTTACGGAAGCCAGATTCGAAATATTTCAGAAACGGTCGACTTAAGCGATTCTTTCATTATGTAATGTTTTAAATATGATTACATTTCCTACAATTTTGATTCCTACAAAATTTCTGTCGTGCAAATAGTAAGCGCGCTACAGCTTTTTGAAAGTCACGCGTTTTTTGTAGCCTTGGAAACCAATTGTATTAAACGTAATGTTCTTTTCAATAGCTTTATTTTTTGTGTTCTTCATCGAATTTTAAATTGAAATTACACATTTTCATTAAGCAAAGAACGCCCTAAATCGTGATTTTTGTCCCATATTGATATCTTTAAAAATTGAGTTGAAATCATCATAGAGTTTTACGTGTTTTTTTGACACGCGTTACGAGTACCTTCCATACCGAATAAAAAAAAAAAACGTCTAGGAATCCATAGAAAATTTAATGCCCTAAACGATGATTTTTGTCCTATCTCGATAACTTGAGACATTTTTAAATTATAGGCATTTAAGTCCAAGCGAATTGAATGAAATAGAAGAAAAGACGGATTTTTAAATGAACTTAAATGTTTATAACTTGAACATTTTTTAAGTTATCGAGATAGGACAAAAATCATCGTTTAGAGCATAACATTTTCTATGGATTCCTAGACGTATTTTTTTTTATTCGGTATGGAAGGTACTCGTAACGCGTGTTAAAAAAACACGTAAAACTCAATGATGATTTCAACTTTGACTAGCTATAGCTTCTCAATTTTTAAAGATTTCGATATGGGACAAAAATCATGATTTAGGGCATTCTTTGCTTAACGAAAATGTGTATTTTCAATGTAAAATTCGATGAAGAACACAATAAATAAAGCTATTGAAAAAGGACATTACGTTTTAACAATTGGTTTCCAAGGCTACAAAAAGTGCGTGATTTTCAAAAAGCTGTAGCGCGCTTACTAAATTTGTAGGAATGAAAATTGTAGGAAATGTAATCCTATTTAAAACATTACATAATGAAAGAATCGCTGAAGTTGACCGTTTCTGAGATATTTCGAAACTGGCTTGCAAAATTATATTCAAGAGGGAGTGGCGAGGGAAGCACAAGGGGGATAACCGAGGACTTTTGTAAAAATACATGTCTAAAGGTGTTCTACCATCTGTGAAAAATCCAGCTCTATGGGAATTATTTGCGACATTGGGTGATTTTTTCCTTTCATTTCCTGGGCTATAACCCGTTTATTTCTATTTATGAATGCTAAATAGTGTCTCACTGTGAATATTCATGTTAGATAACATTTAACTCTAATAGGCCTAGTACAGTGCTTTTGTATTCAATTTATATTATTTTGAGTGACATGTTTCAGGGTCAAATTGCGGTATCAGGCAGTTTATCTGTACTGTTGGATTCGCTTCTGTGCGCGTTAGGGCCGCTCATGTGTCTTACACAACAAATTCCGGAAGTAGCAGATCAAGGAAGTCCACCGGAACAGCTGGCTCAAACACTTGATAATATTGCCTATATTATGCCTGGACTTTAAACATGATAACAGTTTCTTAGTATTTTAATTATATGTACAAAATATTTTTTTAATATCTAATTTCATTATAGCATTGAATATAAAGTTATAATTAATTTAATTATTGATGTATGAACTCTCTCAAATAAAATGTAATTTAACGCTATGTTGTTCATTAGTTTTTTTTAAGAACAGAAACAGTGACATGATTCATATGACCGCATATAGCGCACGCAAATCATAATAATCATACTGCATGCGTTTGAAAATGCAATGTGTGGTTTCAGCTTGTCCATTGTAATTAGTAGACAACAATCAAATTATACCGTTTTACTTACTACACAATGATTCAAATTTAATTTTTCTATTGCAAAAACTCAAAGTATAGTAAATTTGTGGTATTTTTAAACTATGTTGCTACGTTAACGTCGCAAATTTTAAAAAGTGACAAGAAAAAAAATAGCATCAATATAAAGAAAATTATATAATAAAATTTTGAAACAAAATTTTAACAAATTCTAATACAGTACAAAGAGACACTTTCATTTTTACAAGCCTATCTAAACTTATTTGATATATTACACGGTACGAATTTTTATAACAAAATTAATTTATAATATTTCAGTAACAGTTAGACTTAGTACTGTGTGTAAATAATATTATTGTTCTGATTTTTTGTTTATAATTAAATATTCAAACATCTCGGATTAGTAGTGGTATTGTTGATTTATTTTTCGCGCATAATATAGTAGATACCTGCGTTATCAACTATTGAGCTGTCAAATCTGCGTCTGATGATGGCAGAAGTTAAAAATGAATTGAAGATGTCAAGAATTTTTAAGTTAGCTCAAAAATTTAATTCTTTTTACTTGTCAGGTAAGATAATTATTGTCAGTAAATGAATTTTACATTTGAAATTTATTCTAAATTGGTATTTTTATGCGAGAATGCCCAGATCTTATGTTGATGCAATTTTTTATTTTGAGTAATATTGATTTTTGTATGCCTTAATATATTTAGTATTAAAATTAATATTTTGTGTAATTTGGAAGGTTTAAACAACGGAGAATGTCGTCCTTTCATAGTGGAGGGGTATCAAGTGGGTTTAGTACGCCCAAATGTTTTAAATCAACTTTTACAACACCCTGAGGTAATTAATACTTTATCATCTTATCGTCTCCATGATTTCGATGCATGCTGCATGCTCATATAGATATGGAACGGGAACCAATTATAACGAGCACGTCGATTTATATTTATCTTTAACTGGAATAATTGAAATAAAATTTTAAATTGACAAGAATGGTAACTTATGACCGTAAAATCCAGAATGATGTTTTCACAACATGCGTTAGACACCTTGCAGTGATATTTAATTTTATGATAAACACACTTTAAATTTATCAAAATTAGACCAACATTTATGAAATATTATCCAAAACAATCTAATTGTTTTAATTACCTAATCATACTAAACTACAACAAAATGGCAATGTTCATATATTAGTGCTTTATATTATGTACCTATATCCTATTTTTTACCTTTATAGTTTTTAACAAGTTAGAGTCTAGGTACATAGTAACATTTTGTTGTAATACATACCTTTTTATTTATATTATGTACTATCGGATTTTAAAACAAAATTTAAAATTAACCTACATAAATACTAAATAGTAATGGTACAATGTAATAAGGAATTCTTTAAGTTGACATTTCTGATTTTTAATGCTCTAAATAGAAAAACCAGTCAATCGCGAGTTGAACTTGCGCACCGATGGTTCCGTACCATTTGAAAAAAAAATTTACCATCTTATAACATTATGAAGAGCATTTTGTTGTGTTAAATATATTTCTTATTTCTTAAACTGCATCCGCCATATAACTCAGTAAACAATGGTATTTCGACCGCTAAAAAACTTTTGCTCATAACTTGCAAACTATTTTAGATGGAAGTATTTTTGGTATTTGTTGTTTAAATATAAAATATGCACTATATTGGAATTGTTTTTCGCAATCCAAGGTATTGCCGTTTTCCAGATAGAGCCAAAACGGTCTAATATTGGCAAATATGACCTCTTACATCGTTATCCGAAAAAAAAAAAAAAAATACAATCGTATTTTACTTAACGAGCTTTAAACAATGATTACTAGGTAGAAAAAAAACCGACCTCCCTTTTATATATTGTATGAACCCCCCCCCTTAGAATAAAATTCTCAAAATTTTAAACACGATTTTCAGTTTTGAGTCAAAGCACTACATAATCTGAAAATTTCAACTTTCTATAGCTAGAAGCCTCTGACAGACGGAGAGAGTAGCCACGATAGGGCTCCGTTGGACCCTTTGGGTACGGAACCCTAAGAACGGCGTTTCTATGAAAAAATACGTTCTTTGCAAGTGGAACAATTTATGCAGATGAAAATGATTGACTGTATTTTTAGGTATTTCAAATAAATGATAATTTCGTAGAACTCAATCCAGCTTTCCGTGATTATGAAGAAAAAACTAAAAATATAGATAGAATTTTACGGAAATTCAAAGAAGATAATACATTTATAACATTAAAGGGATGGAGGGATGAGGTGCGTTATTATATTTGTTGTTTTTTACAAATAAAAATTGATTCGAATCGTTTCAATCTAGTTCGAAACTGCAACAAAATCAGTATAAGATTATAACACTGGGTGTTTCAAAAGTTAAACTTGAATTTAAAGGTTTCCGTTTGTTTTGTTTTAGTGTTACCATGTCCGAGCTGAATTTGTATCGGAAAGTTTATTTAAAATGGATCGCTCAGCTACCTGTCTTTTTGGAATCAGGAATTATGGTGTAGATATCAACGGCTATATCAAACATCCTACTAAAGGATTATGCGTTTGGCTACAACAACGATCAGCTACTAAACAAACATGGCCTGGTGTGTTTTGTCGAGTTTTTTTTTTATACCTCCACACAGTGAAAAAAAATAACAAAAGTCTCTTATTGTAGATAAGTGGGATAATTTAGTGGGCGGAGGTTTGTCAGTTGGTTTTGGAATTTTAGAAACGGCTCATAAAGAAGCGATGGAAGAAGCTTCGATTCCAGCTTCTCTGATGAAAAATCTAACAAGCGCTGGATGTGTTTCGTAAGTGAACCTCGTTAAACAAAAAGTATTGTACACAAATTATAATTGTTAAAGCGTTATTAAGTGAGTTGTTTTATTAATGTTTAAGATTTTTCTTCGAATCCGAACGCGGACTTTTCCCAAACACTGAATTTGTGTTTGATTTGGAGCTTCCTTTAGACTTTATACCGAAGAATATAGATGGCGAAGTGCAAAATTTCGAATTATTGTCAGCTAAAGAATGTCTAGAGAGAGCTTTAACCAGCGATTTCAAAACAACGAGTGCACCTGTCCTTATTGATTTTTTCATAAGGCATGGTATTATTACCCCAGAAACTGGTCAGTTGTGCTTCTAGTTTTCAAATTTTCAAATTGTTTTCAGTTTTATAAAATGTGTTCAATATTTTCAGAACCCAATTTTCTACAGCTCGTTGAGCTCCTTCATGTACCATTACAAAGACTATATAGTCCACGAATAATTGGAAAAGTTAGAGAAAATGGCGATGTAGGAAATAATCTAATGTAAACACAATTATATTTATTTTAAATTATTTTTTATTGATGTACTTATGTTATAATAATGATTTATGGTACAATTTTACATTCGAAACGTAAAAATTTAGATAGATTTTATAATAAAAAGAAAGTAATATAAAATTGTGATAAATAATCTTGTTACTTTTTTATTTGTAATAAACAGTATATAAAAATTATCAGATTTAAAAAGAGAATCTTGTCTTTTTTCTATAACTGGAATAATAGAAAACCAATGACGTCTATAGATTGCTAGTCTGAGCTGCGCGAGCCAATTTCCGTTAGAAAGAAAATTCCGAATCTGAGGAAATGTTCTGTTTTTGTCACGCTTATTAGGCCCTACAATTAGAATTAAAAGATAGAGGCCATAAGGTAAACACTGCGACCAATAAGGTCTATTGTGCACCCCTAATATTCCATCAGTTCTTAAGGATTCCCAGACTATTAATATAGTCTAGTATCTTACTTAAGCCCTACAATGTGTGCCGTGCAAATTTTGAAAACTGTCCACATCGCAACGTGAATATAAGCATAGCGAGCAGATACCAATTTCCGTTACTTGAGTATAACCATAGTGACCAGATAACTACTAACAAGAAAAAGTCAGATAGACGTTTTCCTCGTTATTTATGCCTTCTCTATCCAATGCATTTGGATGCGTAGTAGTAGACTAGCACTCCATAATGCAATAACTAAATGGATTAAACAAATTTGGGGAGGTTAGATGTAATCAGTCTAATGTAGAGTTTATCGTACATTATTTAACACGCTGTTTCGTTGTTATTTCTATGGTTACTTCGTATGTTTTATGTGTTATTCGGTGTATGAATGAATGAATTGTGGATTATAGACGCTCGACAACAAAGGTCATTAGCGTCGTTATTCGGTGTAAGAATATAACAGTGATACGGCTCATTTCTTAATTTATCTAACATCATGCATAATCACTAGAAATGCGTTGGGCTGACATTTCATATCCTAGTTTTCCTTAAAAAAATGAATCATTCAAAAATATCAAAATAAAATATGGGAATCAAGTAAGTAGAATGCAATTTTATTTATAAAATAAAAAACTTATTCTGGGTGTTTTAGTGAGGTGGCTTAGTGAAATTACCGATACCTGGCGGATAAAAGCGCCAAATTTGGTATGATGGTACCTTAGGGTACTAATAAATGTTAGCCTAGGAGCCCTTTGGGATTTCTGAAAAACAACTTTTGGCGGCCGAAAAACCACGAAATTTTATCACCTTTTTTGCTTTTTTCGAAATATTTCAGAAACGGTCGACTTAAGCAATTCTTCCACTATGTCTAGAAATCCATAAAAAATGTAATGCCCTAAACGATGTTTTTTATCCTATCTCGATAACTTAAAAAATGTTCAAGTTATAAACATTTAAGTTTACTTCAAAATAAGTTCTTTTCTTCTATTTGGTAATTTTTTATTCAATTCGCTTGAACTTAAATGCTTATAATTTAAAAATGTCTGAAGTTATCGAGATAGAACAAAAAACATCGTTTAGGGCAATAAATTTCCTATGGATTCCTAGACGGATTTTTTTTTATTCAGTATGGAAAGTACTCGAAACGCGTGTTAAAAAAACACGTAAAACTCTGTGATGATTTCAGCTTTGATTGCCTTTAACTTCTCAATTTTAAAAGATATGGATATGGAACAAAAAAGATGGTTTAGGGCGTTCCTTGCTTTATGAACATGTGTATTTTCAATTTAAAGTTGAATGAAGAACACAATAAATAAAGCTATTGAAAAGGACATTACATTGGTTACCAAGGTTATAAAAAGCGCGTGATTTTCAAGAAGCTGTAGCGCGCTTACCATTAATACCACAGAAGAGTTATGAGAATGAAAATTGTAGGAAATGTAATCATCTTTAAAACATTACATAGTGGAATTGCTTAAGTCGACCGTTTCTGAAATATTTCGAAAAAAGCAAAAAAGGAGGTAACATTTTGTGGTTTTTCGGCCGCCAAAAGTTGTTTTTCCCAGAGGGCTTCTAGGCTAACATTTATTAGTATACCCTAAGGTACCATCATACCAAACTTGGTGCTTTTATCCGCCAGGTATCGGTAATCTTAAAATAGAGTTTTAAGCTACCTCACTATTTTAACAGTGTTCGTCATTATAAAGAATTTACATAAAAACCTAAGAATAAAACTAAATACTTATTATAGGAAACAAAAAATTAATTTGCTGTTTCACACGCGTCAATCCAATCATTATATACGTCCACAGGTTCTGACAAAAAATTTATTGTCGTTTGAAAATCTTCTAAACACACTCTACATGTTATCCGTGCCGTGTTTCGACCTTTGTCCCTGTAAATAAAAATACACATGAGAACTATTTTCTTTCAATAGAACTGCATAATATGGTTTATGTTAAAAATTGCGTTCATAAAATCGTAATCTGAAAAGCATATCAAAAGGTTTTTAGTTTTTTCAAATAAAAAATAATGAGTAAGGTCGGGATTACACTAGTAAATCTTGCAGGTAATTCGTAAAAATTATAAGTGTAAACAACGCTAAGCTATATTTACAGTAAATTTTACAAACTTAGTGATAGTAAAATTGGCAAGTCAAATTCTTTCGCATGCACTCATGGGTCTTTTCACACAGCTTATCGACTAGTCTCAATAAGTTGATACCTGTAACCAGTTACCAGATGCGCTAGAAAAAAAAACCGGACACCGGTGGGACACTGACAGAAGTGATAGAAAGTCCGGTTTTTTAAATATTTTTTTTTAATTTTTCACCCAGACAAAACATTAAAAAACCGAACTGTCCGGGTGAATACCAAATACCTGATAACCCTGCCTGTGACAGTTTTTTTTTTTTCATAAAAAAATAAAATAATGGCTTCGAAAAGTTTAAACGGAAAATTTAAAATTAATTAAATGAACCTAACTGTATATTAGGACTGACTTGAAAGACACAAAAGAAATAACTTAAATTTTGATAGCATTTGATACTCTGAAGACGGCAATAAATGCAAAAACAATAAGTATTGTTTTAGTATGCTACAAAGAATTTCTTCTATTATTGTAAAAGAACCAATGTGCTAAATCGGTCCTGAGGAAATCAATCGAAAAATGCACGATCTGAAGGGCCAGTTTTTCAGGAGTTAAATTTGAAAAAAGTAGGAAGGGCTTTAGTAATTATGTACCAAACTAGTGTACACGCTTCTGGTGAAGAACGCGCATTTCACATCAAGCATTTCGTAAGTAAACACATCGTAAGCCCTCGAAGGTAATGTAAATGGCCCTGTAAGGCCTCTTTTCCACGAGACACCGGTGTCTCATTCTAGCCGATCATACAAATATATGCATGTTTACCCACGGAACACATCTATCGGACACTCGGTTTCCGACACGGCGACTGTGTCTCGAAGTGTTTCTGCTCCGCCACTTTGTGAAAACACAGACACCTGTTTCTGTTTAGCAAAACATTGTCATAAAGCGTGCTCTACCCACGGGACACGCCACCACGCCAGTATCTCACAGTTTCCGCAGCAGTTGCATGTGATTTGTGATTGTCGCGAAATGGAAGTAAACACGGAAGATTTCATTTCTGAAATAGAAAATGAACCTGCTATTTGGAATTCATCAATTGATGAATATAGCAATAAAATAGAAAAAAAGGCGGCGTGGGAACGCGTGATAACTAAATTTTATCCAGATTTTGAGATGAAGAATTCAAAATTTATCTGGATGATTTCGTAAATCCAAATATAAGAATGGGTAAAGCCCTTTTTCATGCCTTTCGGCTAATAAAGGGTGTACCCAAAATCTTCGTTTCTTCATACAATTCGCCTTTTTTTGCCGCCTTTTTCTTATTAACAAGAGACCGAGCAAAATTAACGCGTTGTCGTCTAGTGCATCCATCTCCGCATTCAAATACTACTAAAAAATTCTTTTGGCAAACGCTGTGTCCCACACTGGTGTACGGTATATTCTCCATCGAACACCGGTGTCGGACACCGGTGTCCGGACACCGGTGTCTCGTGGAAAAGAGGCCTAAGGGCTAACAAGCACAGCTTTCCATACATTTCAGATTATTTTTACTGTAAGTCTACCTCTAGTGTAAACGAAACTGTAATTCACTTCTGAGTTCTGAAAGACTTACAGTTACGAGCACTTTGAGTCGTAAGTAAAACTTAGCAGTGTAATTATTGTAATCCCGTTTAAAAAAAGAGATAGAAATATTTATACGAAAAAACTAATATTGGTACAATTATTAACCGTAAAACACTACACTGTGGTGCATTTAACCCAAGCACACAAATTGGTAGGTAGGTATATCAAAATTCTTTCAATTCCTGAATGAAAAAAAATGGGAAGAATTTGCAGGCAATTGCAGTTGTGACGCCCACTGAACTTCAGTGTTACTGTTTTGTATTTTATGTCTTTGAGTAATGAATATTATATCAGATTAACGCAATTTCACAATTTTAAACTATACTAATAGTTATGCACCTACATTTTTACATCACATGATTTTTCGTGATTACAAAACGGGCAGTTAAATTGCTGTTCGAGTGGCTCAATCGCCTTACGTTTTGGAGGTGGCTTCCTTTTTGATTTTCTTCGTCCCATTACTGCTCTTTTAAACCTAGTTAATTTTTAAACGCCTAAGTTAATGAACAAACTCGTCGATACCGTTTAAGGTTTTAATATAATATTTACGAAGTCCAAATTTATAATTCCCAATTCTTTGTTAATTTTTTAGTTTACTGTCTTCTTTAATATTAATTATAGTTTATTCATTACTTTACTACTTGAAGAAATTATCACAACTCAAACTGTCAGATACAGAAAAATATGTAATTTAACAGTTAACTCAAGAGCTTTAATATTTGTAGCAGCTTGTCTCTGTTTGTACTTTGTAGTAACCATTAGTATTCTTAAACCTTCTGAATTCCCACTTCCCAGTGTTTCTTGTTTATTAATTGTTAACTGATCCTTAACTAACCTCTACTTTTTGTTTTATCATTTACTTATGTCAATTTTTATGTTTGCTAAACACAACCATAGACACAAATACCATGGACACAAACCTGGTTTTAGGTTACAATAAATCATAGATAAATATGAATAAATTTCGTTTTATTGCTTGTTCCACATGAAAATACATCCCATAATTAGGAAGTTTCCATTGAACGAAAATACTAATTATGATATTGTCACATCATTATAATAAAGATAACTTTAAAAATTCTGAAAGAATTATTTTGATATCTTTAATTTCAACGGAGATATTCAATTTCTTGTACGTGGGGTCGCAAACGAAACTGATTTTTGAATATGACGTCACGCGGTACAAGTTTGCTGTTTTTTAGCTTTGTGAGTAATTAGAATCTAAGTTACTTAGTAACTATTTTGTTGTAATACAGACTTTTCTATTCATATTAAATTAAAATTAACTGTCAAAAATTTAAATATGTCAATATTTTCCGTCATCAACTGGTTTGTTTTTAGTGTTTCCATAACAATTTACGAGTTTATAGAAAGAGATTTATCGGAAGTTACCATGTTAAATTACCACACATACAAACTGAAAATAACTTTAAAAATATCGTGCCGCGTGACGTCACCCGGACTGAAAACGGAATTTCTTGGAGAATTGTCAATTCAAACTTTGAAGTAGCATAACTTTGTTGTTTTTAAAGATATTTCAAAAATTCTTCCGCCATTAATTTTATAATTTTTAGAAGTATGATTTAGACCAAAAAAATAAAAAAGGGAAACTTCCTAATTGTAGAAATTAAACAAATGAATAACGTTTATTTTAAGTTGGCAACATGTAAAAAACAAAATTATGATTAGATTATTTATATTTTCCAAGTTTACTGTTTTAGCACTGTTTTACTAAATAAAAATAAAAATTAACCAAGGAAACGGAAAATAAAATAATGTCATTTTTAAATAACAAAATATTAGATTTGACTTTTCAAAAAGTAAATTGGAATTAATCATGCTAAATTCTTTAAAAAAAGAAGAGAAATAGCTTCAATGAACAGTTATAACGTTCAAATACATTTCTACGCAATAATATTGCAGCTCGTGTGTGATGTCCTAATATATTTTACAAAAATCGTCATTCCTTAAACCTTCATACTGTTTACTGGAAAGAAATATTTGGAAAAGTGAACAAGTATCATGTAAATTTTAAAATAATAATATACAAATGTAACATTCTTAATAAATAATAAACTACATTTTACAGTTATGTATCTTTATATTATAATATTATGCACAAATAGTAATACCTGATGTAAATTGTTCGTTGAACAAGAGGCGCAAAAAAAATAGAACAAATATGTATTTGCTATATTTTTTTATGAATTAATTTTCTTTTTATTGTACAATTTCGTCATTTATAATTCAATGTTTTTAAATAAAAGTATAAATTTAAAATTTAAATGATACAAGTATGATACACACACAGAAAGATTGATAAAAATTGTAATGTCAATTTGATAATAATTTTTTCAAACTTCATATAACAAATTAAACAGCTATAAAACATTAATTTTTTATCACAAATTTTTAAAATTTAGTTAATAAAATATAATGAAACAACACATTCTGACAATTTTAACGAATTTTGTCGTTTTGAAATGTAAAACTTACACGATACACCACCTTACAAAGCTTTTTTTACAATAGAGAAAAGTCATACGTTATTCATTTGTTTAATTTCTACAATTATGGGTGGACTATATTTGCCAGTGATCAAAATAAAATATAAAACTTTGTTATAAAGTTTATGCTCTAAAATAGTTATTAGAATTTTTATTTTTATTAATTAAGTTTCGTAATAGTATATTGTGTAACTAGTGTGCCAAATACATCTTTATACGTCAGGCGCGATGTTTTCAGCACAAGTAGTAGGAGAGCGCACACGAGCCTTGGCGAGTGTGCATCGCGAACCGAATACGAGCAGAGAACAGATAAATACGAGTGCTGATGTTTTTAGCACGAATAGTAGGCGAGCGCACACGATAGAGATGATACAAAATATTAGGAACAGTTATTTTGGAACAGTTTCGAACGAGGAACAGATTGGAACAGTTGTCAGTTTAATAAAATACCTGTTCCGGGCTGTTCCAATGCTTCGACTGTTTCGAGTAACAGAACGGACATTCTTCTGCATTAAGAAACTGTTGGATAAATCATATTATCATGTGCAAAAAACCAGTTAAAATAATAATCTGGAGTCATGTAATATTTTTGTTTTTAGTTATTTTTGTTTTCATTTCTTTGTTGATTTTAAATAGGTAACGCTTTTTATTTAATGGCAAAATCCATTTTTCGCTATTGATTTTCTGTAAAAGTATATTTTTAATATATTGTCGACAAATTTATTTTGTTTTTTTTAATAATTAGGTATCTTAAATTATTAAACTTGAATACTAGAATTAATTCACGAAAAAATACAAATAATATACACTTCATAATTTCAATTTTTTATACGTTGCATGTTACAAGCTATTCCGAGAATGTCAAGGTTCCAACGTTGAAACTGTTGAAAAGTAACAGGTTTTTGGAACTGTTCCGTAAGCGGAACAGGAACGGAACTGTTATTAAAAAATAACAGTTTGTACCACCTCTAGCACACGAGCCTTGGCGAGTGTGTATCGCGAGCCGCATACGAGTGCTGAAAACATCGCGCCTGACGCATAAAGATTTAGCACACGCGTTGCACATTATACTTTATTCAACATATGCATGGTTTTAGACTTTATTTGAATAAAAAAAAACAGTTACATAATAAACCATTATGTAACTTGTTACATAATAGTTCATTAATTAACTAGTTACATAATGGTCACTAGTCAATAAACGGCTATTTAAGGTCCGCAAAACAGATATGAAAAAACACTAAAAGCGTGCATGTGTTGAATAAACATATTTAAATAAATAAATAAAATCATGATTAATTTTTTAACCTGTGTCACGTGAATTCCAAACACCGTGTGAGAACGTGTGACGTCAATTTTAAGTAAAAAATGAATGTATCCATAGCAACGGCCAGTGGCAACGGAGTTTAGATTGCTTACATCATGTTCACTGTTCACATAGGTACAAAACGGTATTTTTCACACTCTGTTTCTGATATAATTAGCATTGAGTTAGTAGATATAAACGTACATTCATAAAAACATGACGTCATAGGTTCGTAGAGCAAAAACGATTATTAGCGAGCGGGGCTAAAATAAATATTTCAAAAATCATTTTTGAGCTAATTTGAAATCAGAATGAAGTGATTTAGGTGTCATTTTGTTTAGAATTGACTGCTCTATTAATATATCACAAAAAAATCTGTAAATCGGTTGACCCTGCAGGCCATCCCTGGAACTTTCCGCTATTTTCAAGCGCTTTGAGTTCGAAACACTTGATAATTTACCCAAAAGTAGATTTTTGAGCTCTTCGAGCTCAAAAATCTGAAAATCGCTAATAACAACACTATTTTAATTTTTGAAAAGCTATAACTTTTGAACGCGTTGTTCAATTTTGATCTTTAAAACGGCATTCGACGCAGTTCTTTAAGCTCCAAAAATATTATAAGAA
The DNA here is from genome assembly GCA_039654895.1 of Mongoloraphidia duomilia. Classification (NCBI taxonomy): domain Eukaryota; kingdom Metazoa; phylum Arthropoda; class Insecta; order Raphidioptera; family Raphidiidae; genus Mongoloraphidia; species Mongoloraphidia duomilia. The sequence goes on from CM077522.1 coordinate 30,413,004, forward strand.
GTACAAAATCGATTGGTTGAAAAATCTCGAAGTTATTTTGAAAAAACACTTTTTTCTAAATCTGTTGACTACGTAATCTCTCGAACGGATTAACCGATTTTGATCCGCTTAACGGCATTCGACGCATTTTTCTGAGGAGAAGAGCTGATTAGATTATGAAATCAATCGGTACAATATTCTAGAAGTTATTTTGAAAAAACATCGTTTTAACAACTTTTTTTTTCGGTTTTTTTGGAATTTCTCAAAATCTATTGGGCCGAATCGGTTCAAAATCTAAGTTCAGTGGAAACCTTTCGAATGCCGCAAATCGCGATTCGATCGGTCAAGCCGTTCAAAAGTTATGAGAGGTTTACATACACACACACACACACACACACATACAGACATATTGACATCATCGTAAAAATAGTCAGAATAGCTTCCTAGGATCACAAAACGTCGAGATCTAATGAAAACTCGATTTTCAAAAATCGGGGTGAAATCAATAACTTCCCTTTTTGGGGTACTATAATCTATAAGTATTTGAACCCGCTTCTTTGAGGTGAAAATGCAGCATGTGAACGGCAGGCGCGTTAGCCAATTACTCTATGACAGCACATTGCGCCAGTGTAGTAAGAATGGGTATACCTGTACTTGTGTAATGTTACAATGTATGGTACTGACCGAGTACCGACCGCCGTCATCATTGTACATACTTCTGGACTCTAGAGAGAGACGGGCAATACTATGACCCGCTCCATGAAATTTCTCGATGAGCCATTTTTAAATGGACGTGTGCAGAGTTAAGTAGCATTTTTGGGCACATGTCTATAGGCATTTTTTTCACAGTTTTTTTCCATACGTTTCGTTCGTGAAGTTTGGCCAAGCATTTTAGATGCACCCTGTATATTCGGGGTGTCCAAGATAAGCGTGAAATGGATGGGGATTTCTTAAACGGTAAGAGATAAAGATTCCAGTGCTACTACCCTGCGCAGTCAAACTTTCCATAATATTTTGCTTGGCTTACTACAGACAGTTTAAAAACTAGATTTTCCCATTTTCGTTTTTTATTTATAACTCGCTTATTACGTAAGTTATAAAAAAAATATTTTCACTGTGTTAAGGCATTTTTAATGAAGATTTTTAATCTCTTGTCATATTTTTATTTAATATTCATATTTTATTTAATGCTTGTCTCTTAACGTTTAGGAAATCTCCATGCATTTCACGCTTATCTTGGACACCCAATATATAAAGAGTAAAAGTTTGTTTGTTTCTTACGTTTTCACATTCCCGATTTGAAAAATTCTTTCACCATTTAAAAGCCTATTTCTTCACGAAACAAAAGGAAAATTAGTAGTGAGTGAAAATGTAAAGCAAATCAAGGATTCCGCACGCGATTTTTGAGCTAAATTGGTGTAGGTACGTCGGCTAAACTATAAGAGATGCCAACGTAGAGTCCATACATTTAGAGAAAACCAAATACCTAACGGAAACCTGCGCACAAAACCTGGTGGCAGGGCCGTAGCTAGGGGGGGGGGCATTAAGGGACAATGCCCTACCTTAAAACATCCAGTGCCCTACTTTAAGGAATTATAAACAAGCCGCAAAGATTGTCACGACAGAATGACAGACTTGATCTATCTGGCATTTGGAAAAACAAGATTAAATTCGTTGGACTAAATGAAGTTCTTCGGAAATTTGATAACATGGCAAGTTCTGTATTTTTTTTTTTTAATAAATTGTCATTTACCGTTTTCTCGCTTTTGTAATTTGATATCACCAGATGAGGTGGGCACATTTAAAAAATTGTAGTTTTTTGCTTCAGCCCTACTTTAAACTTTCAGTGCCCTATCTTGAATTCAGCTCTAGCTACGGCCCTGCCTGGTGGGAGAAGTAGGATGTACGCAAAACAGATTCTGACGCATAGTACCTACTGGTGACTTAATTAAATCCGATTTTTTCTTTAATAAAACAAACGTTTAATAGCTCTTTTGTTGCAATAAGATAAAGGAAATAGACGTGGTCGTTATTTCACGTCACTAGTTACAATAACTAGCTACGCGGTATGTAACCGAATCACTAGTTTCGAGTTACATTACAAGTAGTGATTTTTGCAAATGCGTTACTAAGCGAGAGCGGGTGACAGTGACACGAATAAATCCGAAGTAACCCGAACACGCACATGCCGTGATTTAAGTGTATAGCTACAAACACAATAGTGATTTAATGTATTTTAGTTTCGTCTCGTTTCGTGTGTAACTGTATAGTTGGTAACTGGTGGAGGTATTTATGCAAACAATCACAGTAGCTGAATAAAAATAACTAGTTACAAAAATCACTAGTTTTGAAACAGGTGACGCCGACCAAGTCACTGGTTTCGTTACGTTTCTTGAAAATAACGTAACGACCCACGTCTAAAAGGAAATAAAATGTTAGTAAACATGCACTTCAGTCTTCAAACACAATTCAATACTCGATTTTTAACAGCATATAGGTGATATAACCTAAACAGTGAACACTGAATGACAAGTAAACAGTGCACTGACATGTTCACACAAACTGCCGTACCCCTTCAAAAATAGAACAGACCAGTCCGAACCATGAGGCGGTTAGGTTTTCTCTAAATGTATGAACTCTACACCATTTAGCTCAGAAATCGCGTGCGGCATCCCCAACTTGCTTTACGTTTTCGCTCAGTGCTCAACGGCGCAACTGATTTGATATATGCATATATGCTATCAGTGCCGTATTTATCATAAGGGCATGTGGGGCATGAGCCCAGGGCCCCCGGCCTGATGGGGGCCCCGAAATGCCGAAACCAATAACCAATAAAGTCACTAAACAAAAGTATACGTTCTGATGTTTTCATTCACGTTTTTTTTGCTTTCTAAAAGGGCCCCCAAACTCTGTGTGCCCAAGGGCTCCTGCATGGCCTAAGACGGTCCTGTATGCTATTTTTATTCAAATAGATTCAGTAGTTCCCGAGGGATAAGGCGAAACTTTAGTTTCAATTTGTTACTTCATAATTTATTCATGCATAGAGTCTATGACCAGGAATACTTAATACATAAGCTCAATTTTATTCTCTCCGCCTATATAATACATAATTTTAAGGCGCTCCTATGTCCACGCGGGCGGAGCTGCGGGCAAAAGTCAGTTTAAAATGAAAACACTAGTATTGAGGTTGATAAAAATTACTTTTTTATTTACAAATGTTTTGCATCAACAAGTCATTATAATATAATATTATTTGTATTGGAAATCTTACTGGTATTTTGGCGAAGGAAGTAATAATAATAGTTAATATAATGTATTAGTTAATGTAATTATACAATTAACACTATAATAATGCAATATGTTATAGAATAAGACACGTCGCAGCCCGCCATTCCGTCATATTGATTAATATTACAGCTCTGTTCGTTCCGGGGAAGCACCATACCTTACTGTACAGTTTTATTTTTTACAGGGATACAATTGCGTTTACGATTAGTTAAAAACGTTTTAAGAACATTTAACAGGAAGTACACTTACGTTTTTATTAGTAATAATTTAGATTTGTTATAAGAAATTATTAGAACTTTTTCATAGAATAGAATCGTATTCTTAATTATAAATTTAAAAAAGGTATACCTACAGATAAAACGCATGTCAGATATTTCATATTATGATAACATGTTTTTGGCGAACATTTTTTTGTTAAAATATTTGTACAGTGGACTTATAACATTTTTATTTCTTCCTGTTTTATTAATTTATATTTTTCGTCTGAAGTTAGAAAAGCGAACAATTTAACAAAATGCCACAATATGTACCTACAATCAGTTGTTCTGTAGGTGCTCATTGATTGAACGCAATATCCCATTTATTTAAGAGAAACCCCGCATTGTAAAGACAGAACGACGATGAGGCAACGCTGACGGAGCTCTTAAGGTCTTTACACAATGACATGAATAAGAAGAAAGAAACTAAAGAACAAAAATATTCAGTATACAGAAAAATTAATAGAGGGCATAATAAATGTTTTTGGTGGTTATCTATTGTTATTAATTAATTATTATAATTTGATATTTTTATAAATTCAAATATGGCATGTTTCTTGCAACAATTACATCGTTTACCTTGCGGGAAATTATGTAACAAATCTTTGTAAACGTGTATAAATGTGACATCGTGTAAACACCTTGGTCTTGAAATAGTTCTTTTTTCGGTGAATGCGGTATTAAGTTTGCAAACCTCATTCATATTTCTTTATTCCTTAAATATATCTAACATTGTGTAAAGACTTTTATGAATATCAAATTTTCAGGCTTCGTCTCGCGTGATCACAGCAAAACACTTACAAGTAGGGATATAAATAAAGTATGCAACTATCGGAATTATTATCTTGGTATTTAAGTCATATTTAACATTAACGAAATGGATACGACAAGTTTGACTCGCTCCGATCTCTCTAACGTGAATAGACTTATTATACAAATGATAGACCATATTAAGTATTTTAAGACAATTATCGATACAAAAAAGATACCTATCTACATGGTATCGTTTTGTATAAACCAAGATTAATAATCAAAATATATCATCTGTTATGTCTGATGTCTAGAACGTCATTTTATGATGCAAAATTAAAATAAATGGTTTGAAAAATGCAGTTATAAATATCAGCTTCGAATGAAGAAAAAATTCAAACAAATTTTTAGGTAGTCAGACATAAATTCTAAAAACCAGACGAAACTAATCAATATAATGGCAGATTTCAGTCTATAATATCGAGTCTAATCGTTAAGATAACCTAGGATCAATATTTTGGTTAATCCAACTTTATGAAATCAGCCATAAGTAAATCTATTATCTAACTCGGTCAACTAAAATGAGAGAGTAGACTAATAGCATCTACTTATCGATTAGGATATTTTAACAGAATTGGTTCCGTCTACTCTTTACAAATCAGAGGCTATAAAATACATGAGCTTTTCTACGGCTTAGTAAAAAAACTATACCTACTGTCTTACATGAAAGCCGTTCATCCTGGATAAAAAAACTTATGCTAAAAGTGATATAATTAGAATTAAAATTATTTAAGCATGAGTCCAAATGTCCAATGTAAAAATACGAGCGTTACTTTTTTGGATTTTATTTACCGGCTATTTTTATTATAATATACGCAAACCTCTATTTAGAATTTTTCAATAATTAATTAACGAAAAGTTTGTTTTTTCGATTGCATGCAAATACGGAATCCCAAACGTTGCAAATTGGGTTTACCTATAATGGAACCATGACAAAATTATTATTGAAGTCAAGAAACAAATCATTCGTTTTTGGTGAATATGCTAAAATATGATCATCATGTTAAATAACGTGGTTTAGATTAATTTCAGATTAGACTACAATCACTTCTTTTCTTAATATTCCTAGGTTTAAGCATGACGGAACCAACTTAACATTTCTGACTTATATTTTTTTTTCAAATTAAAAGTATCGACGATGAAAATTTATTGGAAGGATCAATTTTAAATTATTAATTTATTTTAATTTATTTTAAGTTTTATTATTTTTCATCGTCAATATTCGACATACAAAAATGTTTGTATCAATAAAGCTTCATAAATAGTATACAAAGCATTGTAATTGTGTGAAGGTGTGCAAAATCTTATTCAAAAACACTATCTTATGTAAGAGACAACATAATCACAAGACTTGGGTATTCCTCTTAGCCTGATGTTCGCCTTATTTGGAACATGGAGTTCATTACATTAATAATAATAGTAATGAGGTGTATTTTTGATGAGGAGTGAGTCAAAATATCATCGCGCCCTAGATATACGCACTGTATTTTTTGTCCTACACCCTCAAACTAGCGGCTTTTGTCTTCATTTCCAGTATTTTCAACAATTTTTACATTTCACTTGTGTAGCAAATTTAACTTCTAATAGTAGGTTAGGTAGTAGCCAGAAGGTAGTGTACAGTGTCCATACGTAAACGTAGTATGTATAAGTATAGCCTACTTAACGGTGAGACACGCATCGAGTAGCCGTGGCTGCGTGAAATAAAGACAACTATTGTCTCTGCATTGTGCACAAGATCCCAGGTTCACGCCCAGAAGTAATGTGAAATATTAAAATTACTGAATTTTTCTTTATTTATTATTATAAAATATTGAATAGAAAAACATTAAATGATTATTACATTAGCGCCCGGCGGGCGGTAAAATTACTTTAAGGCTCGCTTCTCGTCACCGACTATGTAATGGGTCATTTTACGACCGATATACATATATGAAAAATAGTTACATATTTCATAGGGGGTAGGACAAAAAATATTTTTTGATCTGATAGAACATACCGTAAAGCGCAATCGTACATGCAAAAAACATTATGTTTTCTATCGGAAGCCTACCCAAAATTGATTTTCTGTAACAGATATTAAATTTTAATTTTTAATTTTCTTTATTTCTGTAGTTAACCTATCTGTAGTGATATCTAAACGTCTCTAAACATTTATTGAATGTAAAAAAATACAGGTCTTATAAGATGAAACCCTGCAAGAATTATGTTGTTTTTTTTTATAATATAAATCATTTTAGAGTTGTTTTTATTTCACATCAAACATTATTATTAGTTTATTAAATAAAATTTCAATTTATTAAAAAATTATTTATGTAAAAATTTATTTCTACATCACCTATAATATAATTTTCCTATTCCAAATAACCAACGTTTCAGTCAATTTTAAGTATTTTTATATACATATTTCTTTCTATAAGCTTACTGAATTTGTTTTCAAATTTCACTACACATAACGATCTTTTTGCATTTATTTGTATCTACAGAATGTCCAACGCTGTCTTAACTGCGTATACAGTGTGTATTACGCAAATACCCGTCAAAAAACAACTATTTTTATAAGCTGCAATATTACTTTTTGTTTGGAACATATTTACAAACATCACAATGTACTTTGTCGTCATTTTACATGTATTTTCATCAATAATTCATTCATTACTTTAATAATAGGTATTACAACAACAAAATTGATAAATCCACTACGAAGCACATTTAATGAAAATTCGGCACTTAAAAAACATGTTTAATAATTTTTTTTTAAGAAAACGGCCATAGCTTTTATTTTATGCTAAAAATACTATATTTTAGAAGGTAATGCCATTAATAGGTAGGTACCTTCTGTGTATGTTTATTTTATTTGTAGCCTACTTCCATTAAACGTTAATTGTTATTTCAGTCACTTTTAAACTTAGGTAAGTAGTTTGCTTATTTGACATCATTTTGAAGTAATCTACAAACCGGATTCTTAATAAATGTGCTTCGTCGCGTCGCACAAATCTACTATGCATTTACACTTTGAAAACATAAATTATAAAAACATCATCATAATAATATATAAGTAATATTTGGTCCAGCTATTAATACATCTATAGTGAGGAGAGTTATTTTATTGTGTGAAATTTCCTCTATAAGTTGCTATACAAAACGTCCGACCAAATATGATTTTAATTTGTTTCATGTATTAATTATTAATATTTATATACAATCTGTATATTCGAAATTTCAATTTCAATGGTGCTGGACCTGGTGTTGAATTTCGATTGTATGTTTAAAATATAAATGAACGTAAGGGAAGTACCGAATCTTTGAAAAAAAATATCCAACTTCTGATTGCCTAATGATGCAGCGCAACCAAGCTTGTCCAATCAAGTGGCAGGTGAGGTACATAGAATGTTACATACGTTTTGTTGGCAACTCAATAAGTTGCGCTGCCATGGCATGGCAGCCCGGTGATAAGCAAATAAAACTTATGTTTTGCGATGTACCTTTAGTGTTTTGAACAAATCTTACAGACCATCAGACTGCCGGGCAACAGGGCATATCTAACGAAGTAGAAATTAATTTGTACATTTTTCTATTGCAAGTCGTAAAAATTTAGCAGCAGAGCTCATTTTATTTTATCAACGCACATTTGGGCGTGAAAGCATTTGACGAGAACAGAACGCATATTTTATACATTGAGTGATAGACACACTTTTGAAAATGTAAACAAAAGACATATTTTACTGTAGTGTGTAATAATTTGTATGTCGATAAAGTGATTTATCAAAAAAAAATTCATGAACATTTTTGGCTGCTTGTTTCGTTCGTTTAGTGTTTTTATTCGTTGACATAGAGTGGAATAATAATAAATTAAAATCATATATGGCTCAATAATTCGGACGTCATTGTTTTGTGATAGCATATAAGCGGTCATAAGCAATAACGAAATCAAAAGCGGAGGCAAAGATTATTTTGTACTTGTTAGGTAAAATATTATATCTACCGAATAACGCCCTTTAAACCAGTCTTCCTAACTTTTGTGAACGTTTTATAATATTTGGAATTGTTGGATTTATAATTCTCGAAGTGATTAATCATAAATTTTAGATCTAACAAAAATTGTAAAATTAATTGAACTTTTTTTGTCAATTTCTGTCCAGTGTCACTGATTTGAACTAAACGAAAAATTTGCAATAAAAATGATTTTTTTGCTAATGCATCTCAATTAAAAAAAAGTTTTCTAAAAAATTAAAACTAACTAATGGTAATAAATAATGCCTAGATTTTATGAATTTATTTCAAAGAGGCATTTTCCCGAGAGTTGTTCCTTAAATTATCCACGAGAGTCAGCACTTGTGGTAGGACCAAACATTATTTATTTCTCATTAGTGTCGTGTCATTTTAGTGGTATAACTTAATTATTAAATTATTATTATTATTAAATTGATTAGATAATTAAATTATACCACTAAAATGATACGACACTAATGAAGAATAAATAATGTTTGTACCTACCACAAGTGCTGCCTCTCGTGGATAACTGAAGGAACTACTCTCACGAAAATGAATTATTTAAGGCGTTTAAATTCAGGGCGTTATTCTCTTCAAAGATTTACCTCCAAACAATTTTGCCTTAATAATCTCTAAAAACCAACAGCATAATAATGCTTCATATCTGATGATTTTATTATTTTTCATTTAAAACTATTAAGATTTTTTATTAAACTATTCTAAATACAAAAGCTATTTAAATGATTGAGTTATAATTTATGCTGATAATGTCAGAAAAAAAAGTTGTAATTTTTGTACAATAAGTACCAATACTTTTCAAATTTTCTACTATATTATATAAAATATAGTTCGCGATCTACGAAAAGAAATCTCCGACATATTGTTTTGTGCCTCGTTTACGAGCACGCGGTTAAGCATATTGTGGCTTGAATCTAAGTAAACTCGGAGTTATAGTGAGCGACCTAGATAGGGAAAAGTTCTAGTTTTTTTATATAAAAAATCTACAACTTAAAATATGTTTCCGTCACGTTAGCGATAATGTCGACTATAATTATTTTAATTAATATACTATGAAGTGACATGAAACCTAACCACATTGGATGTTTCGACTTTTAAATTTTGTCACGAATGACAAAATGTAAAAAACACGTACAATGTAGGCACTAAAGCCTAAAAATGCAGTGTCGTTGTGTTTTGGACTTTTTGCAGCTTCACTTACGTTTGTAATTAAAAGGAATTTTATATAATAATTTTATGAGTAGGTATATATTCAGCTGTTTTCTTTTTCAAAAATAGTTAGGGCTGTAACAGACGTGGTGATTTTTACAGAAAAATTCCATTTGAGAATTTTAATATTTTCTTATGTTAAATATATCGTATAACAATTAAAATCAGTTCGAGAATGTCGACACTGAAATGGTTTTCGAAACATTATCGAAGATTTTTTAACATACAAAAAAATCACTATTTTTAGAAAATACATGTTAGCATTTACTTGAAGATATTAATGTTCAGTTTGATACTTTTTTAACATAAATTTGTATATTTTTTTATTCTGTTCAACCACATTCTATTATGCTCTATAATTTTCTGTTTTTTTTTTGAGGCGTGCACTCATAAAGAAATTTTTAAAACCATAACAAATGCACGTCTCATTTAAGTAATATGCGCATGAACATTGAAATCATAGAGCCCATGCGTCTTTGCTTAGTATTATCTATGTACAAATAAGGCCCTTTCACACAAAGTAGCTGCACGATTTTCTAGCTTTGAAATCAAAATATATTTTTTTATACAATTTCATTTTTTATAGCTTAAAAATTAATACTTAAAGCTATAACAATTGAGCTCCTTGTTATATGAATAGTTTCCATTTATACAAAAATAATGATTTTGTTTTAAATGTCACAATAGAAATTTTACATAAACAAACCGTTTTTCATTAAACATTATTTTTTTGAGTTTGAATAATATAGTTCGTTGATAATTATAAAAAGAAAGGTAGGTATGTTTATTTTTATTATTTAACGTTTTTCTTTGATGAAGAAAAGTTTTTTTAACGACGATAGAAAGTATTAAAACGAGAAGCGATTTATTAGACTCACATCATTGAAGTTGACTACCGCCGTCATTCAATTTTAAATTATTATTTGCGTCCTGATTTATTTTATAAGAAATTCAATATCAGATGATACGAAGAATAGTAGTCCGAACTAAAAAATAGTTATAGCGTTTTTTTGCTATAGCATCTGACAAGTATTTGTTTATTCATTTTAAGTTTTTTTTTTATTCTTGGATACATAATAATATAATTTTTCAAATTTTGATAGCTGATACTAATAATTTTAAAAATACCTAAAGCAAAATTTCTTATCTCAGTTTATGTATAGAAAAGTTTAATAAACACATAGATAAAGATCGTGTTGAGGAAATGCAAGTTGCATAAAGCTGAAATATAGCAAGCAATATAGGACTTGTCATATTCTTAAAAAATTTAAATAGTTCATTTTTTATTAATTATATTTATATATTTTATATACGTAAACCTAATTTTTCAACATTTCATATTTATATAAATACGTATTATAAGGCTTGATTTTATAAAAATAAGATATTTATTAACCAATACAATATTATGTTGTTGAACGATCAATGATGGTCAATCGATCTAAAGCCACAAAAACGGCAGCTACCTAAATATTTACATACGCGCAGACGTAAATGTTAAATAATTTTATTAATTTTCGGTTACAGTAACGAAGTCCCAAGATAGACTCAAAATACGACTTGTCATGTGAATAATTTAATTTATAATTTTATAATCTAATTTATAATCTCATAATAGAGGACCGAGGTCTAAAGGATCAAAATGCCGTTGTTTATATGTCGTTTCTAATGAGCCATTTTTCTGAGAGTACTTCTTTCAATTATCCACGAGAGGCAGCACTTGTGGTAGGTAGAAACATTATTTATTCCCCATTAGTATCGTGTCATTTTAGTGGTATAACTTAATTATTTAATTATTATTATTAAATTAATGAAATAATTAAGTTATATCACTAAAAGGACACGACACTAATGGGGAATAAATAATGTTTGTACCTACCCCAAGTGCTGCCTTTCGTGGATAATTGAAGGAACTACTCTCAGGAAAATGGCTTATTCAGAACACCAGCTTTCAGGTTCTAATCTGTGTACTGGAGAAAGTAGCTATCAATTATATTTTGAATTTATTATAAAAAATATTTAACAATAGAAAAATATGAATAGGTACTAGGGCAGATTACTCTAGCAGTTGGTAGGTCAAAGTATCTTAGAAATTGGGGTTAATTTTCAAGAATAAATTATTTCAAGAATAAAATAAAGAGAGGGTGCCTAGTCATTGTTTTTTACTTTCAGTTTTGATATATTTAATATTGTAACTTTGGGTGAATGTTTCGGATTAAGTATTAAAAAATCTACGTACCTTGCCAAAAATCTCTTCTCAGATGTTCATAATACTCGTGTTGCTTTTGAGTTTAGTGTAAATACGGCTTCAACATGTAATTAAATACTAGTGGCGTAACATTTCAAATTACCGCAATCGTTCAAAAAAATTCTAAAAAACTTTGCGTCTGTGCGTAATATTATTTCCATTTCAATAAATTTGTGTGATCATAGATATTTTGTATGATTTTATTGAATTATAATAATTTTACTTACAAATAAAAAATTTTACTAACGAATACTTAATAATTTTTGTCTAAATAGTTTCTACTTTTACAAAATATAGAAAAATGTTTAGTCATGGAAGGACCTAAATAATGTTAAAATAATTTACTTTCAATTACTATTAGCCCAGTGGTTGGAGAGTAAAAAAATCGGCATTTGGAATTAAGTAGGGGAAAGCTGAAAATGGTTTTAATCCCTTCAGTTTAGGTCTGGACTGAACATACTAAGTTTTCCCCCTCCTGCTAGTTGAGCTTTAGTCGCTGCGTGCAGATTTATAGAGAAACGTGTTTTAATTAACATAAAAAATCAACATTATGCAATTAAAAAATATTTGAAACAAAAAATGTTTGCCGTAAAATTGTCCACATTTTTTTGTTCCAAACATTTTTGATAAAACATGCTGTTAAGCCAGAAATTAAATTTCTTATTCTTGAAAATATCCACTGTTCAAGGGCTTGAGAATGGTCGAGAGTGTAGCAATGCTGTTGTTTACATGGCGTTGCTATGGTTTCTCTATTAGTTCCAGGGTTCTAGCCCGAGAGCTGGTAAAAGTGTCAATTGGATTTTCAATTTATTATTAAAAAAAAAAATGAATTGAAAATATGAATTGGTGCTAGGCCCAAATAACCTTACCTGTTGGTGGTCTTTAAAACACAATTTAACAATTTTTCCAATGTTCAAGTTACGTATCTAACATTTTTTAAATGTACCTACGATATGAACGCAAAGTACTCCAGTAAGAAGAGTCTTTAAGAAATATTACATTCTCATACTAGGATTATAGACCTATTCATATGCTATTGAACTGCATCGAAAAAATCTCGTTGCTGCCACTCTACATATACAATTTTTTCAAGCTAGTATTTTTTAAAGTGGAAATAGAACACATGTCGCGACGTGTTCTAGTTAAAAAGTGTGTTCAGGAAATATTAAATTCTCGTATGGAGGTTATAGACCTATTCATGAGCTATCTAGCTGTGTCGAGAAAATTGGAAAATTTAAAAGGAGCCACCCTACAGAAGTAATTTTTCCAATATAATATTTTTTGACTTAAAATTTAAATGCTTGACGCGAAGTGCTCTAGCAAAAAGTGTGTTCCAAAAATATCTAATTTCAATATGGGGGTTACAAACATTGGCTATATTCTGACTGTGTCGAAAAATTTTGAATATTTGCAAAGGGCCACCCTACTTTTTTATCTCAAAAATTCTATCTTAAAAAAATAGCTTCTGTAGGGTAGCTGCTTTTAAACTTTCCAATTTTTTCGACACAGTTAGAGAGCCCATGGATAGGGTCTATAACCTCCATACGAGAATGTAATATTTCATGAACACACTTTTTTACTAGAGCACGTCGCGTCAAGTGTTACAATTCCACTTTAAAATACTACCTTGGAAAAATGGTGTCTGTAGGGTGGCCGCAACCAAATTTTCCAAATTTTTCGATGCCCATGAATAGGTCTATAATCCTTGTATGGGAATCATGGTAGCAAGTGTTTCCGGGCTAGGTAGCCGTGGCACCAGTCGACCGGCAAGAAGATCAAATCGTATTTGAATTTTTTTTAATTGCATAATGTTAATTTTAGATGTTAATTAAAACACGTGTTTTCTGACTATTATATTATATATCTGTACGCAGCGGCTAGAGATCAACTAGCAGGAGGGGGAAAACTTTATATGTTTTTTCCAGACCAAACTGAAGGGATAAAAACCATTTCCAGCTTTCCCCTAATTAATTCCGAATTCAAACACCCAACTTCTGGCCTATATGTATTTTTTCTTTGTAAAATATCGTGCCTTTTCAATAAAAATAATTTCCACTGTAGTAGCTTTAAAATTCAAAATTCGCTACATTTCGTAACGTATTTCTACTAGCCTCTTTTAAATAATTTACAAAAAAAATCAGTGAAAGTATCACTTCATTGAAATCAATGCGATATTATAAATTATAAAAATTGAAAATATTTTTAAAAATGAAAGAACTGTTTTATTGAGAATACTTTCTGAAAAAAAACTAAAAAGAAAAATACAAACATTTTTGATTTTTTTTTATTTTCATAACCAGTCTTTAAATTTATTCTTAAAATATTATGTTTTTGAAAAACAGTGGAAGAAACGCAACAAAATATTAACTATGCAATCAGTATAAAATGTTTTTTTTTAATTCTATTTATACAAAATAATTTTTAATACACTAGATATTCATTCCGAATGCACGCATTAATTGTAAAAACTAAATTTCAATGAAAAATAAAATCCAGTAGTATGATGATCCAAAATATACCATCTAATTATAGATACGCTCTTAAATTATTTATTCTATTGTCTCCCACAAAATACTTCATGATAAAAAATGCATACCTACCTATTTATTACAAATTAGATTTTTAAGTTAATTGCTGGTCTAAAATCGAATATGTGACAAAATTTGTTAGTCAATCTTTATCAAATAGTGGCGAAATTTGTGTGTTCCATATACAAATTTAATTTGATAACCTAATTTTCTTCATAAGTTTCTCTGTTCTATGTTCGGCCGTACCTACTCAGAGATTAAAATCCCGGGAAAGCGACAATGAAAAAGTGGCTATTGGTTTTTAATGGCCATCAGTTTATTTTATTCATTACAGTTTTAGAAGATCAGATCTGGAGGATATTTTGTGGCAAAACTAGGTGTTTTAAAACAGTTTGTCTGTAAAAACAAATAAATTATTTATATCACAAATTAATTGGTATTTTTGGAAGTAGTAACTGATTACGTTCATCTTGAGTATTCAAGTGAGTTTAAAATGAACTCAGCTTTAGAAAGACTGGATTTACAAAATCCAACCTTAAATTTAATCGGAACTAACTGAACATTAAAATTCTTCTGTTAGTATAAGATCGAATCTCAAGTGAGTTAAAACTACGGTCAGTTGAAACGCCTCGAGATAACTGTAATCATTTCATTGTTTATGGTTTCAAACGATATTAGCTACAGTGTTGGTCTGATAAAATGACTAGGTATATTCGATGCAGGAAAATGACTGATTAATAATAATCATAATAATGATAGTAGTCCGGCTGGGGTCCTCGGGTCGTGTGGGGTTGTGGAGGGCGGTAATGGTGCGGCGGCGGCGCAAGACCCGCAGATCCTGCGCCGCCGGACTCCGTAGACTAGATGGCGTTAAGTGCTCGTCTGGACGATGCTCGATGTGGCGAATGGTAATCGTCGTCGGGTGGCGGTGCCCGATGCGACGTTGGAGGGCCACCGCGATGGTCAGACATGACAGGTGCGCCGCGGCCCGTCCGCTCGAGCGCCACCCGCTCGCGATAGTCCTGACCGCCGGCCAGATGAGGCGGTATGACATGGTGAGGAGGTCCCGCCTCATGAACGCCGCTGCTCCCGTGTAGACTTCCGCCCCCTCCACCAGCATGGTGACTGTACATCATTTCGCGATCGCAGTAATCCTCGTATTCGCGATCTCTCTCGAGACGCGATCTGCCGCGGGAATGACCCGAGTGGAACGAAGGGCCTGCGAAAGACGTGAAATTATATAAAGATGCTGGTGTTTACAGAACTCTCCATAAAAATGGATACTCAATAATATACAGTGAAATTAAAAATTATCGTTTTTTCGTCATATTATTTAAAATTCTTATTTTTTGCCGAAGAATAAAATATATACTTTGTCCTGTTCATTATTTTAATTACGGTAAGTTGAAAATCATTTGTAAACAACCTGGTATTTAAAATATAATTTATTAAACCACTTTAACACTATTTCGTTTTGCTTAAATCACTTTAAAAAAAATCATAAGGGAACTTAAATGATGCATTACTTTTTTTAGGATCAAAATATGAAAAAAATTTGTCCTAAAACTATTTAAACGATAATAATATAGCGTTTTAGGTATGAGAATTTGAAAGAACGACTATTTTTAAAACTGAAAACACATTAATTCTAATTTCAAAAAACGCAAACAAAATATCACAAAATCGCAAAACAGAAGACGGACATACTATCATTGATCGAAATACAAACTAATAATGATTAAAATTTTGATTTTTTGGTAGCCTTGTAAAGTCATGCTGATTTCATTAAATGCACGCATATTTTGGTAACTTTTGCATTTTAACAGCTATATGGGCATTCAAACTTTCTAATTTTTAGGAAATTTGAAATTCCATAGCTCCTATAGATTTAATAATAGTTTGCTTTAGAGATGCTCCACAATTAATTTAAAAATGAAAATATGTAATAATATTATATATCCGTCATCTTAATTTAAAATCACACGGAAAACAAATTTGTAAAACTTACATTCTACTTAAATACTACAGCACTACTCTCAAAAAGTAGAAAAACCTGTGGCAAAAAAATTATCTACGTGATATAATAAATGATGTTTCGAAAATGGAATCTTCATTGCGGTCATGAAATATTAGTGTGTAGTACAATTCTGCAAATAGGGACCGCCTATATTTTTGCTGAACGAACTCTTCTTTACGAAGTTCGACAATTCAGAAGAACTTTAATTTTAATGGTCCTTGGCTACCTGGCCTTGGTTTGCATTTACCGGTACTGGGTGCAGGTGAAAATTTTAAATCAATATTTTTTTAGGTCCTAGAAAGTAAAATTTAGGCCAACCCCATATTAATTAAGCTTAATAACTAAAAATGTTGATTGTACAGAATATTTATTTTGATTTAATAATTTTAAGGTGGCAGCACTTTAATTTTATGATATTCAAACCACAAGCTGGTTCATTAGACTTATAAGTTTAATTTTAGGCCATAAAATAGTTACTATTAACAAGGCGGTAAAATTAATATTTTTGAGTACACCTAACTATAAAAATTGGCTAAAATAACAACTACAGAATTATTTAATAATACATTCAGTAAAATCGTTAGAATTAATAGACCGAGAGCTGGTAACAATTTTCAGGTGTTATTTATTCAAGGTCTTGTTTTTGTAAAGATGTTGAGGGAGGCATATTATTAAAGTGCCCTGCGTAAGGGATTTTGCTAGATAGCCCCCAACATGTAATAAAAAAAAATGGTCACAATTATTATTGCTTCAAGGCTGAAATTATTTGTATAGCTTGTCTGTGAACCCAATAATGGCTATTATAATATTTGCAGATCGATTGGTCGGTATTAAAAGGGTGGCAGATCACCCAAAACGTGTCATGTACCCAACGAAATTTTTATTATTAGTTCAAGGTTCAAATTTTAATATGTTGTTACGGCGACTGTTTTAAGCATAGGTATATTTCAATTTGCAGAACAAAATGTCGGTATTAACCCCCTCTCATAGAGGGAAACTTGCTCGTCTAAGTGTTTATATCGTTCTGCAAGCGGGTTAATACCGACATTTTGTTCTGCAAATTGAAATCCCTCCCATACCGCTATCTAGCAAAATCCCTTACTCAGGGCACTTTAATATACCTCCATCAACATCTTCACAAAAATAAGGCATTGAATAAACAACACCTAAAAATTGTCACTATATAGCTCTCGGTCTATAATCGGGGAAAATATGAAATGATTCGTGCTTTAATAATATTTTGCTAGATAATCAATTCACTGAATTCAGTAAACCAACTAAATAACTCTTTTGCATTGAGTCTAGTAAATAGCTAGAAAGTAATTTTTTCCCTACTAATATTAGGTACACAAAATTCTATGTAGTCCAAGTATACAGGCTGTTTTTAGTCTATTTATTTTTAGTGAGTGATATTACAGGTCAAAAGAAGGCGATTAGTGTTAAAAGATCTTAGTAAAAGTTGTATGATAAGAGAGGAAAATGATTATCTATAGTATATTGCATTACAAGGGTCGAAACATAGCGTACCTCGGGCAGCAATCACACGCGTTGCAAACGCTATGTTTCGTTCCGAGTAATTGCATATTATTTTTTACAACAACTCTCTTAACAATTCGGTTTGAGGTACCTGCAATTTGGGCGGGCAAAAAAGCCACAAAAATATTAGATCTGTCAGATCCATGTGAAACTTATGTGGGGTTATGTCTGTCATTTTGGCGTTTTCGAATATTATATGCGAACTGAAGTTGGCGCGACTCAATCGCTCCGTCTCTCTTTTCAACGTTAAAAACAGAGAAAACCGACAACTGAAAATTTTCATCTCTAGGGTTGAAACTATTAGTTTCAACCCGCTGAACAGGTACCGGAAATCAAATTTTCAATAACGGCGTTATGAAATTTTTTTTTCATCAGTTCGTTAAATCTAGTGAAAATAAAATGTATTTGTTTAATGATAGGCATTAGGCACGTCTTTTGTAACCTTCAGATAGTTCATTATTAATTATTGACACTACTCTGTTAAGTGTTAGCCTTAAGTCGGTAAAAATTTTGTGTGCCCATATTCTAATATTGAATTAGTCGACATGATGCTAAGTTATGGGGAAGTGTATCAAAACTATTACACACTTTTACAAAGGTGTTTTAACACTGATCTCTTTTGACCTGTGCAATTACCCATTAAAAATAAAATAAGTAGACCAAAAACACTTCGTATATTTCATAGAATTTATTTAATATTTCCAGTGTAAACCGCCAAATTATCACAGTTGACATTGAGATAACCTATTTATTAAAAAAAATTATGGTTTCGTTAATACTCGAATGATTCTTATCAAAAAAAAAACATCTACTTCTAACTCGAAGGCACATTCAACGTGCACAAAAATACTGAAATACTTACAAAAAATAATAACAAATTTTGTTTTCTGTTTTACCGAAAGGTGAATACGCGGCTGAATTTATGGGTTCGTAACGGATGGGTCTACAAAGGTTCTGGAATATTTTTGTCAATTGTCAAAACGTACGTAGACCTCGCCGGATTTACGGACAACGCCTGGACTTGGCTTCGGGAGAGCAGCCGTCGCGACGGGCGGCGTGGGCGTTTCTGAACAGCCAAGTGCAAGAAGCGGGCGGAAACAATAAAACCAAAACAAACAAAAAACAAACAAAACAAAACTGTAAATCAATAATTTATTAATACATAACAAATGTATTATTATATTATTATGTAGTGATGTTGTGGAGTAAAATAAAAATAATTTAGGAAATCGTCCAGTATTTCAAAGGAGTTGTCTCCCCATATTATAGTTTTGATATAAAGGGACCATTCACTTATTACGTCACGTCGAAATTCACAATACTTTTTTTAAATGATTATTTATATTATTATTAAATTATTTGAAAATTAACACTTAGAAGTAAACGATTCGACGTAATGATATTTTTTAAAAATCAAATACTGCAAAAGAATCATCATAGTAAGTATTTTTTTTATTTTGCAGAAACGAAAATCAATATAGCTTTGTTAATAGCGTAAAACCGTGCTTAGGAATTCTTTTGATTATAACCTTGGGTATGTGACGTATGATTAGCAAAATGAGGGTGAAATGAAACGATGAAACTGCGAATAAAAATATTCACAAAACAGCAAAATAAAATTCAGTGTTGGTGATATTTAATATGTTGCGGCCGGCAAAGGGCTGATAGATCCCGTGAAATCTGTAAGGAGAATAAAAACAATTTCTTAACATATGATATATGACATTTTTTGAGTTGAACGTTGATTTTTCACAATATTAAAAGACAAGTTTGAACATTTACTTATAAGAAAAAGATTTACGTTTTTTATGCAGCATTTTAAAGTTTGGTGTAGAGTGTAGACGGATTCATTTTTGAAGTTCGACATCAAATTATTGTCTTTATTTTTTTAGTAAAGAATGCTAGGTACTGTCAAAGTAATCTCATATATCTGTGCCTAATATGAATTCATACTTTAAATTTATTCAGTTAAATTGTTCGCACAATTGAAGTATCGTAATTTTTAATATATACAAATTGATGCTTAAGTTAGCATATTTAGAAACACCCATCGAAAATGACGTATAACAGCTGGAGGTTTGTAATTAATCGTTATTGCCTGCACAATAACGACTTGTTTGTGACGCAAGCAAGCAACGGATACAAAAATTCCGATATTTTGAGTTATTATGTTCGCGTCGTAGGCCGTAGCTAATCCTCGAAATATGTACTAAGTAGATATTTATTTAACGATAATCAGGATGCTTCACGAAAAGGACAATGTATCATAATTCTAGTTTACGACGGCATGTATCATTTAAACTGTTTTTCAACTAGAATATGATGATACGTCCCCATTTTTTTTCAAATGAAGTTTTTACTCTGAAAGAAACCGAGACGCAAACTTAATATATAGTGGAGTCAATGAGTCGGACGAGTATGCAAATAATTCGTGCAGCTGCAAGACCAACTCCCTCCCCCGTTTTTGAGTTTGGCCCTTTCTACCCATATATAATATATAGTGGAGTCAATGAGTCGGCCGAGTATGCAAATAATTCGTGCAGCTGCAAGACCAACTCCCTCCCCCGTTTTTGAGTTTGGCCCTTTCTACCCCCTCAAAGGGGCAGAAGCCTCCCCTTCAGCAGCGAGTATGTTTCTGATTTGTAATTTGTATACTAATATTAATTATTTTGTATGTAATATGTGGATGAAAATATATTTACTTAATTACTTTCACGTGTTTCCTTAGATATTATTATTATTTCCGAGCATTATTGTAAGGAAACGCGCGAAAGGGGAGGGTTTTTGCCAGTTTGAGGGGGTAGAAAGGGTCAAACTCATCTGAAACTATTTTTTTTGTAACCAGCATCCTTGAAAATGGGGGGAACGTTCAAACTCAGAAGATAGATGAAACCACTTTTCCATTCCCTGGGAGGGTAGAATCAACCCCCGAGGATTGTCTTAAAGCTCCCTGGCATTTCCCTTCCTTATTATTCCGCTTGTATCAATTTTCGATCCTTTTCCCTGTAAACAACCATTGCCGAGCATTATTGTAAGGAAATGCACGAAAGGAGTGGTTTTTGGCCGTTTGAGGGGGTGGGCACGGATAAAAACTTTTTTTAATATGATATTCGGGTTCAGCGATCTCGAAAACGGGGAAGAGAGTTGGCTGCACGTATTCTTTGCGTTTTTGGGCCAAAATCCCGACTCATTGACTATACAGTATACACTTATATTATTTATCTAGCTATTGAAATATTGAAATAACCATGCGGTAGCGTCGAAATCGCGTATTACTGCCGCGACGTGGGGGACTATAGCTTTATAGACAAAACTGTTGAACGACGAAAAATAGCATATCTGCGGCCCATCAGGTGGGAGGAATTTACGCGTAAAAACATAGTGTTACCAATTCAAGTATTTTTTATCTTAATTTAAAACGAATTTCAATTTTTTTATCAGCGGTATTCTACCCGCTTGTGGAAACAACCGCTTATATTTTTTATTTATTATTTATTTTTAAACAAATATGTAATTGTAATATTTCTTATAGCACTGTTGTATGTTCATATATCATTTGTTTGTAAGCTAACATAAAGTTGATTTCTACTTTGTGAAAACACTACGTAGGTAATTTAAAAATGTCTACATTTAAAAACGCAAATAAAACGAAACGCTATTGAACCATTCTGATGTCAAACAAAACTACCAACTAAAGATATTTTTAACATTGAAATAAAAACAGCGCTACGGTTTGAGATTTACTCTGAAATAATGTTTCTGTTTCTGAAAAAAAAACACGAATGTTGAAAAACCATTTTTCAATTCAAAACAGAATTTGTAGGTACTTATTTTTCACATTCAATAAAATCGGAACGCTGTATTGAAAAAAATTAAAAAAATGCTGTTACAAAAATAAAACTAACTTCTTCTTTCTATTTTGTGCAATAAGAATAAACAACAAATAATTTAAACATCAAATTCAACATAAGTTTTTTATCCAACTTATAAAATACCTCTAAGATCGTGATCGTATCCGTATGGATCGTGGTGTCCTGCGAGCCGAAAACCATTTGTAAATGTTATTATGCCAGAGTACGTAAACTTTTCATCTTATAGTTGATCGAACAATAATTTTCTATCTTTGTTTCAATTTCGTATCCATAATAATTAATTAACGGTAAACATAAAAACTGTTGGTTAAATTATTAAAGAAACTGTTCATGGGAAAATAGACAGAGCAATCTAATATAACTCACATGTTTATTTACAATGAATCTCAAGAGATACGGTAGAACCTAAAAATGTCAAAAAGTCGATGATATTGCAAATATACATGTATTGAATTGAGAAGATCGCCTGGCAATATGGGAAGGGAAGATGGAGGAATGAATTGGAGACAAAAGAAAGAAAATACTGCATGCGGAAAGCTTGTGAACAAAAGATATGGAAGAGTTTGCCGCAACACTATTATAATTAATGTCATTAGACTTACGGCCCCTACAAAGATACCAAAGGAATTAATTTTAATATTTTTGTTTAAATTCGCATGTTCGATCAACTTAAAGTTGTAAGTTTTTATTGATGACATATCCGTTAGTGATAAGAACAATATATCGTTACCTGGTGGGGTTGAATTGATACGTCCTACGGCATCTCCACTTGGTGATGGCTGTGGAGATGACTGAATGGGTCGTGGAACTGCTGGTTGCACAGCGGGTACCACGGCTGGAGGATGAGTCGCTCTCCAGTATGCCTGAAAGATTAAAAAAAAGTTATTATTTCAAAATATGATAGTTTCTTTCTGATAAATCAATATTGGAAACTCTATAACCACTTGCACCATATTAATTAAAATGCAATCGTAAATATCCGTTAACTTAAAACTGCGTTTAAAACTTACGTAAATTTATTTCTGTCAGACAAGAGACTTAAACGGCGAATCTTTGTTTTTCTAAAGAATCTTAATAGAAATGTACAAATAGACAAAACATCCTCATGACCACAATGTGTTTCCACAACGATGTTTTGAGGATGAAGTAATATTATACTATCAAACGTTGACGTTACAAATAGTTTCATTTTAATTTTAAACGCATCTACACCGATGTTTCTTCATAATAATTATGAACGCATTAAAAACGAATTTACCTCGAGGTATTCAGCGATGTGTTCGCAGGCGTCCTCTAGTTGATTCTCGTCAAGGATAACATCAAACATTTCAGGTGGACACTGTGCCAATTTATCTGCAGCGACCATTTGTACGTTGAGATGCCGTGCCTGATTCTTACCGCGCGATTTAATCAACCTTTGCAGTACTTTCGGACTCGATATCTTCAGGTAAACGATCGTCGGTGCGAGTGATGTCTTAGCCAATTGCGATGGATGATTGATCGTGTCACAATCGAGCACGACCAGCTGTAAGGTCCGCGCCAGTTCAAAGATGCGTTCTATTTCGGCTTGAACCTCGGCGAGACAAGTTGATCGCGAATTAGATCGTTCCATTATCGCACGCTTCGATGGATTGTTCAGCAACGACCGTTTTGCTAGCGAAATGTCCGCCATTACGCGCGTAATTATTATCCTGAAATTAATTTATAGGAAAATATTGTAAAAAGGATTAGCACATTAATTAATTTAGTAAAATTCTTTACAATATTTAATTTTCAAAGTAAATTCTCATTTCTCAAACCATATCACATAGACTTTTTTTGTGAACAATAACCTTTTAAATTTAGGAGGCATTAGCTTCTTTAAAATAATTTTCTGGTCTGTATGATTCAAAAGTCTCTAAACATGTTCTTTTTTTAATAAATGTGTGTTCAATACTGGTGAAATATCAAATCAAGTTTTGACTTATTTTCGACACGAGCTAGTTCTCAAATTAGATCCTACGAACTGGGGATTTTAACAAACTTACAGACAACGGATTCCAAAACGATTTCGTTTAAAGTCAGTGAACCACAGAAGTACTATATTATACACCAATGAAAAATTTCATTCTTTTAGCCACTAATTTTATGGATGAGTACCTACACAGCATTAGCATGAAACAGCATTAGCATGAAAAAAAATTCAGGGTATTTCACACAATATGCTAATGTTATAGTATAACGAAACACTAACCTCGGATTTAGTAGTTTATTGGATGATATTTTCATGGTGAAAAATGTCAATTGATTTGATAAGTTTATATTGATATTCTATAAATGTGAAAATCTGTTTGTATGTATGTTTGTAACTTAATAACGTCTTTACGGAGTAACGGATCTGAATGAAATTTAGCATCCAAGTAATTTATGACCCAGATTAAGACGTAGGCTACCTACTATTTATCGACCTATTTCGTGTTTTTTTTATGACTATAGCAGAATGAAATTGACTTGCCCTCAAAACTTAAAGTGTCGATTTTTCCTGACACGCCTACGTTCATGCGGGCGGAGTTTTTAAGCAAAGAATAAAAATAAAACACTAACCTGCCCTCAAATCTATGTTTGAGGAAGTCAAATAGTGCCTTCTGCATCATGTCTGTAACTTCGTAGCCTTTGAGTGAAGGTCCGACTAGAACAACGGGCCGCATCGACGGCACCACGTCGTATGGCGTTGTTGTTTCTTGCTTTTTAAAGAAAGCCTTTCGTTTTTCTTTCGCCGGTGGCGTCGTCAGAGTCGTCTTACCCGGCCTAGCGTTGGCCATTGAATCTGACTCATCGCCTGCTTTAATGTGCAAAACGCAAGTTAGCATCTCTTGTTTTGAAAAGAAAGCGTGTCGGTTTAAAATTGAACCCAAATACATTTTTGGATAAATGATTAACTAATACATATTTTTAATATATAAACTTTGGAAGTTTAGAGCTTTAAAGAATGAGTTGTTAGAAATTATTATAATTTACATTAAAAATTTTTTTCTCGTATTATTATAATATTATGTCAGTTGAAATGAACAGTACCTACATATTTTGTTCTGACTAATTGTAAATATTGTGTAAGTAGGTACCTAATGAAAGAATATTATGTTTAGTTTAAACGTATTTTTTATTAATTTCTCGCTTTGAGTTCCATTTTAAGTAGACAGAATTTTAGAATCCTTCGTGGTAAAGGAATTATGAAGCATCATCTATGTATCTACAAATTAAAATAATGCTGTAACCATATTTTTTCTCTTTTGTTTATTTATATTTATATAATCTAATAAATGTACGTAGGTAAATTTGAATAAAAATAATGCTTTTTTTAAGAGTATTATTTGAAGTTAGGTAAGTACATTAAAATTTACGATTCGAACATAAAATCTATGAAGCTCATAAAATCAGTCGTAAAAGGTGATCCAACTTCAGTTTCCGAACTTAAAAAAAAAACACACACACAAATCAAAGTAATCATCGGATTTTTTTTTGTTAATCAAAAATGTTACGTATTTCATTAATTATGAAAAATATTATTAATTAAATGGTCGCCCCTGGACCTTCTGAAGCAGCCAATCCTTTCGAGGTAATTTTCGATGACTTTTATGTAAATTTCGGGCGGTATCTCGGCTATAATTTGGCGGATGTTAGTTTTTAGATGCTCCAACGTTTCGTTGGCGTAGACACGACTCTTAGCGCAACCCCACAAAAAATCCAACAGCGTAAAATCGCATGATCTTGGCGACCAGTTGACGTCACCAAATCATGAAATAATGCGACCTGGAAACTTTTCACGCAAAATGTCCAACATTTCACCCGATGTGTAGCAAGTTGAGCCATCTTGTTGGAACCACATGTCTTCCACAACAATATCTTCGATTTCGTGCCAAAAATAATCAGTTATCATCCGCCTATAGCTCTCAAAAGCTGCGAACACCGACGAATCGACAATTCAGGGTCCTCGGCCAAACTTTCACTTACACTGCTGCCAACATAAGAAACTCAAATTGGATCACCTTATCTTGTAAAATTATTTCTTTATGTAAAAAATGCTGATACCAAAAAATATTTAATAACACTTTTACAAAAAAGGACTGATGTTAAATGCATAAAAGTGTACAACATTAATAAACATGGGGAAAATTTAATTTTTGATGAGAGCACTTCCTACTCCCTCAAACCACGTAAGGCGTCCAACTGAGTAATTTTGCTTGTATAATACAGTTATTTATCAGTTAATTATCACTATATTATGTTAGTCCTACCGTAATTATTATATAATTCTATTATACACACCTATTATATAACTAAAGTTAGTTTTTGTACACATAAAATATTTTTGTTGTCACCGCATGCTTTGTTACGTAGGTACAGGATGTTTCTAAAATTCGATCATCAAACTTCGATATCGCAACTTTTAAGTTCAAGATAATAATTTAACAAATCGTCAAATTATAAACCACCATTTATAAACATTATGTTTGGCTGCTCCTCTAGATTTTTGATGATCATATTAAGTGAGTCAGTAGGTAAGTGAGTGACGAAATCAATGACATTTTCGTATTAATAAAATCTAAAGTAGCAGGGTTATAAAAATGAAACTTTGTACATTCCATAATCTTGTTGGTCCCATCCTATCCTGAAAATTTCAGACCTAAAATGTTATCCAGACCGAAGTTACGAGGTTTCAAAAATGCGCCGATTTGCTTCGAGAAAAGGTAGGCTTGGCAGTGCTCGATTTGGCGTGCACCCAGATCAGCATATTGTTATAAACATTTTATAAACTTCAATTTTCATACATACAGCTATGTAGCCAACGCTACCTAAAGAAATCGCGCTGTCCATATAGGGATTGGAGTGCACATTGTCGCATAACAATTACTAACAGCTGGTAAATCGCGGACACATAGGGGCTATTATAAATATGCGTACCGTTTTTATGCATAAGGAAATCTAAAAACGGTCATGCTTTACATTGTTTCAACGCTTTTCCGCTCCATTAAGCTTGTTAGTAACTAAGTATTAGTCACTGACTATTATTTCCGAACTGAAGTATAGTTATTATTAAGTCCCACAAAACAAACAAAAAAAATCTGTAAACGGTTGACCCTGCAGACCATCTCTGGAACTTCCCGCTATTTTCAAGCGCTTTGAGTTCGAAGCACTTGATAATATACCCAAAAGTAGATTTTTTAGCTCTTCGAGCTCAAAAATCTGAATATTACTGATAACACTATTTTAATTTTTGAAAAGCTATAACTTTTGAACACGTTGTTCGATTTTCATCTTTAAAACGGCATTCGACGCAGTTTATTAAGCTCTAAAAATATTGTAAGAGGTACAAAATCGATTGGTTAAGAAATCTCGAAGTTATTTTGAAAAAACATTTTTTTAGAAATCTGTTGACTACGATATCTCTCGAACGGATTAACCGATTTTGATCAGCTTAGCAACATTCGACGCAGTTTTCTGAGGAGAAGAGCTGATTAGATTATGAAATCAATCGGTACAATATTCTAGAAGTTATTTTGAAAAAACATCGTTTTAACAACTTTTTTTTCCGGTTTTTTAGAATTTCTCAAAGTCTATTGGGCCGAATCGGTTCAAATTTTCAGGAAATCTAAGTTCAATAGAACCCTTTCGAATTCCGCAAATCGCGATTCGATCGATCAAGCCGTTCAAAAGTTATGAGAGGTTTACACACACACACACAGACAGACAGACATACTGACATCATCGTAAAAATAGTTATAGAATAGCTTCCTAGGATCACAAAACGTCGAGATCTGATGAAAACTGGATTTTTGAAAATCGGAATGAAATCAATAACTTCCTTATTTTTGAAAATTTTCAATTTTCTTAGCGGGAAGTTAAAAAGGTGTGAGTGACGCGGTACTCACGAAAGTTGATGTGCAAACATGTGAGCTCATATTAGTTTCATTTGGAAAAATTATGGACGTGCACTGGTTTACTTTACCCTAAGTAAGGCTCGTTTACATAAGCAAGATATCTATGGTAGAAGATAGAGATTGCCTGGTATCGTGGACACCCCACGCGCCTAGCTAAGGGTTGTTTGATGAATCTGGCACATCTAACGGTCGAATACCGTGGAGCGAGAGCCAAGATGTTTACACAAAAAAATTAGACTTATTTGCAGATAAAAATATTAATATTATAAATTGGTTTGGTTTTCTAGTCACACCTACCGGGAAGTGTTGCATTATTCTTCCTTCAAATCAATCAATTTTTATGAAAATATAATCAAAAGATAAGCTAAACTCATGGTTACGACTTATTTATTAGTCTTGAACACGATAATAAAGTAGTAATCGAATTTTGGAGCACATATTATTTGTCAATCAATAATTTGTCAATCAATAACAATACAAAATTATAATATTTTAAATACGTCGGACATACTGTATACACGAAAACATTACATTATAACGTAGTAGCAAGTCAGACATGCCATGGCACAAACGTCAAACTAACGTTTTAATAATCAGCGATATTTCAATTCACTTTCAACGTTTAATGCCCAATATAAGCCAATGAAAATCAGTTAACATTACAAATATATTTCTCGCTAAAACTTTCACCTGAAAATAATATTCGAAGTAAATTTTTTAGCTACTCTAAATGTAACTGGTTTTATACTGTTTCGTTTTAAAAGAAATCTATCTAGTTAAGAGACAGCGACGGATTTTCTTAAGTTTCTACATAAGGCAAAATAATATGAACAATGCCTGTATAAGTGTTCCCCATTTGAGAAACTGTGAGTCTGGCAGCCTATCTCTCTTGTATTTTAGGTGGCAGGTACCTATAGAAATTAGACAAAACAATTTTATGTAATTTTCCAAAATAGCCACTTGCACTGACCAGCACCCATTTTTTTTTCAGTCACTACACAATTACCAACAATATCCAAATGGGTGAATCTCTGGTAAATGAATGACATACAGAAGCATTCTCAGCAAATGGACTATCATTAATATATAGAATAAAAAAAGTGTTGCATTATCAGATAAGTAGATGAAAAATTCATATTTTACCTGTCTAATTTCTACCTTCCATTTAAAACGCAATTTATGGAGAAAGGCTGCCAGACTTACAGATTCTCAAATGGGGAAAAAGTAGGTATACGCAGGTATTTTTATATTTTTGCCTTACATAGAAATTGAGAAAAACCGTCGCCAGGTCTGCGTCTAATTGGGGTTTTTCAGACCTCGTATCAATTAATATATTAAATTTATTATTATTATTATTATTAATAATACACTGAAAATTCTATCGATACTTCAGCAGTTCTCTGATTAGAACATGGAAGTTAAAGGTTTGTAATAGACGAACCATGATAATGCTCTATTAAACAGCGGCACAACATGATCTCGGGTATTTCCAAGCCCAAAAAAATAATTACTATTAAAAAGTACTAGAAATATTTGAAACGTAGTGAATTGCAATAAGCCGTTTAGTCTGTTTATTCTTTGATATTATGTGTATTACTGATAATTGCTATTGTTTCTATTTACTATTGTAGAGTGAAATCTTGTTTTGACGAGATAACTCATTTGAATTTTTGAAAATACCTACTTAATTTTTTAACGGTTTTGAGCGAAAAACTGCTTTTATAAATCTGTTCACACGTTTATAAGTGTCTACTGTCTACTAATACATTTTATAAGTCTGGACCGCATTGACTTGTCAATATCTAAATCATAATTTAAAATAAGTTAATTATTTTTGCAAACTACAATTAAAAAAATTGCTGTTCATTGGAATGCAGTCTGGTTATAGTTAATTTTATTGCAATCTGGCTCTTTGATTAGAATTTAGTTTCGGAATTTAAAAATCTATTCTAAAGAGGTGTTTTTTAAACCCGATATTTTGTATTTATAAATAAGTCTTATTTTTTAAGTTACAGATTTGTACAGTTTCAGATTAAGTTTTACATGTTAATGCACTAAATTATGCGAACGGTATTATGTCACATATTTTTATAGACTACTGCAGAAGAAGATTGTAGTTTATAGACGCTCAACAGCTGAGGTCATCAGCGTCTAAAACACTACTACAACAATAAGGTATTTGTCATTGAAGAATGTCATCAAAATTAAGAATTCACTCTTACAATTTGGTGGCAGTACGTTTTGGGTTAAGGGCATTACTAAAAGAGCGGTTCAGTTTCTGGCTGTGGATGGAATCACGGAGCTATGGGGAAAATGGATGACAAAGACTCTGATAAAATGTGTTCAATGAAATGGAATATGAATAAAAAGAGAAAAATTGCCCTAGAAATTATGACTGAAATGGCGACGAATAATAATTATAATATAAAATAATTTAAATCAGTGTAGATTGTTACCTGAATATTATATGAACTGTAAATCTGTAATTTTTTTGTGTTTTGATGTGTGTCGGATGTGTGCTTAAACATAGAGATGGAAATTCTGATCAATCAAAATATTTTGAATCAAAATGTAGTAAACTGCTTACCAATGATATACAGGGTGAGTTCGACCACCCGTATCAGTCGTTTTTTTCGAAAACGGTTAGTCGTAGAGAGTTGTGTCAAAAATTTGTATTATAAAAGCCCTAATAAAGAATCGAATGGTGACAATTTTTTTTTCGGGAAGGTCGGCTTCCCTATTAGTTTGCTCCAGAATGTCCAGAACTCCGGAATTATAAATGTAACGATAGGTCGAAAGTGGTATTGTTGAAAAGATCTTTAAAAAATAAGCAAGTTTTGTAGGAAATTTTTTTTTATTACTGCCACTCCTGTTAAGTAATATTTGTTTGAAATTACTATATTAAAATGTCATAATAACGAACTTTTTAAAAGTCCGCATTTAAAATCTAGTTACCTATCTATCGATCATTAAACACTGAAGAAGTACCCTCACAGTATAACCAGAAGAGCTCAGTAGTATGTATTAAAGAGTAAATGGAAGACAGTTTGAACACTCTGGACAATGCCTAAGGTTGCTAGATTTTTAATGCCGACTTCGATCGTTATTATGAAATTTTGATTTAATAATTTCAAACGATTGTTACTTAACAGGGGTGGCAGTAATTAAATATTTTTTCCTACAAAACTTGCCTATTTTTGAAAGAGTTTTTCAACAGCACTACTTTCAACCTATCGTGCTTACTAAAATTCCGGAGTTTTGAACATATAATAATTTATATTTATACTTATAGAAATTTACAGGGGTGGCAGTAATAAAAAAAAAATTCCTACAAAACTTGCTTATTTTTTAAAGATCTTTTCAACAATACCATTTTCGATCTATCGTTACATTTATAATTCCGGAGTTCTGGACATTCTGGAGCAAACTAATAAGGAAGCCGACCTTACCGGGAAAAAAAATTATCACCATTCGATTCTTTCTTAGGGCTTTTATAATACAAATTTTTGACACAACTCTCTACGACTAACCGTTTTCGAAAAAAACGACTGATACGGGTGGTCGAACTCACCCTGTATATTAATTGTAATTTTTTAGATGTGAAGAACTGTTTAATTAAAAACAGAAAAGTGGTGATCCTGATGATAATGAAAGAAGACAGCTTTGAGATGGCTTAAGGATCCAAAAATAATAAGCAAATACTGTTAATATTGCATTTATTAAGCTGACGTTTCG
The DNA here is from genome assembly GCA_039654895.1 of Mongoloraphidia duomilia. Classification (NCBI taxonomy): domain Eukaryota; kingdom Metazoa; phylum Arthropoda; class Insecta; order Raphidioptera; family Raphidiidae; genus Mongoloraphidia; species Mongoloraphidia duomilia. The sequence continues at coordinate 30,444,409 of CM077522.1, forward strand.
AGAATTATATTCTCATCCTCAGAGCTCAAATGCCGTCAAACATGAGAGTAAAATTGTCCAAAAAACTTTTTAAAAAAACATACTAACATTTTATTTGGTTTTTATTGAAGTGTAAAAAAATTTGTTTTATTGATTTGATTTTGTACACAGAAATACTCAAAACTTTATGTTTTATAGAATTTGATTTTATTTTTTATTGTAGAAAATTTTTTTAATTTTTTTTTTATTTGCCAGATTAACTGTTTTATATTTACGTGCTATAAGCTAGAAACTAAGTTAGTTTCTAGCTTATAGCACGTAAATATAAAACAGTTAATCTGGCAAATAAAAAAAAAAAATTAAAAAAATTTTCTACAATAAAAAATAAAATCAAATTCTATAAAACATAAAGTTTTGAGTATTTCTGTGTACAAAATCAAATCAATAAAACAAATTTTTTTACACTTCAATAAAAACCAAATAAAATGTTAGTATGTTTTTTTAAAAAGTTTTTTGGACAATTTTACTCTCATGTTTGACGGCATTTGAGCTCTGAGGATGAGAATATAATTCTCGAAACGTCAGCTTAATAAATGCAATATTAACAGTATTTGCTTATTATTTTTGGATCCTTAAGCCATCTCAAAGCTGTCTTCTGTAATTTTTTATTTAATTTTTATTTAAGAGGAACATATTATTTTTTCAGAATCAGTTGGATCTTTCTAAAAAGATTATTCAGCAGTGTAAAAAAAATATTAATTTTTTTTTAATTAAATTAATGAATCAAATTCTGTGCCTACTCTATCAGTTTAATTTTGTAACTATTAAAAAATAAACTCTAAAAATATACGATCGAAATAGGCTCGGCCTGGTTATAAGTAGTACTGGGAGAATTCCCGGTGAGCTGGTCTAATGACCATCTCCTCGTTAAAAAAATACTCAAAAATCGTATGAGGTGGGCCCCCGTTCGATACGATTTTTTCGATATCAAAATAATTGTTTATTGAAAAATTGATTATCAGTACAACAGTAAATTTTTGTAAAGGTATTTCTGTGTTAATGTTGTGTATAAAATCAATTTAAAATGAATTTTGGTGGACAACTGACAAAGTAACACAACGAAAACTAAAATTTAATAAAACAATAATCAACTGAATAAAAGAAATTATCACAAAAATACATTGCGTCTTAAAATTGAACAAAAATATTCAGTTATTTGTACAATTCAGTTAAACTGGGGACAAACACTGCTGAGAAAATATTATTTTAATGGTATCATATTATATTTATGCTACCTATAATATGCATTATACAACCACATACGTTTGTTTTTAAAGTTAGAAAAGTGTTTCTGGAAACAGGGGCGTGAATTGAATCAGCGCTATTGACAGCTGCCATACAAGAGCGAACTTTTTGGCGGATTTGGTCTGCGAACGACCAAATTCACAAGAAAATCTGACCGAAGCTTCAGCTTCGACCACCTTCGGTCAAAAATTAAATCTTCGACACAAAATTCGGCTTTGGTCAAAATCAAATCGAAGGTTTTTACTGAATACGAATGGTGAACTTCCTGAATAATCGAGTGAGAGACGCGGGCGGCGTGGGTCGCTGCTGGGGCGTTGCGAGCGGCGTGGTTATAGGATTACCAGAATGAAAAAAAAAAGGTTTACGGACAAGATTTCTGATTTCCTAGAAAAGTTTCGCACTTTTCTGTTTTTATCTATCGAACGATATTTTATCACGCGTTTTCTTGTTAAAATTTTTATAAGATGTTAAATGATTTTAAATCAAGACGAAATCTTCGGAATCGCAAGCTGTGAAAAAAAAATATGTCTAATGATTTGACATCACATTTACGAAAATTCCGGACACATCAGAATTCTGCTCGCATTCCGGACGTATGGACGTAGGCGTAAAGAGAGCGCGTTCAGCTTACAATAATGAGTATTTTTTCTGGTTTTTAACATTATACAATACCTTCGGCTTCTAATCAGATACAGCCGCTGATATAAAGACATATTTTAGTAATGAATCGTACGTAAGTTCAACTGAATTATTCTGTAACTGTATTGTGGTGTTCATATTATAACAATAGTAAATAAAATCAAAGCAATTAAGAATGTGTACCGATGATTTAATGAATGAAAAGTTGTTAAAATTTAAGGAAAAATATTCGGCATACAGTAAACAATATATAAATACAGCAATTAAAAATATTATACATAAGCCAGATAAACTTAATTGATAAAAATTAAATTAAAATAGAAAAAGATTTGTGTGAGCAAGTTGAAATTATTTTAATTATGGATACATCAAAATTCGTTTAATTTGCAAAAAACAAAATAGCTTAAACATTTTTCAATTACATAATTGAAGATTCGAGTTATAATTTTGGACAGTCTTTAAGATGATATTTTGAAATCAGTGAAAGGCGATAAATAGTGAATGATTGATAAAAATATACAAACAATCTTTAAAAGAGCATTCTTGATTGCACAAATCTGTATTGTTTCCGGTCGAATTCGTCTTTGAAGTCAGTCGTCGTCTATTCGAACGGAAATATCAACACAACACAAACAAACAAACCAACCAAACAAACAGAATAATTAGTGAAGAGAAAGAAGCTGTTGAATACAGTTTAGTATAGTAAGTAAATAAGTTACAAGTATAAAGTTATAGTATGTATATAGTATTTGTTAGTATAATACAAAGTTAATAATTCAAAATGCAATTTCGAATAATTTAAAGAGCATCAGTAGACATGAAAATTTGAAACATTTTATGGGTTTGTTTGATAAAAATAGAGTATATTACGTCGTCTTCCATCTTAGGTAAGGTGGTATGCAAGTTTTTTGGATTGCATTATACACTTCCAAAAATAAAGAGAGTTTCTTAACAAAATTTTGATATTTAATGAGATCGATACGGACGATCATTTATGGGGAGGATATCTTCAACAAGAAATCGATTTAGGTACGACATATTATATGAATTATTTTACCAAAAAAGTTTACTCTTGATATTCTTTAGATTTGGGTACTGAAAAAAATTAGTAAAAAATATTAATTAAAAATATAAAAAAATGTTTTGTACTCGATTTTAAATTCCAACATTACTGATAAGTAGTGACATATCAATCCGGTCTCTTATCGATAACACCTCTTCTGACATACTTACATATTCTTACGCAGATAGTCAGCACAAATTAAAATGATTCAAATTGGTCTTATTGATGTTCTTCAAATATAAGGTTGCGTTTTGAATGATTAATCCTGGATTAGAGTAGCCAGTATAGTTAGTAAGTAGTACACAAGTAGAGACGACAGATCACAGAATTCATTATACTATTTAACTACGAATACAAAGAGATCTTTTAAATAGCTCTTTTAGACGGTTATCCATTAAAGTGATTGGTTTAACATATTATAAGGATCAATTTTTTGCGACTACATTCCAAACTGTTTGTAGATTAGACACAGTTTTATACTTATTCAATAATTTCGTTACTTCAATGAACAAAATATAATATTATACAGGATGATTCATAATATGTGCGCAGGACTTCAGAGTGTGATAGCTCGTTCAAAAATATGAAAAAAAGTTCCTATTAACATGGGTCCGCAAAAGCACTGTTTTCGAGATACAGGGTGTTAAAGTTGAAGAAAAAAATTTCGTTTTTTGCTTATATCTGAAGAACGGTTTGAGGTACAAAGTTAAGCTGCCGCACACATTTTCTACCTTAAAATTGCTTTGTTTTTTTTACGAAAAAATTTTTTTTGTTACCAGTGGTGGAGATTTTGAAGGATTGAAGGGTATTTTTTCTTCTAACTTCTACGCCACTGGAAAAAAATTAATTTTGAAACGCGTTTTGGAACCACCGGGATATTCTACACAAAAAAGGTACTCTTGTCTTGAAGCGCTACAGTCAATCGTTTCCGAGGAAAAGAGCATTTTAGGATTAAAAACATGATTTTTTTTAAGCACCTACGTAGGTAGGTACTTGATTTTATAAGTTGACAAAATGTCAATAAAAAATTACATAAACAAAACAGACCACCTTCAAAATCTCCACCACTGGTAGGTAACAAAAAAAAATTTTTCGTAAAAAAAAAAAACAAAGCAATTTTAAGGTAGAAAATGTGTGCGGCAGCTTAACTTTGTACCTCACACCGATCTTCAGATATAAGCAAAAAACGAAATTTTTTTTCTTCAACTTTAACACCCTGTATCTCGAAAACGGTGCTTTTGCGGACCCATGTTAATAGGAACTGTTTTTCATATTTTTGAACGAGTTATCACATCCTGAAGTCCTGCGCACATATTATGAATCACCCTGTATAAAAAAACGGTCAAGTGCGAGGGTTCCGTACCGTTACAACAATTTAATTAGTGTAAACTAGTGTAAGTTCGAACCTCACGGCTGACAGTTAAAAGTAATACAGTTCACAATCATCGCGTACAGATGACGCTACTTGGACAGATTGTTATAATATGGTTTGATTCTAATAGAAATAATATATGATAATAATAAATGACGCCGCTCCACTCGTCAGTGCAAGAACATTAATTTATTAAAATTATTTGATCATTTAATTATAATTATTTGCCAGGATTCATGCCACAACAATACTACACTGTGAAAATTTCAACTAGCTACCTCTTAGCGTTTGTGAGATAGAGCCCTCTGACAGACGGACGGACAGACAGGCATCGTAGGCAGGGTAATAGGGGTCCATACGGAGGTACGGAATCCAAAAACGATTGATTGCCTTTAATCAAATAAAATATTGTTTTTTTTATCATAGTTATTATTTATTAAAATTAATAGCGCTGTAAAATATTTGTCACAAAGTATAAACAAAATTTAATAGGCCACACACCTAAACATTTTTCAATTAAATAATTAATACAAGCACTGCAAAAACAAGGTAAAACAGGTGTTTATATTAATTTATCTTAATAAAACAAAATTAATTTTGGGTAAACCAGAACGAAATTAAAATTTTAAAACTGAATTAGGAACTATTTATCCCGAGCGTAGGTACATTCCAGAAACTAGAGGAAAATGCTGTAAAGATTATAATGTTAGCAAACGAAGTCATCACACTTGTATGCTAACTCCAATACAACTTCAAGTATTACCGTTCAAAGTGATATGATTAGCATTCTAGTTAAATAGTATAATATATGTACACAATAGTATAGAGTAAGTATAGTAAAGAGTACACACGAGTAGCGTGAGGGGAAGTCCGGACATACCGGGTGTGGGAGGGGTGCTACCTCTGGACACGTCATTATTGCCAGCTGCACCTAGGTTGCTGCTGGATGAGGTCTTACTAGAGTACAGTTTGGAGTTCCTGGCTTGGCTCTGTTGCAAGCGCAGGTTCTCCAATTTCACCGGAGACGGGATGAATCCGACATCGCATCCTTCTTTGACCAGACGACCGATCCACCAATTGTTGTCGTACTTCTCCTGAAACACCAAATTAGGATTTTGGCATAATGGCAATTCTACAAAAATTTTATCTACAATATGAACAAGTAAAGTTGGATATTATTTTTTATCAGAGTTTATGCTAATTACTTTTCTAAAGAGCTGATACTCTAAAATGTTCAAATAGATATCCAATATACCTAAATGTGTATTTTTAAATCATTCTCCCGGTGTGAAATAATTCAGTCCCCTGGATATTTTATAATATATAATGAATAAATAATAAAATTTTTTTTTTTTTTTTTTTTTTTTTTTTTTTATTTCAAAACAAAACAAAATGTGCTTCGACTACTATGGTCATTAGCACTGCTGCCGAATGGCATCTTATATATTATTATACAATGATATAATACAATACGTATTATACAATAAAAGGTAAGTATTAATTATTATCAGGTAAGTATTAATTATTATCAGGTAAGTATTAATTATCAAACAAGTATTGGTTTTTCGATAAGTACTTATTAATTTTATGGTAAGTTTTATGTTAAATATATTTTATTATGTCTGTTATTTTTATAAACTCCACTATTTTTTTTAGGTTTACTGGCTCGTTGTTTAGGGATTCTTCGATTCTGCTGGGGATGTCAAGTTGGTGCCGGGCGTTGCGGTATTTGTTACAGGTAAGAATGATGTGTTTTACAGTTATGGGTGTTTGGCATACATTACATATTGGTGGTGGTTCTTTTGTAATTAGATGCCTGTGGGTTATGTTGGTATGTCCGGTTCTGAGTCTAGTTACTGCGATCAGTTCTCGTCTAGATAGTTTTTGTTCTGTTTCCCATTTTGCGACTGTTGTTTTGATTTCTCTCAATTTGTTGTTGGTTGTTATCCAATTATTGTTCCAGTGATCTGTTAATTTGTTTGTTATATAATTTTTGAAATCAAAACTTATCACTTCCTCTTCTGTGGGGGGCTCGTTGGAGGTGGCGGCTTCTTTGGCTGCTTGGTCGGCTAATTCGTTGCCCTCGATACCCACGTGAGATGGTATCCAGACGAAGACTATTTTTCTGTTTGTTTTTTGTATCTCCGTTATGCTTTCTTGAATGCTTATTATATACGGATGGCTTGTATACATTTCGGTTATGGCTTGTAATGCGCTCATTGAATCGCTAAAAATTAAGACGCTTGTGGTATCTGTGTTTGATTTTTCATCGAATAAGCATTTCATGATAGCATATAACTCTGCTGTAAAAATGCTGCTTATCGGGTGTAGTTTATACATATTTTTTATTTTATTTTTTATACTGACGTAGGCACAGCCGCTTTGACCATTTATTTTAGAACCGTCTGTGTAAATGGTTTTGTAGTTAGGGTATTTTGATAAGATAGCGTTTTTGTGTTTTTTAAATATTATCGGATTTGTATCTATTTTTTTGTCTTGACTGAGTTCCAGGTTTATTTCGGGTAGGTTCTTTATCCAAGGAGGAATTGTACTAAAATCATTAGGAACTGTTTGATATTCCGGTATGTTATGGTCTTCGATCAGTTTTTTCGCTCGAATGGCGAACGGATTTGGGTGTTTACCATTGCTATACTTATTTTGGTATTGCGGGGTGATTGTCTTCGATCTGTTTATGTTGTTTAGGTTACTTGTGATTCCTATGTAACGATGCAGTATGATTTTTTGTCTTCTCAAAGTAGGTGGGGGTTCTCCGGTGATACTGTATAAGCTATCAAGTGGTGTTGTGCAGAATACTCCGTATGCCAGTCTTAAACCTGTGTTATATGCAGAGTCGATTATTTTTAGAAGGTTGTCACTTGCTGATGAATAGATCTCGCATCCATAGTCTATTTTCGATCTTATGAGTGCTTTAAAGATGGTTAATAAAATATTTTTGTCAGCTCCCCAGTCTTGATGTGATAATACTTTAAGTATGTTAAGATCTTTTTTTATTCGATTTTTTAGATTTTTCAGGTGTGACGTCCATTTTAATTTTTTGTCAAGGATCATTCCTAGATACTTTATTTCATCGGCATACACTAATTCGTTTTCTTCTAGAATTAGTTTTGGTTTTGTGATAATCTTGTTTGAACGAGTGAATAGTAGGCATTTTGTTTTTTGTGTTGAAAATTTAAATCCCGTGTTTGAGCACCAGCTTTCAAGTTTGGATAATGCATTTTGAAGATGTTGTTGCAGGTCTTTGGTACTTTTCCCACTGCAGTATATGGTTAGGTCGTCGGCGTACAGTAGTGCTTTTACTGGGTAATTGATGTTTTTTAGTATGTCGTTGACTGCGATTAAAAATAATGTTGTGCTCAATACGGAGCCTTGAGGAATACCGTTTTCTTGTGGGAATTCGTATGAATATTTGTTTCCTACCCTAGTTTTAAAAAATCGTGATGCCATGAAGTTTTGTATGAAGATGGTAATGTTCCCTTTTATTCCATATTTTGTTAGTGTTTTAATAATATTGTGTTTCCAGGTTCGGTCGTAGGCTTTATCTAGATCGAAGAAAATGGCTAAAACATGTTCTTTATTTATTTGAGCGTTCTGGATATCCGTTGTCAGTTTAATTAGTAGATCAATAGTAGATTTCTTTTTCCTGAAGCCGCACTGGTTTGGTTCGAGTATATTCTGAGTTTCTAGGAACCACATTAATCTATTGTTAACCATTTTTTCTAAACATTTCGACATGCAACATGTTAATGATATAGGTCTGTAGCTATTGGGGTTTGTAGGGTCTTTGCCTGGTTTAAGAAATGGGAGAATTATGGATTTATGCCATTGCTGTGGGAATACATTGTCTATCCATATCTTGTTAAACACTTTTAAAAGTTGTATTTTGACACTGTCTGGTAGATGTTTGATCATGTTGTTGTTTATGTTGTCTGGTCCGGGTGAAGTATTGCTGCTGCTGTTAATGGCTTCACGGAGCTCTTGTATTGTGAAAGGTTTATTGTAAATTTCGTCGTTTTGTGAGCGGATATCTAACGGTAGATTCTCCGTATTGTTCTTATACTCGCGAAATTTTTCACTATAATTTTTTGAGCTGAAGGTGTTACAGTAATTTTCACCGAGAATGTTTGTTATTTCGGTTTGCTTTGTTATTGTTTTGTTTTTATATTTTAGGATCGGTATATTAAAATTAGTTGTATTATTTTTAATTTTTTTAATTTTTTTCCAAACTTCAGTGGAAGATGTTGAACTGTTAATACTTGAAACGTAGGTGGCCCATGATTCTCGTTTACTTTTTTTTATAGTTAGTTTTGCAAAAGCTCTAAGTTTTTTGTACTCGACGTAGTTATTTGGAGTTTTTTCACGTTTGTATTTGTTAAAGGCTTTTTTGCTATTTTTTATTGCAGTTTCACACTGTTTATTCCACCATGGTACGCACTGTGTTTTTGGTTTATAAACTGTTTTAGGAATAGCAATTTCAGCTGATTTTATCACTGTTTTAGTAAATTTTTCTACTGATGAGTCAATGTCATCACTTTCATTTAATTGGAAATTTTCTTTAAGAAGGGATATTTGGTACAGGTCCCAGTTGGCTTGTTCGAGTTTCCATTTAGGAGGGAATGTTGGTGGATGTTCTGTATTTTTGTATGTAATAAGGATGGGGATGTGGTCGCTTGAGTGATGACTGGTTATAGTAGTCCAGGTAAGTGTTGGTGCAATTCTTGGGTGACATATGGTTAAATCTATGTATGAGAATTCGCCTGTTGCGGGGTAAATATATGTAGGTTGTCCAGTGTTTAACAGAAACGTGTTGTCGTTATCAATGATTTTTTCTATTATTTTCCCTCGGGTGTTCGTGTGTTTGCTACCCCATAGGGGGTTGTGGGCATTGAAATCGCCTAGCAGGATGAATGGTGGTGGTAGCTGTGCAATTAATATTTTTAATTCGTTTTCGTCAAGGTGTTCGTTTGGTGGGATGTATATGTTACATATAGTGCATTTATTAGGAATGTACGCTTCTATTGCTATAGCTTCTAGATTTGAGTTTATATTTAAAAGCCTTGCTGGGGTTGAATTTTTTATTAATATGGCTACTCCTCCACTCGCATGTTGACGAGTTAGGCGATCTTTTCTGTGTATAGTGTAGTTTCTTATTATAGGGTTGTGTGTGGTTTTGAGGTGTGTTTCTTGCAAGCAAATATAGTTTGGGTCGTGTTCTGTGGCAATTAGTTTGAGCTCGTCGATGTGTTTATAAAACCCGTTACAATTCCACTGAAGTATCTTATCCATTGTTATTCTTCAAAGTCAAAATCTATGTCCTCCAGATCAGATTCTAGAGGTTTTAGTAGTTTTTTATTGATTTTGTTAATTACTCTGGTGAATTTAAGTTTTCCAACGCGACCTAATAATGGCTGTAAATCTTTCAACATGTCTGTTAAGCTTTCGGTTTCAATGTTTAAGGATTTAATTATATCTGTTGGGTCGGGGGTATTTTTGGCTTGTTCTAAGAATTGTGTAAGTTGAGAATATGTCAAAGGGTAGATTTGCGGTTTCTTCCCCATAATTGTTTTTATAGGTTCTAGTATTTCGTCTAGACTTAACAATTTGATTTTTTTCTTTTGAGGTTTGAGTTTCACTTTATTTTTAACTTTTTTAATTGGGTTATTTGTGTTTTTGTGCTTCAATGCAGGGTTTTTTGTGATAACAGATTGTGTGTTTATGTGTTCTTCTGCTGTTTGTATATTGTGTGTATCTGTTGTATTATTTTGTAGGTTTGATTGTGTTTGAGGAGTGTTACTAATTTGTGTGAGTGTTTTTCCATAATCGTTATGGATCATTGCTTCAACTGTTATTGTATTTGATGTGTTTTCTTGTGTTTGGTCTGTGTCTGAGTCTGTGTCTGGGTCTGTGTCTGAGTGTATTGTGTCTATTTCTTTGTTTGTGGTTTGTGTTTGTGTTTCTGATTGTGTTGAGGTTGATGGAGCAGGTCTTTTCCTGTTTGTGAGAGCTGGGGTAATGTTTTTTTCAACGGGACACTGTTCTGTTGAATGTCCGTTCTGTCTGCACTTGAGACATTTGTATTCGTCTGTACTTATGAAGATTCGGTATTCGTAATTGTCGAAATTTATTAATATGGATTCGGGGAGTTCGGTATTGTCGTCGATTACTCCGTAGACATATCTACGGTAACAGACAATGTGTGAGAATTCCGGTTCTGTCATTCCTGTGCCCATGAAATAAATTGGTGATACTAATTTTACTTTAAAACTCTGTAATGCGTCTTCTAATGGCTCGTTGGGAATCATGGGGTTTATATTGGATATCACAATTTTTTTTGCAGGTGTTACTAGTTTTCTAACGTTTACTGTTTGATTATTGATTGTAATTGTGGAGTGTTCTTTAACGAATTGGTCAACTACATCTTTATGTGATAGAAACATACTTATTCGGTTGTTTGGTATTCTTGATGCGGCTATTATATTTTTGGCTTGTATTATATTTGCCACAGCTATAATATACTCTTTAATTTTAATCCCATCTATAGAATTTAAGATAATGCCTTGATCTTTTTTCGGGTGTTGGAATGTTGTTTTTTTGGTAACTGATGAATATGTTTGTTGATTGTTTGTTGTGTTTTTATTTTGTTGTTGATTAGTATTAGTGGTTGATGAATTGTTATTTGCGTATCTTTGGTTGGATACGCTATTTTTGGTAGTTTGCATGATTTTAAAGTTTTAGTAGTAGATTGTAAGTGTTTTTATTTGTTTTTGTTTACGTACGATATTTTGACACATTGTATTATATAGAGTATTGTCTGCCACCTGGCGGCAGCCAGGGGCAGATGATTAGTGTTATTTGATATTAATAATATATTGTTTCTGTTTTTTTTCAGGTTTAAATCGAAGGAGATGCAAGGATTGACAAGATTATGGAGCGGTCGGTGTGATGTGATGTTTAACCCTACTTTAGTATTATATAGTTTTAGTTAAATAAAATAAATTTTACTCACTTTTACTGTAGTAATTATTATTCACAACACAAAAAATTATATTAAATACTGTAAATCACCTTGTCACAGCATACACTTAACGATTTTGGTATATTTAAACAATAAATGTAGCACTATAGATTGCACGATGTTTACACGTTCGTGACCATACACCGAATCTCTAATAAAATTTGTTAATGTATACTACACTAATAGATTTTCTATCATAACGATAATTAATCTATATTGCTGCAATTCTTATAAAAATATTATTTTTTATATCTCTAGATCTTGTCAGTTTCCAGCAATCTCTAAAAATTACTAAATTCGAAAAAAATCGTGAATATTTCTAAGTCTATTAGGTAAATGAAGTAGTCTTTTGTAGCATATTACCTGTTAGCTAATAATATTGAGTTAAACTAAGTATTTTTTTCTTCCATAAGTATAACACAATTTGAATTGAAAAAATTCCCATTTTTTTAGAATCATCCTTAAATGAATTTAATTAATACTTTGACTTAAACTTTTATTTCCCAATATATCTAACAATATTCTCCCATTCAGTCGATACTCTATAAATTAGCGCAAAGTAGTAGCTCGTATATGTAGTTCAAATGTGGATGTATGAACGGAGCCTAGAAAAAGTCAATATTCACATTCCTAATCCTGTAGCCCCGTAGTCGCGCATTTAATGGAGTATACTGTATATAAACAATGATGATTAGGGAATGCAATCTCGAGCCGAGATTGGCAATTCGAGATCTCGCGAGATCAGTCTGGGTTCGAGATTAGCAATTCGAGATCTCGCGAGATTGTCTGGCGAGATCTCTATAAATCTCGACAATATCGAGATTTCGCCTACTTTTGAAAAGAACGTATTATTTTGTATCTAAAATACTTAAACTAAATGAAAACTACTACTGTGTCCCTGTGTACGTGTGTGATTTATTGCGTAGTGTACTGTGCAGATGATTATTATTCATTACTTTCCTTAAATAAATGTTGATTTTTTTGTTCCAAGATTCAATTAAAGTTTTGTTTTATTTTCAAAATATAACAGCAATACCCCAACTCACACAGCACACTATATGACAATTAATTATTTTGGAAATAACTTCTTAGGAGTTATGAAGCATAGGGTAAGTTACTATTAGTAACGTTCACGAACATTTGGTTTGAATTGTTCATAGACATATTCAGTATTCACTTAACTTTGAAATTTGTTAGCCATCTAATGCTTGTTATAAGTTAAATAACTGTCCATTTTACTCAAGAAAACAATAATTAAAACTATATATGCAGAGAAACAAACAGAACCAATTAACGCGACTGTCAAAAACTATTACGTATAAGTTTTTTTCCAAGCGCGTTCGCTCTTGAAATCTCGTTCGAGATCTCGACCCGATATGCTCGAGATTTCAAACACGAGATTGCCTGCTCACGAGATTAAATCACGAAAAATGGCTCGAGATCTCGCGAGATCGAGATTACATTCCCTAGATATGATACTAGACAACTAGAGAGATGTCTGGGTCGGCTTACCTTGATATGCAGGAAGTCGCGCACATCGAAGGAGATGGCGCTGCCATGGACCGGCGAGTCGTCATCCAGCGAGCCGTCGTACGACACATTGGTCCGTACCGCGAACGCCACTGGCTTGCCCTACCAAATGAAAATTATACAGGGATGAGTTACTAAGAATATGTCTCGGGCGATATCTCATTTATTATGAGCATTAGAAAAAAAGTTTTAAATAAAAGTTAGATTGGAATAAGAACACTATACTTTAAAATTATTTTTAGCTATACAGGGTGTACGATGTAGTCATGGCACAACTGACTTGTATTTTATAAATAGAACACCCTGTATATTTTAATGCCATCTCATTGACCATTCGGAAGCCTTTTTCTGCAAAACCTACATTTTACACACCAACCACATTTTTCAAGTTGAGTCAATTTTTGCGTGTCAAGTATTAAGTCCATAGCATGTGCTACCCTCCAGATACTTCAGAATTAAATTTAATTATACAGGGTGTTAGTGGCATAAGTTGGAAAATGCATTACTTTAACTTGCCTTAAGTCAATTTTTTAAGTAGCACACTCTGTATATCTTTGGGTATGTGAATAGAGCTCGCTTTCCTCTACACATTTTATACCTAAAAATATACAGCGTATGCGCTACTTAAAAAATTTTAAGTATCACACCCTGTATATTTGTATTTTAATTACCTGATATTTTTTTTTTATAATTTAAAAATTGTTATTGCACCTACATGTATATTATGTTGACGTATTGGACTCGCTTATTTTGGTAATGCAAATAAATGATTGTTATCTATCTATCGATACAGTATACAATTATAAATGAACTCACCCGTGCCTTCTCCAGCTGGCTAAGAGCCTGACGCTCTTTCTCCCGCCGGAGGGTTTCCTTTTCCTCGTCCAGCGACAAGTCGGACGATGGTTGGGAATAGTTTGAGTCTGCTGAGCCCTTTCGGTGTCGATAATGTCCATACACGTAGTCATCGACGACGAACACGGGGTCGGCGTGGAAAGGAAAACAAGAAGAAGACATTTGTGTTAGTAATAATTGACAATCGTCTCATCACAACACAACACACACAAAGATAAACACGCTCACCGAGTTATCATTTGTTAAAAAAAATACTATCTTACTATACAATAATGTTTGTATGATTAAAATACAACAGGGTCCGTGTAATTGGCACTACTGTTTAGTACTATATGCAACTATCTACAGTATGTATATTATGTAGAGATCGTGATTTATGGTGTCACATTCTGACGTTTTGCCGTGCTATTAGTGTACATTAATGTAATGATTTGAATTTGTGTTATGATAATGAAGAATAAAATGCTATTGGATGTTGCAGAAAATGTTGCCAGTAGTGTAGTGATTGAAAAAATATTGCGAAGCTTATAAACCATGGCAGATATTTTGAACTTCTAAATTAAAAAATATGTGTGTTGCAGAAATTTTCGAAAAATGTTGCAATGCATTATAAATCATATAATAGCAGATATTTTGAATTTTTAAATGAAAAATATGTGTTGCAGAAAATGTCAATATGGTTTAAAAATGATGCGACATTTATAAATCATTGTGAATGTTTATGTATTTCTAAATTAAAAATTCTAAAGATTAAATTATTAACACTGAGTTAAATTTGATATATTTGTATTTTATAATTCCTTTTAAAATTACAAATAAAATCAATTAAAATTTCAGAAACACGTAGGCACAGTTTAAAAATGAATTTTTAATACACGTTGGAAAAGTCTTAAAAAATGTAATTTAGTTGTGTACTGTGAACTACAATACAATAAACTATAAAGTATTTCATTATACAGAGAGAAAATATAAAAAAACACATTAAAATTCTATGGATAAAAATTCTTTAACGCTACAACAAAATTTATTTAAAAGAAAGCATTTTACTTTATTTTAAAACATAACAGTTTTTGAATTTTTAAATTATATTTGGAAATTTGTTATAAATAATACTGTCAATATAAATGTATTTAAATAATTTAAGATGAGTAGTGTTTTGTAGACAGTCGGTATAATGAATATCATCTACTATTTACGCTGGATGCGATCTGTCTCGACGCGATGGGTGAAGGACAGTGTGCTATTGCTTACTGGCGGGCCTGTTAATTTCGTGATAGATATAGGGCTTGACCCCTATTTTTGTAGGTGTTAAGTCCCCTTGCCTCCCACGGTCCATAAATACATATATTAAACAAACAATTCTACATCTTAAATTTGTTTTAATTATAGATACTAATTAAATGTCTAATAATAGTTTTTATATTATCTTGATTAAAATGTTTTGTTTAAGGTTTATTTGTCGGATTGTATACAAAAATAATTACTGATAAAACATTATTGAGTCAGTTCTGTAAAATAGTCTATTTTCTTGGTTAATAAATTTAAAATTTACTTTCTTGAAAATAAGATACATGAAATAATAAGATATATGAAAGGTAGATATTTAAATGATTAAGAAACAAACGTTGAACAAGGGGACATTTTTTAAAGGAATTACGAATTTCTTTGTATCTAATGCGTATGTTTCTTTGAATTGACTGAAAACATTAAAAAAAATTTAGTGTGAATTAACTTGATCTGGTCTTCAGACGGAACAAAAATGTCGGATTGTATTTTTGAAAGACATTTAATTAAGATAGAAAGTCAACGAATTTCTTGAAGAAGGATGGAAAAGACACAGATTACTAAAAAAGTTTCCTCAAAACACGATCACTTTTTTCTCAATGCACGTTTCGCTGATTATGTTAGCATTATCGATGATGAAAATATGAACTAGTACCAGGTTCAGAGAACTCTGGAATTTAGTGGCCTTAAAAAATCTCCAGTTCATAATTTGTTATATTGAAAGACATTAAAATACCTAAAATAATTATAATAAAAAAACAACAAAATTCTATCTGCGGACACCTAATACATACTGATGGTTTTGGGACCTCATCTCAAAATATAAGTTATAATAAATTATGTTTCGATCGGCTTTATCTATATGACATTAAAATGCTGAATACTTTTTTCAAAAATTACGTTTTAACATTAAATTTCAACAGAATTGTGAATTTTACAGCAATTGTATTATCGACGGGGCCTCTTTTTAACTTGGGGCACGGTAAATTTGTTCCTATGTGTCGACGACCCTGTTTATCTCTTATTTGACTTTTACCAGGCACATTAATAATTTGTACTTAAATATATTAGCTGATATCAGAACATAGGTAAATGTACATAATAGGTATTACACATATTTATAACATGGACTAAAAGCTATATTAAGCGACATCTAAAGCAACATAAATTACAAGAAGCAAGCGACATGATATTTAACATAAAACATGCAACACTGAAATCATCATGCTTACACTGTACTATTGAATGAAGTTTTTAAATAATATCAATTTTTCCATTTTTTTAAAATTTCCTCATAAAGGATTGTACAAGGACCTGTAAAAATTGTTATAAACTGTAAAAACGTTTTCAATATTTCTTGTAGTGTTCGTACTGGTATTAAAATATGCTACACATAGGAGTTTATATTTGTTTCAAATGTATAGTTTGGATGTATTAAAGCCATCATTAGATACATTCCTTTGAGAATTATCGACTTATAAAATTGAATGAGCATAATATATATTATGATATTTTATAGAGAATGCTTTTTTATATACCAACGTTCGTGTATTTCCAAATTAGTTACACACTTTTTTTAGAAACGTATGCGTTTTAATTGCTGTGTAATAGTAGATTGTATGTCTAGATACGTAATGGAAAATATTACAGCGAGTGATGACAGTATGCAAAAACGAGCGATAGCGAGTTTTTACAGTCACACGAGCCGTAATACCATTACGTACGAGACATATATGGTATTTTTTGCCATACCTACTACACAATATAACTACCTTTCACTTCATTTTCAAAAAAAATCTGACAGTTCATTTGCGTCGCCATCTTTTCTTCCACAGTGTGCCGTGACGTTCGTGAAAGTAAGTAATGACAGGCGCATAGAGGCGTACAGAGCAAATAAACAGAAGTTGCTATGGCAACCGTTACTTTCCGCACACTTGGCTGTTAAATGACTTATTAAAGGCCACTGTACACACATCGAAAGAAGCTATTTTGTAGTGGGAATGGCAAAAAATTAATAAACAGGTAATTAATTTTTAAATCATAAATTACCTACATCTAAAATGCAAATTTTGTTTTTCTTTTGATTCATTAATGCAATGTTTTGTTTTGGTGAATTGCTTATAAGTTCTGTAAAAAAAACAAACACGAAGTTTATGTTTTTAATAGACCGAGAACTAGTGACAATTTTTTGGTGTTATTTATTCAAGGCCTTATTTTTGTGAAGATGTTGAGGGTATGGGAGGGATGCAGACCGCCCCCAACATGTAACAAAAAGAATGGTCACAATTATTATTAACTTCCCATTGGAAGTTATTGTAATGGGTCCGAAAATCGAAATCAAAAAGGAAAAAAAATTTTTATGTTTCAAGGTCACTACACTATTTTTACACTACTTTTAGAAAGATGTCTGTGTGTTTGTGTGTGTGTGTGTGTGTGTGTGTGTGTGTGTGTACGTACGTACGTATGTATGTGTCCATTTCTTTCTAAGACGAAATCTCGAGAACGAAAAATGATATCGACTACGTTGGGGTGCCAATCGACGCGTATTAACGTAAATATGATCTGAAAGGAATTTTTTTAAAATCGGTTCAGCCGTTCTTTTTTCTTAACCAAATAACGTCCAAAAAAGTAGATTTTACACAATATCTCGCGAGTAAAAAATTATATCGACTTCGTAAGGGTGGCAATCGAGGCGTGTTAACGTCATTTTGATCCGACATAAATTTTATAAAAATCGGTTCAGCCGTTTTTTTTTTTTTTTTTTTTTTTAATTATTGATGTTTTAATGATTAAAATGATTACTTTTCTGTGTAATATCTAATTTAATTATTATTATTAAATATTTATCAAACTGGGAAGTTCGTCGTGTGGACCTCAAGGGTCGCACTTTAGTCCTAATAAACGACCCACCTCACGGCTTGTTGCTTCAAGGCTGAAATTGTTTGTATAGCTTGTCGGTGACCCAATAATGCCATTATAATATTTGCAGATCGATTGGTCAGTATTAATGGGGTGGCAGATAACCCTAAACGTGCCATGTACCCGACGAAATTTATATTATTAGTTCAAGTTTCAAATTTTAATATGTTGTTACGGCGACTGTTTTAAGCATATATTTCAATTTGCAGAACAAAATGTCGGTATTAACCCCCTCTCTTAGAGGGAAACTTGCTCGCCTATAGGTGTTTATATCGTTCTGCAAGGGGGTTAATACCGACGTTTTGTTCTGAAAATTCAAATATATGCTTAAAACAGTCGCCGTAATAACATATTAAAATCTGAACCTTGAACTAATAATATAAATTTTGTCTGGTACATGACACGTTTAGGGTGATCTGCTACCCCTTTAATACTGACCAATCGATCTGCAAATATTATAATGGCATTATTGGGTTACCGACAAGCTATACAAACAATTTCAGCCTTGAAGCAATAATAATTGTGACAATTCTTTTTGTTACATGTTGGGGGCGATCTGCATCCCTCCCATACCGCTATCTAGTAAAATCCCTTACTCAGGGCACTTTAATATGCCTCCCTCAACATCTTCACAAAAATAAGGCCTTGAATAAATAACACCAAAAAATTGTCACTAGCTCTCGGTCTATAAATACTATACATATTAAATTCCATTTTAATGACACAACAAAAAAACTCGGGTCGCAGTGCCAAAACCCTGCCGACAATATAGTGTATTTGCTAATACTGGCATTGTGGCTTTATTATATGAACTTAAGTTTGTTTTTGGACAAAATAAAAAATTTAACCCCTTAATACATCCCTTAAAAAATATTTTTTTTCTTAATTTCAATATTTTTATCAATGCAACCTCGGTACCAAATTAAATACACCCTTCAGTAAGTAAAGCACTATGCGCAAACTAGTGTTTTCATAAAATTTGTAAGTCCGGTCCTGTCGGGCCGATTTTATTAAAATTTTGGCAGCACATTTTAATTGTAACTAAAAGGTTAAATTTCAATTTTGAAACAATTCTGAGAATTTTTTCGGTATTTTTGGGCCCAAAAACATTTTTCAACCCCTAAAAACTACCCTTAAAATGGTCCGATTGGGCCCATTTTAAATAGGCTTCGTGCGGTTATGGATTGCAACGTGCCTACCCAATTTCGTCAAAATCAATTAACTCTTTCGAAAGTTATAGCCCGTACACATATATATATATATATATATATATATATATATATATATATATATATAAATATATAAATATATACATATATAAATAGACATTTCCAAAAATGGTGCCAAAATGTTCAGGAGGCTATGAAACGTCGAGAAATTTTGGTCCGACCCCTAGGTCCCGCCATCCGACCGACGCCAATAGTGTATGTGCCATATGGCAAATACACTAATAACACCAAAAAATTGTCACTAGTTCTCGGTCTATAAATACTATACATATTAAATTCCATTTTAATGACACAACAAAAATAGTACCTTTTGCTCGTATATAGAAACCTATTAAAGAATAAGTTTATTTTATCAACGAATCTGTAACATGCATGTTAAAATGACAATAAAAGCATAATGAACGATAAAAGCACCTAATGCAATATTATTATTGGTTTGATTACATATATAATTATTGTTTGGCTTACCAGAGATTTGTACTTGGACATAAGTTATTGACCTCGCCTCTGTTAGAGAAATGCAGCAGCCCGAAAAAAGTACACATCTTGTGAAAGCATGCATCACATATAGCGCCCGTACTACCGTTCTCTAAAGCGGCGTTTCCTAAATTTTTTTACCTACGAACCCCTCAGAGATTAGCAAAATTGTCGCGGACCCCATTAATATAAATCAAGAGTAATTTATTTATTTAATTTCTTTTTTACGCATAGTAAAGTGTGAAAAACTATTCTGTAACCATGGCATATTTTTCTTTTTGATATACTAGAAGTCTAGAAAAATCTAAGTGTGCAAAATGCGTTTTTTTTTTGGCCGCCATCTTGAAAATTGTTTTGTATAGGTAGGTACATCAAAACTTAAAAAAAAAATAAAAAATCATGTGTGGTATAAAAAAATGTTTTAAACATGTTTGCCGTAAAATTGTCTACATTTTTCGTTCCAAACATTTTTTGAGAAAAGTAGCCGCTAAGCTAGAAATTAAAATTCTTATTGTTGAGAATATTCACTGTTAAAGTTACGTAACACTTTTTGAAATTTTGGATATGAACGCGAAGTACTCTAGTAAGAAGAGTAGGTATTTAAGAAATAATAAATTCACATACAAGGGTTATATAGACCTATTCATGGGTTATCGATCTGCATTGAAAAATTTGGAAAATCTGGTTGAGGCCACCCTACAGACACACTTTTTACGAGGTAGTATTTTTGAGGTGGAATTAAAACACTTGACGCGAAGTGTTCTAGTAAAAAATGTGTTCAAGAAATATAAAAATTCTATAATAATATAGAATTTTTATATTTCTTGAACACATTTTTTACTAGAACACTTCTTTGGCTATTTAACTGTGTCGAAAAATTAAGAAAAACTGCAAGGGCCCACCCTACAGAAGCAATTTTTCCATGATCTTACTTTTCTTGCCTCAAAAATTCTATCTTGAAAAAATTGCTTCTGTAGGGTGATCCCCGACACATACACACACTTTTTACTAGAGCACTTTGCGTCCAGTAGTATTCAAATTTTACGTCAAAAAGAACTATGTATGGAAAAATTGTAGAATGGCCCTTTGCAGATTTTATTAATTTTTCGACACAGTTAGATAGCCCATGAATAGGTCTATATCACCCTTGTATGCGAATTTAATATTTCTTAAATATGTACTCATTTACTAGAGTACTTCGCATTCATATCCAAAATTTCAAAAAAGGTTCCTTACTTTAGCAGTGGATATTTTCAACAATAATAAATTTGATTTCTGGCTTAGCGGCTACTTTTATTAAAAAATATTTGGATCAAAAAATGTGGACAATTTTACGGCAAACGTTTTTTGTTTGAAACATTTTTTGATATTACACATGATTTTTGCGTGATTTTTTTAAAAATTTTGATGCTTTTTCAAGATAACGGCCCAAAAAAACGCATTTTGCACACTTAAATTTTTCTAGACTTTTAGTAGATATCCACAACGAACTAAAAATTCAAACCCCGTCTTTGTGGGAATTACTTCCACCTCAGGGTGTTTTTTTACTTATTTCTACTGCATTATAATGTGGGTAAGTAGTGTAAACAATACGAGTATATCACTGTTTCCGGACGGCGTTCATACAGTTCGGCCGACACCGGCCGAACTGTATAACTTTGCCCACTTATAAACTTGCGTTCCAGATCGCTGACTAGAATCACTTTTTGCCGGACGGCGTTTAAACAGTTCGATCGTCGCCGGTCGAACTGTATAGCTACTTACAACAAGTAGCCCGGGAAATAAAGGTTTTAGGTCGCAAATAATTCCAAAGGAGCTGGATTTTTCACAGATGGTAGAACACCTTTAGACATGTATTTTTACAAAAGTCCCCGGTTATCCCCCTTGTGCTTCCCCCGCCATCCCCTTTTGAATATAATTTTGCAAGCCTTACGGAAAACGCTAATATCTCCTTAACCAATGTCTGAAATCAGACGACTTTTTTTTTGTTTTGTTCCTAATTAGTTACTCTAAAAAATTTCCCCTCTTCAATTTTGCGATAAAATCAATATATGCTTTGCAAATTATTAATAAAGAGAAAATATCAGTTTTTAAAAGAATATTTCACAAAATATTTGCATATAACTTTTTGATGAACCTGTTTCGAAATATCTCAAAAACGATTCTTTCATATTAAATAGGATTACATTTCCTACAATTTTCATCCTTACAAATTTTCTGTGGTACAAATAGTAAGCGCGCTACAGCTTCTTGAAAATCGCACGCGCTTTTTGTAGCCTTGGAAACCGATTGTTAAAACGTAATGTCCTTTTCAATAGCTTTATTTATTGTGTTCTTCATCGAATTTTAAATTGAAAATGCACATGTTCATAAAGCAAAGAACGCTCTAAATCGTGATTTTTGTCCCATATCGATATCGTTAAAAATTTCGAAGCTATAGCCAGTCAAAGTTGAAGTCATCATAGAGCCTTACTTTTTTTTTTGGACACGTGTTACGAGTACTTTCCATACCGAATAAAAAAATTTCCGTCTAGTAACCTATAAAAAATTTAAGGTCCAATCTCACTAACTTGAAAAATTTTCAAGTTATAAGCATTAATGTTCATGTTTTTACTTTTTGACATAAAATTAAAACGCTTGACGCGAAGTGCTCTACTAAGAAGAGTGTTCGAGAAATATTAAGTTTACATATAGAAGCTGTAGACCTATTCATGGGTTATCTAAGTGAGTAAAAAAATTTAAAAAATTTGAAAGTGGTCACTCTACAGAGCACTTCGCAACAAGTGTTTCAATTTTATGTCAAAAGGTAAAAACATGTACATAAATGCTTATAACTTGAAAATTTCGCAAGTTAGTGAAATTGGACGTAAATAATTGTTTATGGCATTAAATTTTCTATAGGTTCCTAGACGGACATTTTTTTATTCGGTATAGAAAGTACTCGTAACGCGTGTAAAAAAAAAATGTAAGGCTCTATGATGATTTCAGCTTTGACAGGCTAAAGCTTCTAAATTTTTGAAGATATCGATATGGGACAAAAATCATAATTTAGGGTGTTCTTTGCTTTATGAACGTGTGTATTTTCAACTTAAAATTCGATGAAGAACACAGTAAATAAAGCTATTGAAAAGGACCTTATATCTTAACAATTGGTTTCTAAGGCGTGATTTTCAAGAAGCTGTAGCGCGCTTACTATTCTTACCACGGAAAATTTGTAGGAATGAAAATTGTAGGAAATGTAATCCTATTTAAAACATTACATAACGAAAGAATCGCTTAAGTCGACCGTTTCTGAGATATTTCGAAAAAACAAAAACAATGTTAAAATTTCGTGGTTTTTTGGCTGCCAAAAGTTGTCCCGGTGTCATGTTGGCACGAATATATGCAAACAAATAGTAGATTGTATATCTAGATGTGTAATGGACTATTACGGCGAGTGATGACAGTATGTAAGAACGAGCGATAGCGAGTTTTTACAGTCACACGAGCCGTAATACCATTACGCACGACATATAATATATATGGAATTTTTTGCCATACCCACTACAAAATACCTACTTTTCACTTCATTTTCAAAAAAATTTGACAGTTCATTTGCGTTGCCATCTTTACTTCTACAGTATGCCGTGAAGTTCGTGAGAAAGTAATGGCAGACGCACGCAGGCGTTTAGAGCGAATAAACAGAAGTTCCTATGGCAACCGTTTACTTCCCGCACTAGTGCGGAAAGTAAAACACTTTCCGCACACCTGCCTGTGAAATGACTCATAAAAGGCCGCTATACATACATCGTAAGTAGCTATTTTGTAGTGGGTATGGCAAAAAATATCTTATGCCCCACCTTTTGCAAGGTACAATGTATGTCAAAAACTACACAACATTTCTTATTCAAACCGATTTTCGTTGGAAGTATTTTATAAATTCTACTTCATTTACATACCGACTGTTGACTTAAATAAAAAAGTCATTTTGAAACTTCTACATCATTTTTGAAGGCCTATCTAATGATACCCCACACGCTTATGTGCACTGGAATTTTTTTTATCCCTCAGTTACATGTATGGTGTGCCACCACTATTATTTTCGTAATTTCACTTAACCATTGTATAGCAGTTCATAGAAAACACCTACCTTCCAAATTTCATCTATAGTGTGCCAATAGTTTCCGAGTAAAATGACTGTGACATACGAACGGACAGACGGACAGGATGAAATTATAAGGGTTCCCTTTTTGCCATTTGGCTACGGAACCCTAAAAACGCTTCAATGTTAGATAAATAATTTTATTACAAATAAATAAATACAATCCATAAGTTTTTTTAATTTTATTGCCATGCTCCGACCGCTGCGCTCATTATTAACAGCCCACTTGCCCTATAATTAACTAAAGTCTATCAATATATACATCATTTTAAAGCTACAAATATTGTCTACAAATTTTACTTGAACAACTTTTACCCTAACAGGCTTAGCAAAAAGTTATATGGAAATATTTTGTGAAATATTCTTTTAAAAACTGATATTTTCTCTTTATTAATAAATTGCAAAGCATATATTGATTTTATCGCAAAATTGAAGAGGGAAATTTTTTAGAGTAACTAATTAGGAACAAAACAAAAAAAAAGTCGTCTGATTTCAGACATTGGTTAAGGAGATATTAGCGTTTTCCTTAAGGCTTGCAAAATTATATTCAAAAGGGGATGGCGGGGGAAGCACAAGGGGGATAACCGGGGACTTTTGTAAAAATACATGTCTAAAGGTGTTCTACCATCTGTGAAAAATCCAGCTCCTTTGGAATTATTTGCGACATCGGGTGTTTTTTTCCTTTCATTTCCTGGGCTAAAGAGATGAATCCGCGAATCTCCTCAGATATATTTACGGACCCCCTGCAGTTCAGGAAACGCTGCTCTAAAGATAAAATTATCTACAATTGGTGAATTCTACCGATATATCCCTTTAATACCCCGTTATTAAACAAATATCGACAATTATATATTTAAATCGGCATAATAACAGCATCTGGCAAAATAAGACTTTTTTTATGACGCGATAATTTCGTATCACAATAATAAAAGAAATTGATCGATAAAAAAGTTGATAAATTTATCGTTTTTGAGCCGTAATACGGGTGATACATAGATAGTATATATAGATAAAGAAGAAAGAACAAGACAAATAGAGCGAAACAATCGATATCACGTTTCAATAATTTTGATCATATTAATGTAATTGGGCAATAAAAATATTCAATAACAAGATTTTTCCCTGCTTTAATTCAACGCGTTCCGTGTGGGCTTATAGTAACACGTACCGCTTGAAATGCTGCTCAGAGTAATATTATAATACTAAAAACGATCCATCCCTAATGAAATTAATCCGATCGATACATTTTGTATTATCCTGTATTTACCCTATTTTTTCATATAACATGCGCGTTCCTAATAAGTTCATTAATGAATATAGATTGACAGAATGCGTAAAGATTACAGAATAATATTTTAGTACTCAACACGATTTCATAGTATATAGCATAGTATCTATATTTAGTCATAAAAAAGATACATAATTATTATCTCTGTATGTGACATGTCAACAAATTACAAAACAGTAGGTACATTCAGTTAAAATTCTAATTTAAATTCATTAATATTGTAGAGGCACGCTTCAGTCAGTATTATACTTTAGTTTTCTTTTTAAAATTGATTAGTGGTAACTATTTAATTGATTGAAACAGATTGTATTAAAATTTTTGAGATAAGTAGTGAACATTGTTTTCAGTGCTAGATAGATTAAAATTTGGCAGTCGTAATGTTTCCTTATTCCCTATATTATAATATAATTATTGTGAAAATTAACATCTCTATTAAAGGATGAAACATTTTGTGTTGCAAACATCAACAGATAATACAAATATAAAGACGGTATAGCTAGTCATTATTTTGAAATTTCGGATGAATAGTTTGCAGTGCTTACGAGAAGCGGCCCGAGCCAAAATGTAAACTGCCAGTTTTTTGGAATTTAAAGGCAATTTAGTCTGAAACAATCCATATAAAAAATCCCAGATCATCTACGATCAAAATCTTCGGACATGTCAATTTTTTTAACGCGCATCTTTTTTGATGTCGTCTTCTTTTTTTAGCACCATCCCTTTCCGCAATGACGTCATTGTCTTTTTTTGATGGCACCCCCACATTTTTTTTTGTAGATTTAGGTAGATCATCAAATTCTGCAGATTTCAACCTATATGCCATTATTTGACATTTGCACTGGCAGTTCCCGAGATATTAAGTTAAAAGTGAATAAAAATTCGATGTAGCTGCGGAATTATCAGCAGTTTATTAGGTACAAATGAATAACGGGTGCACGGAACGTCAAATAAATAAAAAATCAGTTCAAAAAATAAATTAAATGTTCAATTTGGGTTGCGAATACTTTTTGACAGCTACGTATATCTCGATTTTTTGTATTTATCTCGGAAACTGTCAATGCAAGTATCAAATAAGGACATATTGCTGAAATCAGAATTTGATAATCTACGTAAATCTGCAAAAAATTGATAAGGTGCCATTAAAAAAAAGCGATGACGTCATTGCGAAAAAGGGTGAAGCTAAAAAAAATTACTATCAAAAATGATGCGCGTTAAAAAAATAAAATTGACTTGTCCGAAGATTTTGACCGCAAATCTCAGATTTTTTTAATGGATTGTTCCAGACTAAATTTACAAACTGTATAATAAAAATGCCATGAAAAATTCCATGCAAGTATCCTATTGTGCTACACTTTTTAGAGTTCACTGAAAAAATAATTAATTTAAATTTAAAAATAAGTAAGAAATGTCTCTTACATTGATATCATTGAGTCAATATAACTCTTAGGAAACGACTAAATATCATAATAGCTTGAAAGATAGAGCGGTCATTGAACTGGGTGTAAAATTCCCCGAACAAATTTTTCTACCTAATTCATCTCTTATGGGAAATCAAGTCTGCAATATGCTTGTCTTGTACCACGTAAGGCAGTGGTTCTAAATTGGTGGTTCGCGAGCAAAATTTCGTCAATTGTTTTTGAAATAAATAACTAATAGAAAATGTGAAAATAAGTTGCACTTTACAAATTACCAGAGATAAATAATTTCATAAAGATAAAATACCTACATTATCCAATTTAAATAAAATATAGAATTTTTCTGAATTTATATTAATATTTGTATTTGATATTAGTAAAATCACTTGCTAATATTTTAGAAATAGTAGACTTATAGCCGGTTTATCATACATTTTAATCACGGTGTTTTTTTATCACAATGTTAAATTCTGATTGCTACGTGTTCATTTGTTGCTGCGTTTCGTTACCATAGCAGCCCTTCATTTAACAGTGTGATTAAAAAAACACCGTGATTAAAATATACGATAAACCGGCCATTAATAGGGGTTTTTTTTGTTTACTTATATTTTTATCAAAAGACCTTAACTAATGTTCCGATTTTAATTGCCAATAAGTTTGGATGATCTTTTGACAATTTTTCACAAGATATTTAGCCAAAAAACAAAGAAATAATATTAAATATTATTTATTTGTTTTTTTGGCTAAATATCTCGTGAAAATATATTAAATTGTTTAGAATTCATTAATTCAGCGTCAATAAATTTTACTGACGCTGAATTAATGAATTCTAAAAAATTTAATATATTTTTTATAATCAGATTCAGAAATGAAAATATTTAATGGCACATAGGTAGTTTGTAAAAATATTTAAAAGATCTCTTTTTATTGTGAAGTGCAATTTTGTCATAAATTTAACATGCAAAAAATAAAACCATAATAAACTCAAAGATTGCTCACTGTGGTATAAATATATTTCGGTCTTTTATTACTCTTTGTATGGAAGAACAAAAATGGTCCAAAAATCCAGTTCCTAGGTTCTAGTTTATTAAGACTTTGTGAAAATTCTAATTTAATTTTCAATTTATTATTAAAAAAAAAAATAATAAATTGAAAATATGAGTCGGTCCTAGACCCAGGTAACCCAGGTGGTCTTAAATAAATATAAAAAAAATGTCAATATATTTTCAAGATAGATAGATAGTTTTATTTTACCACATTGACAAAAAGTATATAGCAAATCCACAAAAAAAGGACAGTTAAATACAAAATAGTGGCGTTAGTTTTGTTTTCGTTTAAAATCGCGAATGAAAAATTTCATTTCGAAATTTGTTCTAGGTACCGTGTAGACGGAACTAAGATTTCACAGATTAATTTGTTTTGTCTAGCCTTTGTAATGCAGAAATAGAGATTCAGACTGTGCAAAGAAAGAATGCTTTTACACGTAAAGCGCGATGTACCTATTTTTGTTATCATAATCACTGATTAAACTTAAATTAGTTACAAATAATTCTAATTCATACAGATCTACAATGAAAATATTTTTATAAAAAT
The DNA here is from genome assembly GCA_039654895.1 of Mongoloraphidia duomilia. Lineage (NCBI taxonomy): Eukaryota > Metazoa > Arthropoda > Insecta > Raphidioptera > Raphidiidae > Mongoloraphidia > Mongoloraphidia duomilia. The sequence continues at coordinate 30,472,528 of CM077522.1, forward strand.
AAACTTCTTGCTTTTTACGTACTGAATTTGCAGTTTGGTTGATAACAATTTTTTTTTAATTTTCGTATCATCTACCTACTTAAAAACTCTAGATTAGATTATGCCTAACTAGAAATAATTGTGGTATGCAGTAGTGGGGAGTCATAACGGTTGAAAACAGTACATAGAAAGCGCTGAGTAAACAAGCAACTTCTCAAAAGGTAGACTACTGTAATCGCAAAGTTTTCTTAAAATTCACTACAGGGCTATTTTTGTGGATTTACCGCACTTCCGAAAGACGTCACACTCCACTATACATGAACGGATCTATACACAATATGGTTCGGGCTTGAGAATAGCCGAGAGTGTAGCGGCGCTGTTGTTTACATGGCGTTGCTATGGTTCCTCTATTACAAGTCCCCAGTTCTCGGGTTTTAGCCCGAGAGCTGGTAAAAGTGTCAATTGGATTTTCAATTTATTATTAAAAAAAAAAAATAAATAAAATAATGAATTGAAAATATGAATTGGTGCTAGGCCCAAATAACCTTAGCTGTTGGTGGTCTTTAAAAACACAATTAAACACACAATATGGTTCACTCTGTTTTTTAAAAATGCATAATATTATTTTTATGCCAGAGAAATATTTATTTTTTTGAGAAAATCTGCTATGTTTGTGTAAATATTTTATTATAATTGACGTTTTTAACGAAAATAAGTATTATTTGTAAAATATATCAACAATATATTGGAACCTAACCTCCTATTTACATATAGTATATGCATTATATGCTAGTGTTCAACATCATGGAACTACTTAAAAAACATTATTGGTACCCAGCTGGTACAAATTTTTCGAGGATAACACTGAAACTGTTTTTTTAACAATTGTTGGGAACCGGTTATCTTTAAATAACAGCTGAAGCAGTTATAACAAAAAAAAAAGTTTCGATTGTGCGCATTACATAATTTTTACAGGATGAATTATTTTGAACGACACAACACACGAAATTCTTTTACTAGTTTTTTAACACTCAGTTCATTCAGAAAAGATGGATCGATCTAGTGTTGTTTAGACAACATTAATCCTTTTCTCAAATTCGCTCATATAATTTTGTACCGATTTGTACAATCTTTTGACTCACATACGTACCGCACATATATTTTGGTCTATCTATTTTCCCTAGGTTCATATATGGGTCAATTCCATCGGGAAATCAATGGAGCATGTTCTGGTCAGTGATCTCTCCCTGTCTTCTCATCTTCCTTTCGACTTATTCTCCTGACGTTTGTTACAGCTATTAGTATACACAATATTATCATATATGCAGTTTGTAGGTAACATATATTGTGGTTATTAAAGGGTTAATTTTTAAGAGTTTTGTTTAAAAAACTGCAACTGAACAAGGGCTAATTTTTGACGCTGAGTTTCTGTAGAAATGTTGTTTTCATACGTCTAATCAGTACCTAATATATTTAAAATTGCACTGAGAATTCTGCCCGTAATTTCGTTTTCTTGCGGGTTTTTGGTTATTTTGGAGAACACGTTTCTAGAATTTACGTCCGTTAGTTTACACTACCATTACCCTAAAACTGATAGATAGATTTTGATAAGATATTGGACTGGTATATCCAAATTTAAATTAACGGGTACTTTCGGCATTCATATTAGCGAAATCGGGTTACAATGAAGTTTTCGCTAAAAAGGATACTAATTTGAGCAAATCTGCAGGGGATAACGACGTTCACGCGAGCGAATTTGAGTGTAAATGCAATATTCACGCGAGCAAAGCTGTTGGAAAAATAATTATTATAATATAAATGAATGATAGTCTTCACGTGGCGTAAGCATCAAAATAAAACGCAATGCACTGCGATGTTGAAATATACTATTTATCTTATATAAATAGCATGCATATTTCAACATCAGTCTTGCGTTTTATTTTGATCCTTATGCCACGTGAAAACTCCGCTCTTCAACTGTCATCCAATTGAAGATCCTGGATCACAACTCAACAAAGAATTTACAATTACGTAGGTAGATACGTAATTATAATTTATAACATTGATACACTCTTAATTTCGAATGTGAGGGTGTAATATAAAAAAACTCGGGTCGCAGTGCCAAACCCTGCCGACAATATAGTGTATTTGCTAATGCAGGTCTTGTGGCTTTATTATGTAAACATAAGTCTGTTTTTGGACAAAATAAAAAATTTAACCCCTTAATACATCCCTTAAAATAATATTTTTTTCTTAATTTCAATAATATTATCAATGCAACCTTTGTACCAAATTAAATACACCCTTCGGTAAGTAAATCACTATCCGCAAACCAGTGTTTTCATAAAATTTTTGTAAGTCCGGTCCGGTCGGGCCGATTTTATTAAAATTTTAACAGCACATTTTAATCTTTACTAAAGGGTTAAATTTCAATTTTGAAACGATTCTGAGAATTTTTTCGGTATTTTTGGGCCCATAAACTTTTTTCAACCCCTAAATACAACCCTTAAAATGGTTCGATCGGGCCCATTTTAAATAGGCTTCGTGCGGTAATGGGTTCCAATGTGTGTACCAAATTTCGTTTAAATCGATTAAGTCTGTCGAGAGTTATCGTGTACACACATATATATATAAATATATATATATATATATATATATATATATATATATATATATATATATATATATATATATATATATATATATATATATATATATATATACACATACATATATACATAAACATTTTTAAAAATGGTGGCAAACTGTTCAGGAGGCTATGAAACGTCGAGAAATTTTGGTCCGACCCCTAGGTCCCACCATCCGACCGACGCCAATAGTGTATGTGCCATATGGCAAATACACTAAAAAGTTCGAAAAAAGTTATAGGATAACTTTCACGTGCTTAAAAATTGTAAGCAAAAGTTGAGGATAGTACAAAAAAAAAACTTGGATCGTATAAGAACTCGCCGACAAAATAGTGTGCTTGCTAATGCATGAATTGTGGTATTTAAATGTATTATTACGCGAACTTAAATTTGTGTTTGGGACAAAATTTAAATTTTTGTTAGTTTCTATGTTCGGCAATCATTTTATCAAACATCTGCACCAAATTATATAGGTACACAGTTCAATTGGTAGGGCTTGAGAATGGCCAAGCGTGTAGCGGTGCTGTTGTTTTCATGGCGTTGTTATGGTTCCTCTATTACAAGTCCCCAGTTCCCGGGTTCTAGCCCGAGAGCTGGTAAAAGTATCAATTGGATTTTCAATTTATTATTAAAAAAAATAGTAATAAATTGAAAATATGAATTGGTGCTAGGCCCAAATAACGTTAGCTGTTGGTGGTCTTCAAAAACATACACAATTCAATTGATAAGTAATTCACTCTACATATACTAGTGTTTTCTTGAAGTTCGGCCCTGTCTAGCCGAAGTTGTTAACATTTTAGGGGCACATTTTATGTTTCACTAAGCGGTTAAATTTTGATTTTGAAATAATTTCGCTATTTGCTATATACTATGTATGGGTAATTGTAAATAATGTTAAAAAGTTATATTATATAGAATAGTCGTATTAACTTCAACCTATAATAACAATTTAATGTCTTTCGTAACTCACGTATTATATGTGCGTTTAAAAAAATTCGTGATTTTCACGAACTACACCTCAATAGATTAGGAAAGGAAGGCGTGGCGGAGTCGCAACTGTCTCCTTCTAACTAGAATCTGCGTTAAACGTACGTTCACCCATTGACACGACACAGCTGTCAAATTTAATTCATTCTACTGACATAACCTCGTTTTTTTAAACACGACGTCGTTAATAATTAAAGCAATTTGTTATGGGGTGGCGTTTTGTACTTGACTGCAGTTATAATGAAAATTATGACCGCAAAAAGTTTAAATTTCCGACTGAGAAAAAAGCTAAAATAATACCTCGTTATCCAATACCTAATTGATGAAAACATTTTTTTTATCCTTTTAGCTTGCCTTCCCTTGATCTAGCGTTATAGCTCAGACGACTTCAGAAGACTTTTTCAACTCCAAATGGAAAGAATAAACTCAATTTCTAATTATAATTGCTTAAATTATACCTCGACAAACGTCAACGAGGTTAAGTTAGGTTAGAATAAACGTCACTGGCTGAATCAAGTTAGGACATTCATTTTTCATAAATTTTTAATTTCAAATAAAAAATTATTTCACACGAAATAATAAAGTTTTGTAGCCAATAATGACGGGATTTACTAATTATTTTTATGAAACAGCCATTGTTTTGGTAAGAAATGTGTTTTAAGAGAATAGTAATGGATATTCCGTTAAACGCCATACATTTTGAACGCCAATCGACTCCACTTCAAATTTCGCGCTCAAATTTGGACCGCCTACTTCTGTAGTCTATCGAAATTCATTTATTTAGTTTAAAATGATTTAAATATAAATGAACTCGCGAGAACGCTGAATTGATGCCATTATGTTATTTCCATCCAGATTTGTTGCATGTTAAATATGTTAAAAAAGAGTAATGAAAGGACAGAACCAAATTACAATCGAAAGGGTAGAGAAGTGTGTTGTTAAATTTTATAACCTCTGAAAGCTCCCTGAATTTAAAAACAGTTTCCACCGTTCGGTATTTTTCTGAAATCATCAACAGCGCACTTTTTCGTGTTAATGTAACAAACAGAAAATTTGTGATATAATTTTCAGCTACACAAAGTCTATTTATAACTTAATCAAGTAGGCGATGGCCTCTTACGATACATAGAACAATAGATCGTTGACCCCATAAATAACCCTATCCCATCGCGACATACTGTGACCCTACTATAGCTTTAGCTATCGTATACCTCGTATATTTCCTGTTTCCTTTTGTTTCGACACCTGAAAAAACCTTCAGGATCATAAATAAAACAAACAGATTTATTAAATATTCATTGTCGCGACCTACCAAGAAAACACAAACTGAAATCACAATTAAGCTTCATGAGAGATCATAATATAGAGGAAAAAAATCAGGTGTGTCGTGATCACACTCAATAGAAGTGCAACTTTTTATTTAATGCAATAATTTTTATTATTAGTAAATATTATATTATAAATAATTGTTATCCAAAATATTGTCATTATGAAAAAAACCGGCCAAGTGCCAGCCAGACTCGCGCATCGAGGGTTCCGTACAATAATAAAAATAAGGAGTTGGGTAGAGGTAAAAAACAGATTTGTTTTTAAAAAGTTCTTTTACTTAAATTTTATTTTGGTCTTTTTAGTGTTTCAAATTTTTTCCGTATCAAATTTAAATAAAGTATATTTTTAAAGTAAAAAAATATATTAACAGAAAATTTGATGAATAAAAATAAATAAAAATATTGCGATCCGAAACCCAGAATCGAACCAGGGACCTTTCGATCTTCAGTCTAACGCTATCACCATTAGGGCTACCCGGGCTATCTTACTTCGCACGCTTAATGTAAGTATACAGTAGAAAGTTACTAATAATGAAAAATGAAAATTTTTTATTGGATAAGCAGCTAATTATATATAGTTGATACCAGACATATCGGAAAAAATCATTTTACCAACCATAGTCACAGTCAGGAATTTAACCTGAACCTTTCCACTTTCGCGGCGGAATGAGCTTATAGTACTCAACCGTGACATAATTACTAAACTAACTTTCTCCTCATGTGTAAAAAGCACATGAGGAGAATATTAGTTTATTAGTTTAGTAATCATGTCACGGTTGAGTAGGTACTATAAACTCATTCCGCCGCGAAAGTGGAAATTAGGTTCAGGTTAGATTCCTGACTGTGACTATGTTTGGTAAAATGATTTTTTCCGATATGTCTGGTATCATTTATATAATTGGCTGCTTATCCAATAAAAATTTTTCAATTGCAAATCAGCCGTATAAATCTATTAATTTCTTACTAATAATATTCCCTATACTCTGAATGTACGGCGAACGTGTAACAACATTATTTTATTAAAATTAATTGATTATTTGTTTAATTATAATTATTATTTGTCAAGATTCATGCCATAACAACAATCTGCAAAAATTTCAACTATATCAACTTCATACCGTTTGTGACAGACGGACATCGTAGGCAGCGTAATAGGGTTCCATACTGAGGTACGGAACCCTAAAAATAAATGGTACGGCCACGCCTCGCTAACTTCCTCGCGATTGAAACTATAGGTATATTATATTATCATTAAAAATCATCGTTATCATTTTTTTTCGTTAGATAATTTTTCCGGGAATTACATAGGAAAAATACGTAACTTAATAAATCAACCATCTCTGATTGAATAACTTCTTTAGCTTTGTATTTTTTGAAACGCGGGGTCATACTTTGACGATAACAATCTGAGGTATGCTAACTGCTAAGGGGGCTATATGTGTGACGGTAATATGTGTGTGGGGCGATGAATGAGGGTGGTGTGGTGGTCGCGATGTGACGTCAATAAGTGTTGATAAAGCCGCCACACGGTCGCTTTATGCATGCTACGTATGTGGAATCGCGATTATACAAGATCTTTCGCTTTGCCTGACCGTGCTAACCCTGTAGAATAACGCCTATACAATTCTAGTTCCCGTTGCATTCAATCTTGTTAACTCTATTATAACCACACGTTTTCAATAGCTGAAAAACTTTATCATTGATATTTTCATCGAAAATAAAAAAAGGTAAAAAAACTTTTTAAGTTAAACGGTTTTATAAATGCACTAAAAAGAAAAAAATAATATTTAATTTAGGTTCATAAGTGTAAAAGCGTGGGTCGTAAACTCAATGATAATTTATTACAGTCACGACTCACGTTTTTATACTTATGAACCTAAATTAAATATTATTTTTTTCTTTTTAGTGCATTTATAAAACCGTTTAAGTTAAAAAATTTTTTTACCTTTTTATATTTTTAATTTTTTTAGTGTGCTTTATTTGCTTAGTCTGATTTTATTACATTTATCCGATTCACCATGAAACCTTACCGGAGCAAGACCTTTTTCCCGTGAAAATTCAAAAATGCGATTCGCACCCGGACGGGAGCCGGGTCGGTCAGTTAGATACCATAATATCGTATTGTCACCGGAGCTGCACATGTGTGCAAAATTTCAACTCAATCGGATCACGGGAAGTGGGTGAAAATTCAAAAGTACGATTTATGCCCGGACGAATTTGGGCCGGTCAGCTAGTTACCATAATATTGTATTGTCACCGGAGCTACACATGTGTGCAAAATTTCAACTGAATCGGATAACGGGAACTGGGTGAAAAATCGGTTGCAAGATTTGAAACAAATAAATTAACATACAAACAAACATATATACGAGGTCAAGCTAAATAAAACCGTTTAGTAAAAAACAGCCCCCGGTACTCTCAAGAGATATTCAAAACATTCAGATTCGACAACGTAATGACAGATAAAATAATATAACCTCAAAAATTTTTGATAGATGACCGACGAAGGTTGAATATAGCGGATAGTGATTCTTTGCGTCACTTTCGCGACACAGTACCTACTTCCGTGATATTTCACTCAGACATTTTTGGGGAGAGCGCCAGTAAAGATGTTTACACATCACTATATTATAAAGTATTTAAATTTATTTTGTGACCAAAGAAAATAGCTACTTAAATTCACATACAATGTTTTAATAGATGAAAGAAACCTGACGATTTTCAGATTTGATTTGTCCGATTCAGATGAGAGGTACAGAATAATAATTAGAGAGATGGGTTTTTTGCGAGTTTTTCCAATATGACAAAAAATGAGTATTCAAACAAAAAAAGCCTACTGAAAAAATAAAAATAACATTAAATATTCTGTGTGGTAAATGGAACCAGAAATGCCTGTATATACATATTATAGTTCAATAAATCTTATATCTATCTTATTTATAGGGTACCTAATGACCATAAGTTAGGGCATCTCGTGCTATATCAGTAACCATGGGGTAGTGAAAATCACATCATTATGCTGTCATCATGTACCTAAACAGTTTTATAATAATTAGGTAAATACTTTTACATAATGTATCTCATCTGCTATGGGTAGAACGTTTGCCACATCTTGTTTTTCTACACTGCTATTACTTACACATGCCTTAAATAGCTGCCATTTTCGGGTAAAATTTGAAATTCTATAATCTATAGTTTAAAAATCCTAGCTTCCACCTTTATTAAATGACAGTTTATACAGATGAGATACAGTCATAATGTTTGGATAGCGTCTATATGCAGAAAAAATAAAAATGGATTAGTCAATAATCATTAAATAAAAACAACTTGTTAGTATACGATATTTTATTCTACCGATCGTCAAGGTCCCCTGTCCCGTGACCCCGTCTTATTTTTATAAGCTTTTATTTAACTTGCAATGTATGTTAGTTTGTTTGTGTGTTTGTTTAGGTCAAATCTTGCAAGTCAATTTTGAATGACTTTCACGTATCCGATCGATTTGAAATTTTGTACACATATGCTTTCCCAATGACAATACATGAATAAATCGTTTTTAGAAATAAATTCGACCCCTAAGGGGTTCAAACCAGGATGTAGGTTTTTTTTGATTAATCAACGCCCAGGCCAAATCGCTGAAGCTAGAAACTTGAAATTTGGACAGTTGGTTCTTTTTCTAACGTAAGCATCCACTAAGAAAGGATTTTTCGAAATTCAACCCCTACGGGTGTCAAAGGGGGGGGGGGTTACAATTTTGAAAGACTAAAATGAACAAAATAAATATTAGTAAAAAAACTCTTTAGAGACAAGTTTTTATTTAAATGCACTAAAAAGGAAAAAATAATATTTAATAATCACGGTTTATAATTATAAAAGCGTGGATCGTGACTAATAAACTATCGTAGAGTTCACACTTTTATAATTATGAACCTAAATTATTAAAAATTATTTTTTCCTTTTTAGTGCATTTAAATAGAAGCTTATCTCTAAAAAGTTTTTTTTACTAATATTTATTTATAATAAAAATATATATTTTTTTAGTTGCATTAAAGCCGATAAGTAGTTTGTTCTCTGAGCTTTAGATAAGTAAAATATATTTCCAAACTTCTCCACCTGGAAAAATGCCGACAATATATTTAAGTTCGGTTCTGGTTGTTGAGTTTCAGCACATTGACGTCAGAAGTATGAACTTGATTGACGGATTTTTATTTGCGGTTTTTTCTGCATTTAATATCTATGTACAAACATAATATATAGTCAGTTATTGACTGTGTTAAAACACCACAGAATATATAAAGCTGCACCATCGAGTGAGCACAATATACGTCATACAGAGTGTAACAAAATACTTAAACATATTATCTAAATTATAAACGAAGAGGATTTAAAATTTCTATGTTACCCAGATATGAATCCTAAAAACCTATCTAAATATAAGGATGTAAACAAGATGAAATTATCGTTTAATATACAGTAAAGCTTGTCCATAACAGAATCTGTTTATGGTGGAAACTCCCCTAACTTACAAATTGCTATAGTTCCGAAGCGTTGCAGCTAATTTCTACAGGACGGAAAACGTCTAACGCGGAAACGAACCTATCTAGGAATCTAGAATACATTTACCCTAAGATGGAAAAATTACTGTGAAATGGGCACGTTATATGGTTATATGCGCATCCAGAAGAACGAAGTCTTCACAGACTAACGCGGAACAGCGAGAGCGGAAAGGGTATCCCGCTAATATATCCCGCCATATAATTTGACCCCGCGTTTGCTCCCGTTTCTTCTCCCACTGTCTCGCTTTGGAAGCTTTTAGCCTTGAATATATTTGTTCCTCTTAGGAAAAATATTTCAGATCTTTTTCAAATTCAGGGCATTTAAATTCAGCTACTCATAAAAATACGCAAGTTTTCGTGAGTATTTTTTAATTTCTTTCGAAAATATGCCACATCTTTTTCAAATTCAATACTTATGTACCTATATAGAAAACAGCACTGTGATTTAAATGAGCACAAAAACTTTAGCCTGTATCTTTCAATATTTATTTCATTTTTTTTTTGAAGTGAAAACTTCCTTAGGTGCGTTAGGCACTTTTTGCTTGGGTACTGAAAAAATGTGAAGCGTTCGCAACTACTTCCGTAAGAATTCGCAACCTGACCATAAGAATTCGCAACATACTTATATCATAAAAACGGCCGTCCACACCCTTCCACCCATAGCGCAGTTGGTTACGTCTTGCGTTCTATGCATAGGAACCTGGGTTCGAGACCTGATGTCAGCGTAGAATTTTTGGCGTTTTTTTTCTAAATTCTACATGATATTTATTTATATATTTTTTATTTTTGTTATATTCTTTCTTTGACAATAATTATATTTTTTTTGAAACCAAGCTGGAATTAATTAAAAACACAATTTCAGTATTTTAGTAATAAATTATTTTTAGTTCATAAATGCGCTATAATAGATGACACCAAAAATTAGAAAATCTGAATTTTCACTTCTGTCGTGTGGTCATAAGCACACACCCATTTTTTTTGACATAAAACATACGATTGATGCAATTTACAAGTCTGATTAAAAAATGCGTGATTCTTTTTACACCTGTTCAACACGGAAACAAGTGTAGAAAAGAACATATTTCTGCATTTTCTCGAGATACCATCTTGGGCAGGTTATTTAAATACAATTTACTCAATTTAGGGAATCGGTAGAACTTCTAGTTGTATAGAAATCAGACAATAATTAAATTATTTACGAATATTTTCATCTTATTTGTTTTGATAATTAATTTGTTTGATAAATCTATAATGTCACGTTAAATTATTCTTCAGTTGAAGAAAGCACCATCACATTTATTCTATATACAAGCTATAGCAGTGATGGATCGAAAAATGTGTGAAATAATACATAGGGGTGGCCAGTCTTGTGATCTCGTGTGTGATCTCGGATGTTAAATACTGCTTAAAACTCTCTCAAGAAACCCTAAAATTTGCCTTAAAATTTCAATTTTTTGAAAAAATAATTGATTTTGGTTTAAAGTAAGTATTTTTGAATTAATTACGCACTGTAATATACGTAGTACCTATGTAAACAGGTAATAGATCAAGAGCTAGTGACAATTTTTAGGTGTTATTTATTCAAGGCCTTATTTTTGTGAAGATGTTGACGGAGGCATATTAAAGTGCCCTGGGTAAGGGATTTTGCTAGATAGCGGGGTATGGGAGGGATGCAGACCGCCCCCAACATGTAACAAAATGTCGGTATTAACCTCCTCTCTTAGACGGTAACTTGCTCGCCTAGGTGTTTATATCATTCTGCAAGGGGGTTAATACCGACATTTTGTTTTGCAAATTGAAGTATATGCTTAAAACAGTCGCCGTAACAACAAATTAAAATTTGAACCTTGAACTAAGTATTAAAAAAAAATTCATAGGGTGTATGACGCGTTTTGGGTGATCTGCCCTTTTAATACCGACCAATCGATCTGCAAATATTTTAATGGCATTATTGGGTTCACCGATAAACTATACAAACAATTTCAGCCTTGGGGCAATAATACTTGTGACCATTTTTTGTTACATGTTGCGGGCGGTCTGCATCCCTCCCATATTGCTATCTAGGAAAATCCCTCACTCAGGACACTTTATTATGCCTCCCTAATCTTCACAAAAATAAGGCCTTCAATAAATAACATCTGAAAATTGTCACACAGCTCTCGGTCTATAAGCTGTACATGACTCATAATGTACGTATTTATATAGAGTTGCTATGGTTTCTTAGTGTTTTTATTTTAGTTTCAATTATTACTTCCCACCTCTACTATGGTAGGGAAGTAATGGATTCAGTCCGAAAACAATATTTCGAGATTTTAACAGATTTTCACGTTTTGAGACCCTAGCAATCGTTTAAGATCATTTTCTGACTGATGTCTGTATGTGTGTGTGTGTGTGTGTGTATGTGTGTGTATGTGTGTGTATGTGTGTGTGTATGTGTGTGTGTGTGTATGTGTGTGTGTATGTGTGTGTGTGTGTATGTGTGTGTGTGTATGTGTGTATGTGTGTGTGTATGTGGTCAATTTTTCGCCTTCGATATCTCAAGAACGGAACAACATACGGGCATGCCGATTGTTCTATTGTGTTTATCAGCCATTAACTTAGATCTGATTAGATTTTGAGTCAAATCGGTTCAGTGGATCCTGAGATATTCAAAAAAACGTCCTCAATGTCACGTATTAACATAGGTAAAAAAAAATATAAATGAATTCTAGATGTTTTAATATGAAAAAAATGTAAATATTTTTTTTCTCTAAAATGTACAGTTTTTGAGAAAAAAAATATTTTACTAAAAAAATAAAAATTGTACGTAAATCAAGGTAACCATGATTTTTGCTATATTAAGCTAGCCATCAGTAGATCACCAAACAAAAAAGAGTGCCATGCTTTTTTCAAAGAATAAATATTAAATTGTGTTTTAAAGACCACCAACAGCTAAGGTTATTTGGGCCTAGTCAAAAAATAATAAAAAAAAGGTGTTTATTTTTTGCAAATATTTACTAGGTGGGAAGTATAGGACTGGTCATCAGTCGAATTATTTTTATTTTAATTGCCGTTTAAATGTCAAGTATAATAAAAATAATTGAAACTAAAATAAAAACACTAAAATAACCATAGCAACCATATGTGTATAAATACGTACACTATGAGCCATGGCTCACTCTGATCCATTCATTTTTTCGCAATGCTAATTTCCCTAATAGACTAGAGCTGAAGCCTTTGAAAATGGTAAAAAGTGAAAAAAAATTATAGTAGGATGAAACCCATTGGAAAAGGAAGAGAATAGAATAAAAATGAAAGAAAAAATAATTTACGGGCGATCTGAGGTCGGGAAGTGGTAGGGGGTGGGTTTTTAAGGGTAAAAAACGGTTTATCTCGATTTACGGCAAAACTACAAGTCCTATGGAAAAAAGTTTAATCGCAAAGTTGTAGGTAATAAAAAGATCTACATTTTTTGTATCACACTTTTTTCACATAACCTCAAAATTTATGTTAAAAATGCAAATAACCAAGTTTTTGGTTTTTTATTTTTATCTTTTACAAAAAACATTTTTTTTTCACGAAATTTGGTGAAAACTTACCTTTTTATGTCCCAAACACATTGTAATTTTTTTGATTTAAAATATTTATTTTTTCACCTTATTTTGACTTAATATCGAAAAAGCACCCTAATTTTCAATCGAAAATTCTCACGTCAAAATATCAGCTTTTTTAAAAAAGTCGGTGGGCTTTTTGTTCGTTGAAATATCTACTTTATGATGGTGTAAAAAGAAATATACATTACTACGGTAAATGTTCTCAGAAAATGCAAAGAAACGAGAAAAAAACTCGTATCCGAAATTTTTTTTTTAATCATTATGTACAATTTTGAGGTATTTATTAAAATTTACACTTTAATTACTCGTTTATTTGCATTTTCTGAGAACATTTACCGTAGTAATGTATATTTTTTTTACACCATCATAAAGTAGATATTTCAATGAACAAAAAGCCCACCGACTTTTATAAAAAAGCAGATATTTTGACGTGAGAATTTTCGATTGAAAATTAGGGTGCTTTTTCGATATTAAGTCAAAATAAGGTGAAAAAATTAATATTTTAAATCAAAAAAATTACAGTGTGTTTGGGACATAAAAAGGTAAGTTTTCACCAAATTTCGTGAAAAAAAAATGTTTTTTGTAAAAGATAAAAATAAAAAACCAAAAATTTGGTTATTTGAATTTTTTACATAAATTTTGAGGTTATGTGAAAAAAGTGTGATACAAAAGTTGTAGATCTTTTTATTACCTACAACTTTGCGATTAAACTTTTTTCCATAGGACTTGTAGTTTTGCCGGAAATCGAGATAAACCGTTTTTTACCCTTAAAAACCCACCCCCTACCACTTCCCGACCTCAGATCGCCCGTAAATTATTTTTCCTTTCATTTTTGTTCTATTCTCTTCCTTTTCCAATGGGTTTCATCCTACTATAATTTTTTTTGGTTTCAAAAATTATCGACCCTGGTCTATAAGTGTAATTTCTAATGCAATACTCAAAGTTAGCACAGTAAAATTTAGTGTACTTATCGTCTCTCAAAGTGCAAAAGATCATACGCCTAAAAGCTGTATTCTTCAGGAAAGCAAAAAAACTAATTTTTCACTTATTTTTTGAACAAAGATTATTGTAGCAACTCTAAAACATCTGCACTAAGAACCAGTCAAACACGCGACTATTTGTCAGCTACAAAAACAAAGAACCCTTTGACATTTGGTTGTATCTCTTCTTGGATCAGCTGATGACATAAAAGATTTTTCCACCAGGTGGAAATCACGAAATGCCACATATAGCAAAAGAAAACATGGAATTTTTGACATTCGACCTTTTGCACTTTGAGTGATGTTATAAGACCGTCGTGTAATTTACACTACACACTACAAAAGTGGAATTTACTTACGCAAAATTTGAAAATAGACGTACGTCTGACAAACAATGATTCTACTTACGAGATTTGAAACGCCAGTTTGTAAGAGGGTAAAGTTTAACAGTTCGGCCGGCGACGACCGTCCAGCAAACAGTTATTCCAATAAGAGATCAGGACTGCAAGTTTTTAAGTGAACAAAGGTGTACCCGGAGTCTGGACACACCAACATTCGTGGAAAGGAATCACCAAATTCATTAGCCAAGGAGAGATCAAATATTCGCTCAATATATAGAATCGAAATCAGTCTGTGGCATTGCTAAGCAGACGACAACTAGCTGTTTTATGGCACAGCATGGGTTGTTTTGGTATAAGATTACAGCGCAAACCCACTCAAAGGGCTTCATTAAAGAATCTTTAAAGAAAAGAACTGAAGAAGCTCTTAATCTTCGCAGGAACAACTTAAGAACGGTGACAGGTCTCTTAAAGTTACACTGTCATTTAAACAAACATTTCCACAGACCGGGCATCGTTGACAATGAACTCTGCAGCAGAAGTAATGAAGCAGAAGACATTGCACCGACACAATCAAGCATTTAGGTTCACTCTTGTTGCTAACAAATGTCTACAAAGACACCAGTTTATATTATAAGATGCTAGATTTTGAACATAGTCTATGTATCCTAAAAACTGATGGAATATAACATTAGGAGAACATAATAGATCTACGAGGTCTAGTATCTATAGGAATGTACCATTCATCTCTAACTCAGAAAGGTTAAAAATGAAGTTTTTTGCTCATTTTCAGTGCAATTTCTTTTTACCTATACAAATACCTATATTAATAATTGAAAACAATTCTAGGGATTTTGAATAAAGATTTTTTAATAGAATGAAACTATTAATTAGCTTGAGGCATTGTAGGTTATTCTTTAAACCCATGTCTCAGGTCTGTGCTCTACAGCAAATATAATTCATTCAATACATCTCGAATAAGCACTAAAATAGGTCAATGTATTTAAGTATGCAATTCCAGTTTTTCTTTACTTTTATCTCCTGTATCCATGTCAAACCTTTTTCGAGTCACCACTGTTTTTACCCAGTAATAATAATAAAAATAATTATAGTACATAGTTTCAACATGCTATTTATTATTCAACTTGCCTGCCAAGGAGTATTAAGGCAGGATCACATACCTGTGTGAACAGCTTATTATATCCCTGATTGTTGTAGGTGTTGTATCCTATCATGTTACGACATACTCCTGCCGGCTCGACGCTCTTGTGCACCATTTAACCGGCCGGCGCTTTAATGTCTTTCTCTCTCTCTCTTTCTTTCTATCTAATTTGTCTGTTTCACTCACTTGACACACCACACGCTCTCACCACATACAGTGTTTGCATATTCACCAACACACAACACTGCTAGACTGTTTAAATTTATAAATTAAGAGTTTAAAAAATAACGTATATAAAAGATTATGAAAGTGTGATCTATCAAAGCATTATCTGGATTGAACCCCACTTTCATACGTTTAAGAGTGCCCTAAACAAGCTTTTTATCCTACATCAATATCTTAAAAATCGTTTGATTTATAAGCAATCAAAATTGAAAGCATCATTGAGTTTTAGTGAAAATTTTTCGACTCCCGCTACGAATACCTAATTTGATGAATAAAAGAATCCATCTAGATGTCAATGGGAAATATAATGCCGTAAGCTTTAAAGTCTAAACGATGCTTTTGGTCTGATCTCGATAACTTTTCAAGTTGTGCAAATTGAAGTTCGTTTTTCATAATTGAGACTTCTTTGAGCATAATGGGCTGAAATTGTTAACAAGCAATTTCGAAATTAAAAAAGAATTCAAAACAAATAACGTAACGGTATTATATTACATTATTTTTTAATCAGTATGATAAATAATTCGAAGTTATGAAAAATAAACTTTAATATTTCCAATAGTTCCTCAAGCTATTGAGACCGGATAAAAACATCGTTTAAACTTTAGGACATTAATATTTCAATAGGGAGGATGGAAAAAAGGAGTAATTTTCATAAAAAGTCTATGATATATTCAATTTTGCGTATAATATTTCAAGATATTGATATCGGATAAACAGCATACTTTAATTTGCTCTTAAATTTCAATTACAAATTTAGTAAAGAAAATAATAATTAATTAATATAGTTGAAGAAGACTCTACTGAGTTTCCAAGGTGACGATACGAGGTGATTTTTTTGCAGTTTGACTTTCTTTCATCAGTTTAAAATGTTGTGTTAATTAAATAAATTATTGTTTATAACAATTGATTGCGCTATAATTTTTCAATCTTGATAATTTTCGTTCAATCTATACCTAATTCTTAATGTTCGTGATTTTTTCAGATTTTTTTGAGCGACCCTTTTGGTGATATGGGTAGGGTAGGTACAGCAATTTTTAAGCGTTTTTCCCCAAAGATGTTTAAAAAATGAAACAATTTTTGGGGAAAAACGCGTATGTCAGATGAAAGGTTATTGAAGCACGAATTCAACAATATATATCATATATTGTTTAATTCGTGCTTCAATAAGCTTTCATCTCACATCATGCACGATGCCCTTGAAAAAAGTATTTTTTTTCCATTTTTCATTTCCCAATTCACTGCCTGAAATTAAGCCCCAGAATCACAATTCAACTTTTTGTACTTCACGTCTGTGTTTGGGCCACCACACTCTATCTCTGTACCAAATTTTAAATTTTTGCGTCAAATAGTTTCAGAGAAAATCGCCTGTGACAGACGGACGGACGGAAACCGATAAGTGATTCCATAAGTGTTTTGTTTGCACGAACACTAAAAATATTAAGTTAAGACGACAGAATTTTAAAAAATTTTACTTTGGTAATAAATGAAGGGACAGTTACCACCACTGATCGTTTAGCACCAAACAATAATATTAACATATGCTTGAAGGAAAGTTGATCCAAGTAACAACCCATCAAAATTCTAAAAGGACATCAGAGTTTAATTTAAATTACTTTGGGATTACTCAAACTGCTTATGGGAAAGCAGCTCAGAGTAATTATTTGAAAAAGATGGGCCTATAGATTAATATTATGAAGTATTAGAAATACCTTGTATTTTCTGAGGTCCGTGTTGTGATTTCCTGTATTTTAACACGACGCGTTTCAGCAACGATCAGGTGTGGTTAATTTTTTTTAAAATTACACATTGAGTATCCGTAACACGTTATAATATTAATTACATGCGTATTATGTAGTGTAGTATTATGTAGTGGATTGTGAAGTACTCCACAATCCACTACATAATACGCATGTGCTATTATATAATATAATATTATAACGTGTTACGGATACTCAATGTGTAATTTTAAAAAAAATGTAACCACACCTGAAGATAGCAACTCGTTGCTGAAACGCGTCGTGTTAAAACACAGGAAGTCACAAGACGGACATCAGAAAATACAAGGTATTTCTAATACTTCATAATATTCATATAGTGACTTGGAGACCCAACACTCTAAAAATGTATCCTATGGATTAATGAGTTGTTGATAATTTGTATATATTATATTGAAAAGAAATATCCATCCCTCGTCGTAAATGTTTGTTTAAAGTTTAATTGTACTGTTTGGCGTATATATAAATTCCTTTCTACAATTTATATAGATTTTGTAAAATTAATAACGTGCTTGCTTGTTATAAAACCTAATTCATTGCGGTATCGATTAAACCTCTAGTGTTTGGATAATTAAATGAAATATGTTTTCGAAGACTCCATTGGTGAGAGGCGCTACTGGTACGATGACGCTACTGTGTTTGCCGTTTACACAACACTAGCGTCCTTCAGCCTTTGTACTGTCATATTCATATACGCTTAATATATACCTAACTTATATGTATAACCATACGACAAAGCGGCTTATGTCAAATTTTCCGCAAAATAAGATTAAGGAGGATTTAATTATTTAGGTTAGTGGGTTCTAAACTTAAGCATATGCTACGCCTCTCTATAGTATATTTTTATTGCAACTTCACTACGATTATAAGACATAGTGTGTTTTCCATATTTAGTGACACGAATCGACAAAAGTGATTTCCATTTGATTTGCGCCGTTGATTATCAGTAACACAAGGTGACAAGTTGACTCACGGAAACTCAGCTGAGGAAAAGAGTTGAGCTGTGATGGTCACCGTAAAGAGTGGAGGCAAAATGCGAAGTTAGTTGCAAATGATGATACTAAAACCAATTGACGCATTACGACACAAGAAACAATACTATTATTATTCCGCATAGAATTGCCAATTAATATAAAAAATGAAAAAAATGAGAAAAATTTATTAATTTCCTAAAATAAGTAATACTAATATATTTAAAGAACCGTAAGTATAACATAATTATATAAACTAATGTAAAATTATGTATTACCTACTTATTACTTGTTATTTAACTTTTGTAGTATGTAGGTACCTATTTTCTTGTATACTTATTATTATAACGATTGTATTCTGAAATCCGACCCGAAAATGCAGATAAGTTACTACCATATTATTATCAGCCTTGTTATACAAAAATTCAAGTAATTTATCGTGTCCGTCGTTGCATTTGGCACTTGCCTTGATTCGACTACAGAGTCAATAAGAAATAATACCCTGAGTGATGGGGTACGCAATTCGAAAGCAGAAGGCAGCTTTACAATGAATAAAAATTCGACTGATGACCAGTCCTATACTTCCCACCTAGTAAATATTTGCAAAAAATAAACACTCTTTTTTTTATTCTTTGACTAGGCCCAAATAACCTTAGCTGTTGGTGGTCTTTAAAACACAATTTAATTTTTATTCTTTGAAAAAAGCATGGCCCTCTTTTTTGTTTGGTGATCTATTGATGGCTAGCTTAATATAGCAAAAATCATGGTTACCTTGATTTACGTACAATTTTTATTTTTTTTAGTAAAATATTTTTTTTTCTCGAAAACTATACATTTTAGAGAAAAAAATATTTACATTTTTTTCATATTATAACATCTAGAATTCATTTATATTTTTTTTTACCTATGTTAATACGTGACATTGAGGACGTTTTTTTGAATATCTCAGGATCCACTGAACCGATTTGACTCAAAATCTAATCAGATCTAAGTTAAAGGCTGATAAACACAATAGAACAATCGGCATGCCCGTATGTTGTTCCGTTCTTAAGATATCGAAGGCGAAAAATTGACCACATACACACACACACACATACACACATACACACACACATACAGACATCAGTCAGAAAATGATCTTAAACGATTGCTAGGGTCTCAAAACGTGAAAATCTGTTAAAATCTCGAAATATTGTTTTCGGACTGAATCCATTACTTCCCTACCATAGTAGAGGTGGGAAGTAAAAACAGTAGTTCAGGACGAGATGCCCTAAGCCTAATTTCGCGATTCCTAATTTAGGAATCGCTGAGCCAGGTGATTTTTCTCGACAATGAAAAGAAAAAGCACTATCACACAAGCGAAATAATTTGTAATTTAAATAATTGACAAATTAAATTTTTATCACCGCGAAACGATGTGGTCCTTCGGTGGTCGGAACATGCTTCGAGAAATGTGACCGACAGTGTTGTCTTTTTCTTTGAAGCGGAAAATAGATAATACGGTAGTCGGTAACTTTCATTCCCACTGGCGGGTTAAATGTTAATTATTCGGTTTGAAAAATCTATTTGAAGATTTGGGGTAAAAAATTCGACATGGGCATTTGCCTTGTGGTCTCAGATCTACCTTCGTGTTTAGTGTACATCGTGTATACACACGGATAAACAGTTCCCTAAGCTTTTGTGTATCGCGGTGACCAGAAAAGGCAGATAATTAGCATCGTTTACAATAGATACTGAAAGATCGATTCACAAAATGTTAGTTTATGATTTTAGCATTTAAAAATAATTAAAAAAGCGCTATGTAAGCAATCTTAGTGATTATCAGTATTTAAAGCTATTTATATAATTTTATTTATTAACTTCCCATTGAAAGTTATTGTATAATGGGTCCGATTTTAAGAATGAAAAATTTTGACATATCTGGACATTTTGAGGTCTCTAGAATCCGAATCTACTGTTTTTAGAGAGATCTATCTGTGTGTGTGTGTGCGTGTATGTACATTGGTGAACTTTTTTTCGTCTCGCATATCACAAGAACAAAAAATGATATCGACTTCGAACCAATTTCATTTCAAACATAATAACATAATGAACACCTGATTAGATTTGTAATTTTTTTAATAAAAACAACTAAGGGAATTCAATAGGAAGTTATCAGTGTGGTTTTACCCACACATTAAACCTCTTTTTTCCAATTTCTAATTTACATAGATGAAAATAACAGACTGTTATGTCACCAGGATTTCCTTCCCAACATGGCTAGGCCAGAAATAGGGCAAAAAATAGAAAATACGATGATTTATATTATTCAATACTCAGAAAAATTAAAAATAGCATTACGTAAGTAGTTTTGTTCTGTTTTTCCAATTTTGTTAGTGAGAGTTTTTTAGAAAACTGTTTATAGGTACTCGTACGAAACAAGTTGCGTACAAATATTATATTATTACTTTTAGTACAGAAAAAGAAACGCTATATACCTCGTATCTGCGGTTGTTAGAAAACTCGCGATTTTAATTTAAAAATTTCTAACGATTATAATTATTGTATGGTATGGCCGTGTTTCAAAACCTGTTATGTCTAAAAATATATGCTATACCAGTGTTTCTAAAAGTGGGTGGTACCGCCTCCCTAGAGAGTCTAGAGTGATCCAGGGAGGCGCTAGTATCCTGAAAAGCAATTGGGGGGCGTTGAATAAAAATAAGGGGGCGATGAAAGTATAATATAAAGAAAGAAGAGGAAAATATTGAAAAACCGTTCGTACATGTTTCGTCTGTTGTGAAAAATACAGTTCAATTCGTAAACATTACTTTATTTTCCAAATTAAATTCAAGTTACAACGAAATATTTTTTTAATTTAAGCGTTACTGTTCCGTAGGTAGAAATATAGATAGGTACATAAACGAAAGCAAATTTGTCACTTTAGTTTTCTGTTTGTTCGTTTAAAGAAGGTAAATTTCTAGGGGGGCGTTAAGTAATTTTCTTTGTGAAAAGGGGGTAGGCCAAACAAGTTTGGGAATCTATGTGCTAGACAAATTAATAAAATATAGCGAAAAGAAGAAGTGTTGATTGTGTAAAATGCATTTTAATATTTTTTATTTAAACAGGATACAGTGATGCTCAACTGTCAAATATTTCAAAAAGAAATTCAACTAGCTAGCTCTTACCGTTTGTGAGATAGAGCCTTGTGACAGACGGACAGATATCTTAGGTTCAGTAATAGGGTTTCATACGGAGATACGGAATTCTAAAAAATATCAATATTGTAACGGCGTATTTTCCATACACAATATACTATTATAAGCAATAATTTAAATATTGTTCAATTAAAGCAAGTTTAATTTAAAATCAATGCATATAAATAAAATAGAACTTTGTCGACAGTTTATAGGATGCTTATGTCGATTTAGCCATTTTCAGAATTTTTGTCCGTTTGTATATTCAAACCTTATTGACAGAATTTTGATCGGACTTTCCCTATATAGCGTTTGTCACTCATCAGAGCATAGAATAGGAGTTATATAATATTATCGCGCTTCTATAGTAAATCTGATTTAAGTAGTATAAGACGGAAGTTCTGATCCTCCTCAATCACTACATAAGTGACGTGGTATGGAAAAAGAAAAGAGTTCACATTTAATTTATTAAGTGACGTACGTAATAGAAGAAAAAATCCTTCACTATCGCCACACAAGTGATGTAATCTAGAACAAGAAAAAGCTGGTTCAAAACCCACTACCTTCGTAAGAAAAGCTATATTAACGCGAGAAAAGGCTAGATTCAAATAAATATCCGTGTTTAAGAAATAGTTCTGCAAGTGTTTTGTAAACAATTTTATTCGAAATAAACATGACTTGTGAATCGGCCTAAATAGGACAGAAAGCTGAGTCTACACACATTTACAGCTAGATGCACCGTTGATTACAAGCTACGGGTTACAAACTACGTATTGTGGCGTTACTAACTTACATTACTATAGGTCATTTGTTTTAATACAGCGTCACAACGTATTAAGAGGCTTGTACACTCTTGGAAAAATTTTACTTCTATTATTGAAGAAAACACTTCAAATACACTAAAGACTAAACCAAGAGCTGATATAATATAACTTTGGGTCATCATAAGCGAAGCAAGGTATTATATTGTTAAGTAATATTTTTCTAAAAAAAGTAAAAATGTATCAATGAGAAGTTTTATTTAGGAAATGCCTATACTGTGTGAAAGCACGTACGATCCTCGATTATCACCTAAATTGTCGAGCGTTTATACGGGGTGTCCATGCGGATTTCCTAAACGGTAAGAGTTTTGGTTAAATGAGAGAAAATGTGCAGAATCTCCCCTGCCCAGTCAAACTTTTCACATTTTGTTTGGCTTGCGACAGACAGTTGAAAAACGAGTTTTTCCCATTTTCGTTTTTTATTTATAACTCGTTTATTAAGTAAGTTAGAAAAAAATATTGTTACTTTATTAAGGTACTTTTTATGAAGATTTCAAATCTCTTTTCATATTTTCATTTAATATTTTACTTAATCTCTATTTCGTACCGTTTATAGGAAATCCCCATGGATTTCACGCTTATAGTGGACACCCAGTATACCACGACGTACGGTCCTAATTGATTATGCATAAAATAATAAAATTGATGTTTAAGCTACCTTGCTCGAATCGCAACTTAGACATATCAAATTTTAAAAAGTATTACAGATCTCCTGATAATGCATTTTTAACTACAGATGCCATGGTCTGCTGATAGTGGTATTTTACTATATATTATTTTGTGTGTGAATTTTATTTTAACGCGTATTTAGAATGACGTACAGTAGGTACTAAGTTACGCAATGAATGAAAAAAGTGGTGACATAATGACATTTTGTATTTCTTTAACCCTTTAGTGTCACATCTCATTTTAATGTAACTAATGGATTAACTCGAATAAAAAAGCCGACTCATTTAAAAATGATTGATGTACGCTACTGCGACTTCTTATCTAATTAATTAAGCGCTTCATTTATTCTTTAACCCTTTTTATGTTATGCAATTTACAGTTTTTATTTAACCCATTTGACATTAATTGATGGGCATCTAGAACTTGCTCAAAATTTAAATTAATAGAATCTGGTAAAATTTGTTCATCAGATAGCTACAGCTTTAGGTATTTTCTGATTAATTTAATAAAGTAAGAGTTTTAATTACTTAAAATTTAATTTGTAAGAAAACTTACTTGACATACATTTAATATGTAGGTACTATTTACTTAATAAGAGTAAGTACCATTTTTTAAATTCTATTTTTTAGTTTATCAAAATGAGGAAACGTATTAGCATTCAGAAGCGCTAATGACTTCAGTTGTCGAGCGTCTATAATCTACAAACATTCATATGGTTACGACTCTGACGTCTAAGTAACGCGCTAAGACGCTTCTGACCTGCGTTGTTCAGCATCTATAATTTACAATATATAGTATTATTAATCTATCATAGACAAGCGACTAGGCCCTACAGTCCGGGTCCATTCTGATTTGTCGAATACCCCATCTTGATGTCGTTTGACACACTCACACACACCAAAACGAACGTAACAACTAACTAGTGAACTCTGTTTACTAATATGGATAGTTGATAGCGATTAAAAAATGGGTTTTGTACCTATGTGGAGAATGTTCAAACACAATATAATATTCATCATGGCAGGCATTAACGTTCACAGAATTAGAATGAAAACTTCAGATAAGGCTTTTAATATAATTCTTTCTATAAAAGTCGATCAATTTTCTGACTTTCAAAATAAAACTTAATTAAAATTTATTTTTCCATTCAAGATTCTAAAGAACACTGTTACTGTATACATTTTTACTGTTACTGTATACATTTTGGACAACCTATAATATCTCAAAAAATAATATTAAATTATGTTTTATTTTGAAATATCAAAAAATTGATTGACTTTTATAGAAAGAATTAGATTACAAGCCTTAACTGAAGTTTTCATTCTAATTTTGTGAAAATTAATGCCTTTCTTGAAGAATATGTATTTGAACATTCTCCACATACAAAATCCATTTTTTAATCGCTATCAACTATCCATATTAGTATACAGAGTTGTTACGTTCGTTTAAGTGTGTGTGCGTGCGTTAAACAACATCAAGATGGGATATTCGATCAATTAGAATGGACCCTGACTGCAGGGCCTAGTCGCTTGTCTATCATAGTCGCGTATTTCTAGTGAGAGAGCAGAACAAGCGTTCTATATTGGGATATCTGAGATTATAATTTCTACTATATTACTAATTTCAACTATAAATACTTGTATTTTTCGGTTCCAAATATTAATTTAAAAATTAATAATATATTGACTAAGTATATTAAAAATATGTAGCATCTCGGCTGTTACATTTCAAAAACAGTAAACGTTGTTTTTTAGTTTTGAAATTCTACTCGCAAAAATACAATTACTGTGACTTCTAACTCTAAAGTGCTTAGATTGCAATCTAGAAAGTAAGAAATGTTTGAAAATGGAAGATTGCTTCGACATGCAACTTTCTTAAAAATTGAAAAAAATAATTGTACATACCTAATATAATATAATAAAATGTATTTATTTTAACAATAAAATGAACATACCAAATATTTGAATAAAACTTATCTGTATCATCATTGAAGTTTAGTTTAAAACACAAAAAATTTGAAAGTCCATAAATTATTTTATTTTTTTAAATTATTACTAGATTTTTACAATAAGTATAGCATATTCATTTGGCACATCCATTTTGTGACACATTGTATATTAAGCATGCATCTATTTTGGATTGAGATGCAAGAAATACGAAGGAAAAAGTAGATTTTGTAATGAACTATGTGTCAGAAATATGGTTAATCTCACCTGTTTCACTTTAACAAAAAACACAGGAAAATCTTTTAAATAATTGTTAAAAAGCTAATTAAACAAGAAAAAAAATTAAAATTTCTATTTTCGATACGACTATCTTTCTACTTTATTTTTAAAGTGTTTTTAGATTGTAATTTGTATTTTCTTTATAATATGTATTGTATAAGTTCCTATACAGTGAGAAAAAAAAATTGTTGATATTTTGAATATATTTTAAGTAGCTTTAATTTTCTTGTATAATTTAGAAAATATTTTACTTTATTATACAGAATTATTTAAAAAAGTTTAACACAATTTATACAAATAAAAAAACGATTTCATTTAACGTATCCGAAGGCAACCCTCCGGAGATACAGGATTTTAAATAATCACCCTCACCCTCATTAAGCTTCCAGTATAATTTTTCATTTAAGTGAACAGAATTAGTACTACTTAAAGATTAATAAGCATTCACAAATTTCAATAAATTATCTAGTTGTTAACTTTGTTGGAAATACACAGTTTGTAAGATTGTGTGTTTAAAATTCGAACAAAAAAATAGGACTTTCAAAACCCAAATTTGTGCTGTTAGATATTTTTAATATCAATGTTGACACATAAAATCATAGTACAGTAGCCACTCCGAAGAGATTTCAACTTTTCAATTTTTTAAGTGACAGTTTGAAGAGCTTAATCTCACCTATTTAAATTGTGCTACGCTTTTTAGAATTACCCTGTACGTAATAATGTGTCTAAAAATTTCGAAAAATTCCAATTTCATAATTAAAAGAAAAAAAATATTCGTTTATTTTCGAGACATATAATCTGTTATAGTGGTAACGACACGATTCGATATCGTATTATATTTCTCGGGCTTTTGTAACAATGGTATTGCGTGCCACAAATTTGTGTACAATATGTTCACAGTTTGACGTAATAAGAAGAGCTTGTCTCATTCGTACATTTTCTGATTAAAAAATATTTTTTATTCTGATGATATCAGTTATAAGTGTACTTTTTTGAAAAATAAATTTGTTTGAAAGCTATTAGAACCTTAAATCCAATCTTTTGGTAATTTTTGTCTGGTTAAATTATTTTCTGTAATAACTCATACATTATATTTCATATTAATTAAAGGTTTTCAGCTAACTCATAAATATGTATTATATATTTTTTCTAAAAGTTCTTTAAAATATTGTAACGATAAAAAGTATATCTCCTTTTGCTGTGCTCATCTATGAACACACTGTACTTTCAGTATAGAAGAAAATTAAGAAAAACTAATATACACATGAATATGCGTACACGTGCTAAGGGTTTCGATATTTGGAGTATGCGTTTTAACTTACTAAATTTTCCGTTTTTTATTATAAACGTACCTAATTTTTATAAATTAATGAGCCGTAAATGAGTAATCTATGTTTTCCGCTTTCCAATTTACTTCAGCAATACGTGACATTTTTTATGTCCATTTTAATAAGAAAATTGCAAGAAAAGCAGTAAGAAAAATTATTAGCAGTTACAAGGTGACAAATGTTCTTTTTTATTGACATTTAATGTAATAAGAACGGCTACAGTCAATACCAGTATAGAGTAGTGAATGTTCCACAAGTTTTATGGCAAATTTATTGTGACGGTGAAATATAATTTCTGATTAGGTATGAAAAGTAGAAAAGTTTTTGCTACTAAAAATCTATTTCAAAAATTTTCCGGAAAAGTTTTTGAATGGTTTTATTATATGACTAGAAGATAAATTCTTCACACTTTGTTCCCATCATGTTTATAAAATATCTGCTTATTATCTGCACTTAAGAGGATGATTTTAGCTTAAATTGATAATTTATGACATTTCATCTTTTTATTAATTTTTAAAATAAATTTTTCAAGCTCTAATCAGAACTGATACCTGTTATTGCTAATACATTTTTGAAAAAACATGATAAAAATTGTAAACAATTTAAGCACATGACACTTTCGGTGTTATCTTTATGGTGGAAGTAACGTGATGCGATGGTTAAGAGTTTAGTTTTTTATTTTCTTATTAGACAGTGAAAAAAGGAAATCATTTTTGCAGATATTTATTTTTAAATCTAGATATGTTTGACATATTTCAAAAGTTGTAAAAACTTAACCTTGACACTTTTGGAATATTATATTTGGTGGTGGAAGAAAAGGTACAATACATTTGATGGTGGAAGAAAAGCAGAGTTTGATTTTTGTATTTTTCTAAGAAATTAATGCGCTTGCTGTTGCAATTTATAAGGAATTTAGTTAAAAATAGTAAGATACCTGTGTTTTTCATATATCTATACTTATTGTAGAAAATATGCTGGAAAAATAACGTGACACTTTTGAGATGTTAGTTTTATGGTGGAAGAAAAGAGATCTAATAGTTTGATTATTTAACAGCAAAACTATTATGTAGCAATAATGTAATTTTAAATTCATAAAAAGCAACATATTTTAAATAGTTTGCAAAATGGGTTGACACATTTTTCGAAATTGTACTTTATTTTTGGATGTCTACCTTATCAATTCATCAATTCAATTTAATTAATTTGTAGCAAATTTTAACAATTTGTTAAATTAACCTAAACATAAAAAAGCTCTACAAATTACATTTGGTCACTAAAAAAAAACTCATAATAATATAGGCTATAAAATTTAAAATCATAAATTGTTATTATTTTCGCGAATATAAAAGTGCCTCCACAGAATTGAGTATGCATAAATTGTTTTAAATTAGTCACCGTCTCAAGAGTGAAAATAAGCAAACGTATACATAACCTCACTTAGCGAATCTATTATAATATGTCGCTAGTGTCAGTGTTAAAATCTCCCGAGATGTCGATAAAACCAATCATTAACGTAACCAGCACACTCCAGATGTTTATCCCTTAGCAACGTGCGTATACAAATAACACTGTGCACAGTCCCCTAGGATCACATAGCAAAAACATAACTGAATTATTACCAATAACGACAAAACTATGCACATTAATAATAGTACAGTTCCGAATCTAGGTTAGACGAAACATTTTTAATGTAACCGAAACGTTCACATCTGTTTGCTTGTCGCAGTACACCGGCGGACACTGACCGAACTGTCGAAACGTCGGCGAAACAGTTAATTATAATATAACAGAGTGCGAGCTACATTTGTATGTGTATATTCTCCGTATACATACGTAACACAACAAATGTGTGCGGCACACGTAACCGGTGTGTACTGTGTATACACACACGCCATACATCCGTACGTTAATATTGTTGGCCGTTTGACGGAACTGTATTGCGGGTTGCGTCCGCTAGGTGCGCGCTACGAAAATTACGTCGCATGCGCGTAAACTTTGCACAAAAGGATGGGTTCGTTTTTGTCCCGAGCGTCGAATTTTTTATTACGTCACAAGAATGAAATTTTAAACAAGAGCGTACGGTACGCTGGAAGCTTTAAGACAATTGATATATCTTTTGATAGGTCGTTGAATGGAGAAATATATTTTCTATGCCAGTCAAAAAAAAATTTCTGCTTTTATTTTTGGCGCGACCTAAGCTTTGTCTGTGAATCTGTCAATCTGTGACGGATTTTTTATATCAGTCGTACAGCCCAAACGAGTTAACCGATTTAAAAAAAACTTTTTTTTGTTTGATTCCTCTCGGGGTCTATTTGATGCTAACGTCGTTCGATGTTTGAATTTTGGTCCCAGAGGGGAGCAAATGAGAAAAAACGGTGTTTTTTGCTTATAGTTTGCTCAGTTCAAGTCAGATCGATTTAAAACCTTAAACGAGTCTTAAACGAGTCGAATTGAAATCGCGACACGTACACAACTCGACTAAAATGTTTAGTCGTGGAAACAATTGTGTGTACTGTGTATGCACTATGCACCAGGCCCATAGTGTTATCTGTTCTGAAGTTCCGATAATTAATGCACTTACCAGATTTAACTAGCGCATCAGAGCGTCTGTAATCTACAACCTAATCTGATTTCTAACTAGCGCTGGTGGATCTGTGCTTTGAGTACTGAGTCTGAAGCAAAGCAAGTTTGTTTTGATATATTTGAGTAAACAAAAGTTCGCTCATCCATATTCCGTAGTATAAGTACAGTCGATGTTAAAACGTAGTGTTACATCCCCTTGTGTAACGTATATATGGTGGCATACGACGAATGTACCGCGGGTTGCGAAGGGTGCAGGAAGGGAAGGTGGCGTCGCGCAAGGGTGACCACGTCTTGCGCGCGCCCCGTTATCGATTGCAGAAGTCTATATATGTATGTGTGTGTGTGTGTGTATGTATAAGGGATAACGGAAACTAGGGCGCCGTTTGTGGGGAATTCCGCGGGAAGAAAATATATTATATGATATTGAATAATTTCTATTGTAATTCTCAACTAAAAGCACAGTAGCTGACATCTGGTGTTCAAATCCGAAACCGTCGTATGTGGGGTCTACGAGAAAAAAAAATGGCAGCTCCCGTAATGTCATGTCTCATGTGACTCAAACCAACGTATTTATAAATCTCAATGTATGTTAATGCTCGATCTGACATTGTTGTCACAAAAATCTAACGTCATTAACTTAAAAATTTACTTTAATTACTTGCAAAACTATTGAAACCATCATTTCGTCGGAAGTGCTGCCATCTACATTCGCTTTTGATTGCGAATAGTTCACTTTTTTTAACTTTCAAGAAATGTTGAGATAATGCTTTACTGAGAATAATCTTCATAAAAGATTATTTTGTTGTAACAATTCAATTTTTTGAACTTTCAAGAAATGTTTTTGGGATAATGCTTTACTGAGAATAATCTTCATAAAAGATCATTTTTTATCAAGAAACGGTTTTGCAAAATTCTCTAGTAATAAATCACTTCGCTAGAGCTACCGCCACCAAGAAATTGTTCACCTTGAGAAACCATCTCAAAAATTATTATTCACCTTATAGAGAAATTATTCCACAAATGTTTCCTCCGTCGAGAAATCGTTTTACAAAAGATTTCTGTCAGGAATCTTCCATGATAGATTCTTATTATTATTATTATTATTATTTTCTCCTTACCTCCATCACGCTTTCTCCATATCCGATTGAAATTCCTCGCACCTAAAGAAGTTTCACTTCAAAACTTCTTTCACCGAGAAATAGCTTTTGAAAAAAGATTTTGAATTTTGATAAATAATTAAAATTGAAACCAACATTTCTTCAAAAAGCTTTTAAATCTTTGATTGATATATTATTAAGCTGATCTAAATATATTCTGTCAACATTTATGGAATTTTTTTTTGTTAATAATTTCTTTTGAGAAATTACTTAACAGAACACAGTCTTTCAGGAAAAATTCTCAGTAACCATTTTTTCAAGATTTCTTTAATATTTTTTTTATTTTAATTATCAAATTAGTACAAAAAAATCACTGACCACTTTTTACTTCTCCTATATTATTATAAGTGTTGGCGTTGTTATTTTCAGAATATTTCAGTGCCGTCACTGTGTCAGGTATAGAAACACATAGTCGTAAAGTGTCTGCGGATGCGTTACTTAACGGGGGTGTGTCAGATCTTAACACAACGTGTTACGTTGCCGCACATATAAATTCACCTTTATTACGTTACATACGATTAGTTGTCAATAATTAATAACAAAATCTCGTAGACTGGGTATTGGAAACTTTATTATCTCTGCATCCGGCCGTGTGTACACGTTTTTATATTTTTTATTATCTAACTTCTGACCAGAAAGATAGCCAATGTACTTTTTAATGTTTAATGTGTTACCCTAAAGTTTTGGACATTAATTTTGTTGATGCGGCACTATAAATATTTCTATCACATGAAATGATAAAAACGGACGGTCAATAAGACGTCATGTCAATATCTACAAAAAAGGAAATGATTAAAGTGAAATATTAATACTAATAAAATGTATCCTATGAACGCCTACATGACATATTTTCTTTTAACTTTATTCAACGGATTTTATAAGCTTGGAAAAAAGTTACCTAGTGGCTGCAGGAAAGGATTAATATTTATCCTGTTACTTGAGCTATAATTCTTTGCTCCATACTATATAGGTACTCATTATTTTCAATGTCCGTTTAATTTTGTTTTATTTGCAAATAAATATCTGACATTAATGATAATACCATTACAAAAAAAAAACGCGCAACTTTGGTATACAATAATATTTTTCTCTAAAGTTTTCTTGCATTGGAAAAAAATAAGCATTTTCATAAAAGATATTTGATTATTATGATCTCAATTTCATTGTTATCTACAAAATCTTGAATAAAATCAATACACAAACCCTTGAAAAATTCTACACATTTATTAATCTCAACGATCGTTTCGGGTTTCAAGCCGAAACGATCGGTGAGATTAATAAA
Organism: Mongoloraphidia duomilia; assembly: GCA_039654895.1. Taxonomy (NCBI): domain Eukaryota; kingdom Metazoa; phylum Arthropoda; class Insecta; order Raphidioptera; family Raphidiidae; genus Mongoloraphidia; species Mongoloraphidia duomilia. The sequence continues at coordinate 30,504,305 of CM077522.1, forward strand.
TGTGTAGAATTTTTCAAGTGGTGTATTTATTTTATTCAATCATGTTCTACCAAAATATGCCTAGCGATAATTCTATTGAAATCATACAAAATCTTGCATTTGATAAAGAAAACATTTTAAAATTCCCTCGTATAACAGCTGTACTTGTTCTGGGTCGAAGCGTTGTACACTATGAGTGGCACTCCTTATTACTTACACCTGCAGCTCTTCTTAAGATAATGAGAAATGCATCAGTAACGATCCAGGAAAAATCTCTCAAAAGGTGCAAACCTCTAAGCCAAACACGTTCTCATAAGTACTTGTTTATAAAGAAACTACATACCCCGTCCGGCTTCATCCGGGTGCACTCGAGCTATAATTAATTAATACGTTACTCACTCGCTTCGCTCGTTCGCTCGAACTTATAATTAACTGTCTGTGATTTATTAACCTTTTCACTGCGCATTTATTTTACGAGAGTGCATGCTGTGTGCGCAATTTTTTCGGCTGTTCCGTATAGATACGTCTGGAGCAGTCCACTGTTGTTATCAGTGGGGTAAATTAATGAAGCTAAATCCCGTCAAATCATATCAAATTGTTTTTTTTGCCGTTTTTGTTTAAAACATATGTTTTTATTAAAAACAGAACAGTCAGTGCATGTATACACGTGTCAAACACGTGTACATATGCATTGACTTTAAAAGGAAAAAAATCACAACAAAGTTTAGAATTGGTGTTCTAATAGGCGTTGTGCGTATATATACGGCGGTAGCAGTTTATCGCTGTAAAAAAATTCTGCGGTTAATCGCAAAAAACTTCCGGATTGGCCAGTATGATCTAGTAGGCGTTGCTCGTATATATACGACGGTAGCAGTTTATCGCTCTAAGTATTTTTTACTGCTGGAGCAGTAACCCAGGTAATCGTATATATACGTCTGGAGCAGTCAGAGGGTTAATTTTTATTATTTCACATCACTTTTGACATCAAGTTGATTTCAATCCAATTTGGTCCGGGCGAAGCCGGGCCGGGCAGCTAGTATAGGCCTAAACCTTCATCTAGAAGTAAGCTTTCAAATGGTAAAAACCGCATTCAAATTCGCTCAGAAGCTCTCGAAATTAGCCGGAACAGACAGACATACATATCAAGATTATTTTGTCATATTCGAGGATCATGATTGAGAGTAAATTTGAAAAAGTTAAAGTCTAAGAGCCATTGAACTTTTTTGGGCAGATATTTGATAAAACCTGAAACTTTTGTCAGAAGTAACATGCATTTTATAAAGTTTCTAGGTTATTAAAAACGGTTTCACTTACAAATAATGAGTGTTAGCTGTAGAGAGATAGTTTGTGATTAATTATTAATGCAGAGAATAATTGCGCGCATTGTTATTTCTTGTATATATTTATACTTACTAACAAACACGCGAGATTTCATAAACAAAAGTTGACAATGCTAATGCAGATGTTGCAGCTATGGATAATATTTTGTTGTCAAAGGAGATTAAAAGCTTTAGGTGTGAGGCCAATATTTTACCTGATTTGTTATTTTTAACTTGTAAGCCATTGCAAAATATAAAATAAATTTGAAACAGTCCTACCGTTTTTGCGAGTTTTTTAAACTGTACTTTAAAGAATTAATTCTGCTTGGTACGTCATCCGTGAATTAAACTCTTATTCATTAGCTACAAGCTGGCCATATTACAGTATTACATTTTTTGACGCCTTCAACGACCTTTTCAGATTCAATGTGTACCCGAAAAAAAATTCAATCGATTGACGATAGTTTTATAAACCGAATCCAGTAGTAATTTTTTTAAATAAAATATCTGGGGAATGGCAGGGCCCCTGCAAAGTCTAGCCTACCTACCTTAATTCTCGAAGCGATTCGGCGTATTTTTGAACCATCGTAACTTCGGTTTAAATAACCCTTCAGGTCTGAAATTGTCAGGATAGAATGGAGACACTAAGCTTATGTAATGCCTAAATTTAATTTCTATAGCCCAGCTACTTTAGAATTTATTAATACTGCTACGGACCACCCTGTATATAACCGGCAGGCAAGAGTTCTGAGAAACGGGGGGTCCGCTTACTGTAACAACTGGTACCTGCACGAAAGTTCTAGAGAAAACGAGAACACACTAGGCTTATGCTACGCAGCCTATATAAAAAGCAGTACGAGTGAGTGAGGAATCAGTCAACGGTGAGTCACGCATTCAAGTCAATGGAAAATACTGAGCGACAAATAGTGCGTCTGATATAAATACAGTGAATATAAATATTTGAAATATAAATAACTAGAAATAAATAGTCCTGGTATATAGTTAATTTTTACGAGTTATTGTATATAGTTGTTTGTTTTGCTTTGTAATTACTGTTTAGTTATTGTTTATTATTATGTTTTTAATTATTGTAAAAAAATATTTATTCCGCTAAGTCAGAAAACAGTTTTGTAACAATACGCAAAGTTCATTGATTTCGTCCCTCATGACTGATGATCATCAAAACCTTCAGGGTACTTTCCGTCGTCCTAGAAAGCTGAAATTTGCTATGACGGCTGGGTTTCGGGTGCAGGTAACGAAGAAATTAAAAAATCTGTGATTTTACTACTCCAAACCCTTAAAGTGGAGGGTGGTGCAGATTTCTATGTATAATAAAAAATATGTATAATAAAAAAGAATCTCTTAGTGGAAATTTGGCATGCTGACTAGATTTAGTGTACAAGTATCCCACCAAAAAAAAATGCTTGTAAAAATGAGGCCAAGTCTCGTGTTCGCGAAGTAGTAAAACATTATGAGAACTAATAAAGCCAAGTCAAATTAACTGTAAGTGAAACGTAGTGAAATCTAAAACTTAGCTAACTTCAAAGTTCGCTAAACAATTAAAGTTTTTTTTACTTTCACGCAAAGCATAGGGTTTTAGTCATTCGTCTTTTATTCTCTTAGCGAACTTTGAAGTCAGCCAAGTTTAAGATTTCACTACTTTTCACTCACAATTAATTGGAGTTGACTCTATTTGAACTCATAACGGTTCACTGCTACGTGATCACGAGACTTTGCCTTATTTTACAAGCATTGTTTTTGGTGGGATTTCCCTTCCTGAAAGTTTGAATGCGAGTTTTTTAATATTTTTCTGTCTCATTTTGGATATTTTGATAAAAATATTTCGTGATTAAGACCCACATCAGCTCCTTTGATAAAATTAATAACTTTAATTGTCTCACACAAGGTTTAAGTTGACTTTGCGGATATTTGACATTAATTTATAACCGACAATTAATGCTTTCTGCAATTAACCACAACTATACAAATATTATTTTAAATGTCACATTATAAGCCTAAAGATACAGATCTCTGTTATAAGTTTTCCGCTGAGCGTGTGTTTGCGATGCTATCAAATCATAATAAATATTGCACGGTCAAAAGTCACAGTCTAATGTGTCAAACGAGAACCATAATGGATTGTAATGTGAATCAGACTGTACTCTGACAGAACGCATATATAGCGTGACGAGGTCTCATAAATACATTTATTTTTCTTTAAATTTTCTACCCAACAGCACATATTATTATTATTAATAAACTTTATATTGCAAAGTTTTGTTGTTGCTTTATAAATTGTTTTGTCTTAAAGCTGCATCGGTAACTTTTGTCAACAATACGTTTCTTTTTATGGACGCACACGGTTACAGTAGCGGAGAAAAGAAGATTTCAAAGGTCTGCATTCATAAGTTCCCTGAAGAAATGGCAATAGATACAATTTGTGTTTTAGCGTTGTTGAAAGTTTGACATTTAGCTGAAACAACGATGTGATTTTTGCTGACATCTAACGCTGCCAGTACGCGGAGAATATATTATATAAAGGAGGTACAAACTGGTTACAGTCCCAATTTAACAGTGAGTTTATATCTTTGACATAAGGTTACTGACGCGACGTGCCCAGTCGGTGCCTGAGTCGACTAAAACCGCGTCGTTTGTTGTGCAGATTTAATCCACATTGGCATTAAAGTTTAACACAAATATTTTCAAAAATAGTTGTATCCTTCTCAAGAAATTTGTATAGAAAAGTAACTTAATATATTATAGATTTCTTAAAATAGTGCGGCAGATTAGCCAAAAAATTATTCAGTTTTGTATAAAAGCATGAAATTTGGAGTGATGAAATGGCCTACCCTAAAGGTCTTTTTAAGATATTGGGCCACTTCAAAATTTACTCAGAGACCCTTAAAATCCAGAATGGTGACCAACATTTCTCTTTTATCTATTATTTTGTAATAGAAGCGGTTTTAATTGATTTTCAGCTGCTTGATTTTACTTCTAGGTGCCAACTACGAAATCGAGGTCAAAATTACCATTTTGCTATCGGAAACCACTAAAATCGGTATGACAGTCAAAAATTCTAATTTCGTTATTTATTATAGGATATTATTGACTTTTGGTTTGTGAACGTATATTGAGCTGCAAAGTGTCATTTTGAAGTCGAAAAAAGCACCAAATTTTATATGAAGGTACCTTAGGGTATAGTTATAGTAATAAATGTTAGCCTAGGAGCCCTCTGGAATTTCTATAAAACAACTTTTGGCGGCCGAATATTCACGAAATTTAGCCACTTTTTTTGTTTTTTTCGAAGTAGGTATATCAGACGCGGTCGACTTAAGCGATTCTTCCATTATGTAATGTTTTAAAGAGTATTACATTTCCTTCAGTTTTCATTCCCACAACTTTTCTGTGGTACTATTGGTGAGCGAAAGAATTTTTAGAATCGGTTCAGTAGTTCCAGAGATAAGAATTTACAATTTATTACCCCCCGCGAGAAAGCGAGAAATTCTCCCCCTGCGAAAATAATTAGTGAAAGAATTTTTAGAATCGATTCAGTAGTTCCAGAGATAAGAATTTATGATTTATAACCCTCCCTTCGCGAGAAATTCTCCCCCTGCGAAGATAATTAGTGAAAGAATTTTTAGAATCGGCCCAGTAGTTCCAGAGATAAGAATTTATGATTTATTACCCTCACGCCCCGCGAGAAACTCTCTCCGTGTAAAAGTATTGAAACAGCAATAAATACACAAATAATTACACACACGCACGTAACATAGCGACTGTGAAACAGTATAGTGCGGGAAGACGCGACGTAACTACGAGTACGTGCGTTCTGAACGACGTTCCATTCAAACGATTTTACGTGCCTAAAGATGTTTCACATTAAAAAAATACGTCTAGGAATCTATAAGAAATTTAATGCCCTAATAGCCCAGGAAATGAAAGGAAAAAATCACCCAATGTCGCAAATAATTCTCATAGAGCTGGATTTTTCACAGATGGTAGAACACCTTTAGACATGTATTTTTACAAAAGTCCCCGGTTATCCCCCTTGTTTCTGAGATATTTCGAAATTGGCTTCCGTAAGGCTTGCAAAATTATATTCAAGAGGGGGTGGCGGGGGAAGCACAGGGTGGATAACCGGGGACTTTTGTAAAAATACATGTCTAAAGGTGTTCTACCACCTGTGAAAAATCCAGAGTTAAGGGAATTATTTGCGACATAAAACGTTTATTTCCCCGGCTATAAGGTCTAAACGATGTTTTTTGCCCTATCTCGATAATAAAAAAGTTCAATTGATAATTTTATCAGATCTCATATTAAAACCTGAGAATTGGAGGCATATAATAAGTACGCCATAAAACAACGGCGTTCCAACAGTTTCAACTATTCTCAAGCCCAAACTATGAAATAACGAAAATTTACGGTAGGTATATTAATAGGAATTCCAAGAGCTTCGAATCTTAATATTCTGTAGACAAAGATCAATGAGTGTTTTTATGCGCGTATCACGATTTCTCACACAAATATTTATATCGAGTGTGGCCGCAAGTGTTACTATTTTTGGCTGATTTAAGTGGGATGTGAATTCTTTTATGTGTGAATGTGCGAATGTTTTACATCACAATTACAATAATACTTTTCAATGCGTCAAGTAATACTGTCAGTTTCCAGGAAGTACACCACTCAATATGAATTGAGCCAAAAAACCCACCCTTTTTATTTTGATACCATTTTCAGTATGCGCTCTTTAAATAAGTATCTTAAATAATATATATCTTATCTTAGTCTTAATAATATTATAAATACGAACGTTTGTGTGTCTGTCTGTGCGTATGTTTGTTACCACTTAGCTCCGTAATGGCCGATAATGGCTGAACGGATTGTCATGAAATTTGGTAGGTATATATTAGTTACTTTAGATCCTGGAATAGCACATAGGGTACTTTTCATCCCGCAAAAATGTATAGTTCCTGTGGGATAGTAACAAAACCTAACTCTGTGATTTTTTTTGCATTTTAGATTATTTGCGGAATCTTAATAATACTATAAACACCACCAGCCCGGCTTCACTTCGCAGGGGGAGAATTTTTTGCAGGGTAGGATAATTCCTGGGGGATAGTAACAAAACGTAACTCGGCAATTCTTTTGCATTTTAGAGTATTGGCGGAATCCTACTAATATTATAAACACCACCAGTCCGACTTCGGTTTGCAGGGGGAGGGGATAATAAATAATAAATTCTTAGCACCCGGGAGAAGTCGGACGGGACCGCTAGTAATAAATTTATATAAAATCTGAATGCAAGTATACATTAATTTATTATATTATAATTTTAATTATTATTTGCCAGGATTCATGCCATAACAACACACAAATCTGTGGAAATTTCAACTAGCTACCTCTTTCCGTTTGTAAGATAGAGCCCTGTGACGCGCCTTTACAATTTTTTTAAAAATATAATTCCAATTTGCAAGAAAGAAACCACAAAATGTTATGACCATAAAACATCAAGAATGTAGCCCAAGCTTTCGTGGTCATAAATTGCAAGATTTTTGTAAAGGCTAATATTTTGAGATTATAGCTAGTATTTAGCCCTTTGACTGCTCCAGACGTATATATACGATTACCTGGGTTACTGCTCCAGCCGTATATTTACGTTCGGGCTAGAAAAAATACTTACAGCGATAAACTGCTACCGTTGTATATATACGAGCAACGCCTACCAGATCATACTGGCCAATCCGGAAGTTTTTTGCGATTTACCGCAGAATTTTTTTACAGCGATAAACTGCTACAGCCGTGTATATACATATGCACAACGCCTATTAGAACACCAATTCTGAACTTTGTTGTGGTTTATTTCTTTTAAAGTCAATGCGTATGTACACGTGTTTTACACGTGTATACATGCACTGACTGTTCTGTTTTTGATAAAAATATATGTTTTAAACAAAAAAGGCAAAAAAACAATTTGATATGATTTGACGGGATTTAGCTTCATTATTTTACCCCACTAATAACAACAGTGGACTGCTCCAGACGTATCTATACGGAACGGCCGAAAAAATTGCGCACACAGCATGCACTCTCTTAAATTAAATGCGCAGTGAAAAGGTTAGGGTGTAAATAAATATACTACAGTCAGAAATTTAGCGGTTAGGACCCATGGCGTTGGGACGCTTTAGAAGGTAAAAAAAGTAGTGTTTTGTGAACGCTGAAATTTGGAACAGGACTAATTTATGAAAAAAGCAGTCAGATCTCATTTTGATAATGCCGTTAACAGTCGGTAGAAGTATTACCCTAAGGTAAGTATTATAATAATACTTCTACCGACTGTTTAATCCTGTGCAAAATGGCATCTTTTACAAATCATTAGTTTTTCTTTACACCTCTTAACCCACCCCGATGCCAGAAACCCCGACCGCTGACTGTATAGTATATTTCTTTACACCCGAACACTAGCTAATCTCAAAATATTATCGTTTACAAAAATCTTGCAATTTTTGAAGTAAATACTTCCTTAGACGCGTTATGCACTTTTTGCCTGGGTACTAAAAAAATGTGAAGCGTCCGAGCTACTTCCGCAAGAATCCGAACTACTTCCGTAAGAATTCCAACTACTACCGTAAGAATTCGCAACATACTTATATCATAAAAACGACCGTGTACACACTGGCCAGCCATAGTTCAGTTGGTTTAGTCGTTGCGCTCTATGCATAGGAACCTGGGTTCGAGACCTGATGGCAGCGTAGAATTTTTGTCGTTTATTTTTCTAAATTCTGCATGATATTTATTTATATATTTTTTTATTTTTGTTATATTCTTTCGTTGACAATAATTATATTTTTTTTGTAACCAAGGTGGAATTAATTAAAAATACAATTTTGGTATTTTAGTAATAAATTATTTTTAGCTCATAAATGCGCTATAATAGATGACACCAAAAATTAGAAAATCCGACGTATTTACTTCTGTCGTGTGGTCATAAGCACACACCCATTTTTTGACCACGAGCTCTTGGACTAATAGGACTATTATTTTTTTAAGCTAATGAAAGTAGTTTCAGTTACTTCGTAGTAAACGATTGTCCAAATATTTATTTTGTAACCCAAACATTACTATTCTGAAGGTTTATAATTTATAAATAATGTTAGTTTTATGAATGAAATGAATAGTGAAGGTGACACATCATCGTGTGTGTACAATATTTACCCTACGCATGCTACGCCCAAACGGCTTGTACAGCTGATCACGTTTGCCGGGTTTCCTCGACATGTTGACTGTGCTTGCTGTGACGTCACCACGGTCAGAACACTTAGCACCTCACCAACACTGCTCTGCACTAAATTATTGAAACTAATCACACATGTCACTACGGTTTTCACATTAACAAAACAATTTTTTTCTTTGGAACACTATTAAAAATTTATTAACAAACTGGAATTAAAATAATTTAATGTCTTTTTGTTCACAATCAATACAAATTATTAGTTAAGTCCACTTTATTTTTTATGGAATGCCACAACAATATGCAATAAATCAGGTACTGCAAGTTTTATTTATTGAGCACCACTGGAATACAGGAATGTCCTGCAATGTTAATATCAGCTTTTCTTTTTGAATGATAATAATATTGTTTTGTTATACATTTTCACGATACTCTACAAGCTTTTCACTACATTGGAATCGTCTAAGTAAGAAGTCGATTGGCTAGACGGCATGCGTTGGTGCGAGAGAGACTAGTATATCTCTAAAATGGACGGTGCAAATGAGACTTACGTTGAGCACCTTAGCCCAGTTGAGACGCTAAAAATAAGCTTTGTGAAACGTGCCGTGACGCGATTCGCAGACGTCGCTAGTAATTGGTATGAAGTATGAAACATTTCTCTTGAACGATTTATTCTTTAATTTATTACATTTATAATCAGGAGAATCTCGAAAATGAGATTTAATTAAAACTTCATTTTGGTGGACGTTATATTTTATTAATAGTGTTTAAGAATAGGCGAGAGCGTAGGGTTGCTGTTGTTTATATAGCGTTCCCAACGTTCGTCTATATACAAACTTCCAGTCCCCAGGTTATAATCTGAGAATTAGTGTTAAATTCAAAATATGAAATGCTTTGAAATTCTTAGAAGTTTGAGACTTGAAGTATTAAAAGGACATTCAAAATAAAACATAAGGGTTCCATTTTTTTATTATGAGGTACGGAACCCTAAAAATGGCAATATATTTTGTTTATAATTTGTTACTATAATATAATCCCAACTAGTCATCGTTCAATGTGATTTTTTGACCATATTTTGAGTGACGCTAATATTTTTCTTTTCTTTACTATACCTATTTAAAAGAAGATAGCAAAATGTTAGTGTTTGGCTTATCACCGTCATCACTACAAAAAAGATACATATATATACCAGCAAACTAATAGTAGATAGTGTATCTAGGGCGTAATGACATATCTTTTCGACGAGGTGTGACATTATGTTAAAGTGGCGTCAGCGAATTTAATAGCACTTCTAAGGGAAAGTTCAAATAATATTACGTAACATTTTTACAGGGGGTAGTTATCATCAGCGTTACTACGATGTTATCAAGGGGTATAGGGTATTCATATAATGATACATTACCTACATTATTATTGTAAGGAACTAAAAAAAATTTAGTGATTTAGTATGTTCCACTCTCCTGGAATTCAAATTTAACGCCTCTTCTGAAAGAAATTATAATGCTACGCTACACGAGTAGAGGTACTATATGTTATGAATTGCGTTGGGGAAGGGGAGGGGATAAAAAATAGCGAAACAAAAGTTCCCTAAGTACTTATATATCATTGTGTTATGAAATAAGCAAACATTTTCACCCGTCTACGGCTAAGCCAAAAGGAGTGTATTGTTTTTGGCATGGCCTTATTTTCAAATGTCTTTTAAATTATAATTTTTTCTATCCACGATGTATGCTTATACGATATTATGCTCCTTATTATTTGGAAATAGTAAAGAAATTTTTTTTTTATTTAGCAAACAACAAAAACATAAAATGTGTGCTTCCACCCTAGGGCTATTGGCACTACTAAAAAATACAGAAGAAAAATTGATTTTATGAATTATTGTGTGTGAACACGAATTGTCAGAAACTCAGAAATAGTAAAAAATAATTAACAAGATTTTATTTCATTAGTTCTTCGAGGCTTTCGACGTAATTTTACAATTTTGAAAAAAAAAATTTTCTAAAATCATCTTTTTAATCGTTAATTTTTTTACTTTTTAAATGGGTTTTTTGCATAAAAAATATGTCACCGTCGGAATTTAAACTTGAATAGGTACTCCACTTTCGTAGTAGGCACATTAACCAATTATGGTATAGTATAATTACGTTAATACGCGTCGATTGGCACCCCAACGTAGTCGATATCATTTTTCATTCTCGAGATTTTGTCTTAGAAAGAAATGGACACATACGTACGTACGTACGTACACACACACACACACACACACAGACATCTTTTCAAAAATAGTTTAAAAATAGTGTAGTGACCTTGAAACATAAAAATTTGTTAAAAATTTTATTTTTCGATTTTCGGACCCATTAAAATAACTTCCAATGGGAAGTTAAAAATTAGAAAATCTGAAGTTTTCACTTCTGTCGTGTGGTCATAAGCACACACCCATTTTTATAAATAAAACCCTTTGTAAAAATTGATACGTTTATAAATAATATTTTTTTACGTTATGAATTATTATAATGTTTGTTTCAATTAAGATTTTATTGATAGAATAAATTATTCGCTAGTGAATTGTTTCTCTATTAAATCTTATAGACTTATATCTACTTTTTTCTACCTTCTATTTATATAGAATACTCATTAAATTATTATTTACGGAACAATAGAAAGCATTGTTATGTGATGACGCCGCTCCACGATAGCAAAGTAAAAGTTTTTGAATGAGTCTTTTTCTAACACCAAGTAGAACTCCACGTTTGCTTTTTCTAATATCATAAGAAGTTCAACTATTGACCGTTGAATGTCGCTGAAAGTATTAGAAGCTGTTTCAGTACGAGCTCAAGGGTTGGGTAATATTTTCTATTATTTCGTTTAACTGTACTTTATAAGGAGTGGATTTAGATTCAACAGAGGAAATAAATAATTTACATTTTTATTGTTTAAAAAAAAATTGAAACCTCTTACGTTCATGCTATTTAAGCGAACTAGGGAATTTTTAGTTTTGATTTACAAAAAAAAATTTAAGTCCCTTAGATGTGTATTGCTTAATATTTATACTTGATATTATATCAGCATGTAGCTGATTATAACGATAAAAAAAATATTTTTTTTTAAATTTCTCTAATCTGAGTTCACCGCGCAACTTGTCTTACCAAGAAGCATACATGTGCAAAATTTCAAACAAAAATTCAATCATTTATTCAAGTTATTTATAGACGGTAATGACCTCTGCTGTCGAGCGTCTATAATTTATAATTCATTCATTCAAGTTATTTATGAAAAACGAAAGATTTCATTTAGATACCCCCTTAATTTTAATTTTTTTTTATTTTCATTTTATTAACGTTAATTATTAATTATTTTATAGGAGGCAAACACTTCAAATATTATACCAAAAAGAATGTACTGTGTGTATCTTTACACACGGCTGATGTGAATACTTCTTACACCAAATTAGTTGAATGTCGTAGAAAGGCGAAAGAGAGACAACGTCTAATATCTCTCATGGAAGTATTGGGGGCGCGCGTCATCATTTAACGCTTGGCGCAAACGCGTTCGGAGTCGCATAAGAAGTATTCACTTCATAAATATATATTTTTGATTTTTTTAAATATTCAAAAATCTCATAAGAGAAACTGTAGCGTACTTATAACAATTGAGGAAATTCACAACAGTTTAAAGGAGCTGCGTCGTGGAATTGAATTATGTACTAAAAAGATGGTAAGTTAATCGAATAATTTGGTGCTTCACCATTGTTCAGAATTTATAAATACGTTATTTTTGAAGTTATACTTCTTTTGGCGCGTTATGGAAAAATGATGAGAGTGAATTTTTACGATTTAACACCATGAAACTAGTCGAAAGTAACATGATGAAGTTGGTCGTAAGTAACTAGAGTCGTTACACCAGTCACAATGTGACAAGAGCGTTTTCAGTTTTGAATAACATTAATAACAGTAATTGCTATACAAACGCTCGTTCATGCCGCTTTCGTTAAATATGAGTTCGTACTACAACATCTGTACTGTCTATACTATTATTTTTCATGATCATAATAGCCTATTATATAGCACAGCTATGAAAGACGTACCGTGGCTAAACGGTAGCGCCGTCGCGTTATACGCAATAGGTCCCGGGTTCAAATCTCAACACAAACATGCTTTGTTTTTAATAAATAATTAGATATAAATATAATAAATAAATATATTTAATAAATTAATTAAATTGATTTATTTAATATCTTTATTTTATTATTTTATCGTCTTTTTTACAAACGTTTGGCACGCGGGATAAAATTTTTGGAGTTATTTTTGTTTTGTTACGTAAAAGAAGTATAACTTCTGACGTGCGTACATAGTACACACACACACTTTTTTTTCTTTTATGATCACCTGCAGTGTCATAGCTAGGACCATCGGCGCCGAGGGCAAGATTCTGATTTCGCGCTCTTTGCGTGAAAATAATCATATTATTCGCATCGCTGATGGCGCTCTCTCCAGAGTTAGCGCCGGCTGCCAGGCCCTAACTACGACGCCATCACCTGTACTAATATTGTAAGCGATTAAAGTTGCGCAAAATTTTTTGGTTTCTTTGAAAACCAAAAATATTTTTTCCCTTTTCTAAACTTAATCTGGGGACATACAGTATATAGGTATTGTTTATAAAAATATTAAGTTATAGTTTGTGTGTTTTTTAATAGTTTCAGCGAATAATATTAATTATTAGTCCAAAAATATGTATTGTGTAATTTTCATTAATAATATGTTGACTTCAATTTTATATATTATGTCGAAAAATGACATTAAACAAGGAGGGTCGGGTGTGTCAATAATTACTCATAAAAATTTTACATTTTCAATGTGACCTGCCGTAAACCATGACGCCTCTGCGAATGTCGAGTAGGGCTGGGTTTTATTGGAATAACAAAATATATTATTAAGTTTTAATAATGTGTGGAAATGTGTCCATTGTCCGGGCGATTAACGTTATTATTTTTTACAGTGCAGGCGGTAAGTGATATATGCAATTTAGTTGACTCGCATTTTGGATTTTGGATTCAGCAAAAGAAGATGCAATCTTTGCCCAGAAAATAGATTCCTGTATCGTTCACCTTGATTAAGGTTTTTCTAAATCATTCCAAATCAAATGATGGGACGGTTTCTTATATTATAACGCCATACCCTAATAAAGTTACCTAAAATATTAAAATATTAATCATTCTTATTTTATCGTATTTTTTCAAGCATAGTTTTACTTTCTGAGGCAGTAGCACCGATACTGAAATTTGCTCAATTTAGAAATCAAATTTAGTTTTTCTTTTTATTTGTGCTATAAGTACCTATGTATAATTTATAAATCTATTTTAATTAAAATAACAAAGTAGTAAAATACAATATTATAACAAAATACATACATAAAGTAGAAACCTACTCGCTAATGGTAACATCTCGGCAAAATTTTAAGCTAACCAAAAGAGAAGGCAACTCTTTTACACACGGTTAGATTATAGTAATTTATGCAACTAGTGGCTTAAGTGACGGATTATATGACAGTCGCGATTTTGCGATACTAGCCTAAGGTTATGTTGCATTTATACCAGAACGATTGTGTCTTTACTGCGTGAGCCGAAGGTGAGTGCGGTAATCACACGAATTCTGGTATAAATCCAACATAACCTTAAGAGAGTATTATAAAAACGCGACTGTCAGATCCGTTACTTTAGCCACGCGTTACATACAATATTTTTTGCAACAACTGTTTCAAAAGTTCAATTTTAAGCAAATAAAACACAATTTGGATAAATATTTTATTAGTGACATTATAGCAAAGTAATCTATAAAGTACTTTATTACGCACGTGTGTTATAAAGAAAAACAAAACAGTATTACTTTATAGAACGGAGTGCGTTAAAATTTACTTTAAACTCTACCGTTCGAATGCATCAGAAGCTTCCATAAAGAATCACTTTTCAAACGGTACACAGCCATCTAAAATTGTACTTTTGATGCAAGTGTTGCAAAAATTATTTTGTCTTATTTAACTTACTGGAAATTGTATTTATCGAGCTGAATTGAATGGCACCAAAACATATTTTTGCCGAAAACCGGGAAATTAATGCAAGTGATTACAATGGAGACCAGATAATTGCATTGGTCTAATAGTCCAAATGCAGTTCTAAGTGCAATTCGGGGAATTTTCAGGCGCCAAAGTTCAATAACGGGAAATAAAAGGATTAGTATGAAGTAATAGTATCATGAACTTTCACACTTTGCAGCGTACGTCCATGAACTACAACCAATTCCAACTAATCTCCAGAAAAAGTACAGCATTGATGTTGACAAATGAAGGTAAAACGTTATTAGAAAAGAAAAGAGCCGTAAGTGTAAATATTTCGGAAAATTATTGATACATATCGAGTGTTTTGATAAGATCCCAACCCTGATGTCGTCACCGTGTGACAATATCTGACTAGATCGTATAATGGGGCAAGTGACCCAACTTGATTATGCTTATTGATACTAAATTTCATGCAGAATTTACATTTTTCTACACAAAACGTTACACCGACTGGTGACTGTTATTTCTCTCTCGACATTTTTTCTCTTTCTCGAGTGTCATGAGAAAACGTGTAAACATAAAATTTATCTCTCAGCACAAGAGGTCAAAATAATAATATTTCTATTTATGCAAAATGAAATTTCATTTTTAGCCATTAGCATGTACGGCCGTCTATAATTGGTCTGAGTATTTATATTATTAGTATTTAAGTAACTATGGAATCTTATACTACACGTATTTTGTGTATCAAGAAATTATTGTTCATAAATTTGTTATTTCATAACGGAAAAGATATTAACTGTTTAGGAATTTACTAAACGCTTTATTTGTATTTTAAATACTTAATTCTTATTTACTAAATAATAAAAAGTAAAAAAAATATTTCCTTCACTACAACATTACGCAGATATAACCTATACACGACGTGGGCTCCTAGATACGCTAAATATTTTTTTTTTTAATTTGACTGAAAAAATATTTTTAACAAAAACAAAAACAGCAACATAAAAATATTTCAAAAATCATTAGGTTGTTTAAATATAATGTGCTCAGTAGCGTCACAGCGCGGTAAATTATTGCATTATGTTTCAAACAAAACAACAAAAACTGATTGGTGAATGCCAAAAAAAAAACACTTCATTAGCTCAGCTGTACATAACAATAAACGGATACATTTTTAACTTCCCGCCATAAGTACTAAGAAAATTTTAAATTTTCAAAAATTCGTGAAGTTATTGCTTTCAGTCCGATTTCGAAAATCGAGTTTTCAACAGATCTCGACTTTTTGGGGTTCTAGGGAGCTATTCTGACTATTTCCAAGTGGATGTCTGTATGGCTGCCTGTCTGTTTGTATGTATATGTGTGTATGATATGTGTGTATGGAAGTACTATGTAAACCTTGAATAACTTTTGAACAGATCGACCGATTGAGATCGAGTTTGCGGCAATTTAGATTTCCTAAAAATTTGAACTTCATCGATCAAGAAATTTCAAAAATAAAATTTTTGAAAAAATGTTTTTTTAATAACTTTTAAAATACTTTACCATTTGATTCCAAAATCTAATCAGCTCTATTCCCTAAAAACGCAAACTCGATCTCAATCGGTTGATTTGTTCGAGAGATAACGTTGTCAACAAATTTTCAAAAAAGTGTTTTTTCAAAATAACTTTTAGATCTTTTGACCGATCGATTTATAAAATCTAATCACTATTTGCGCTCGAAAAACTGCGTCGAATGCTATAAACTCGATCTCAGTCGGTTGATCGTTCGAGAGATATCGTTGGCGAAACATTTTCAAATAAATGTTTTTTTAAAATAATTTTTAGATTTTTGAAACGAATCAACTAATTTGAATGGTTATTGCGGTGATCGAAAGGATTTATCAAGATTTAGATCTCATTAGATTTTAAAGCTGATCAGCTGATTAGCTAGGTATTTAAAAAAAATTTTTTTTTAAGTTTTTATCACATAACTCCTAAACTACACGACCGATTGGTCTCAAAATTTATTCAGATTGAGTCTTGAATAGCATTTTTGATTGCCGAAAAGTTTACCAAAATAAGTCGATTAGTTTAAAAGATATCGCACAGCTAACGTCATTTCTTTTTTGTTGAGCTTGAAGACAGCGGGAAGTTTCAGGGATGGCCTACAGGGTCAACCGTTTTTCAAATTTTTTTATCACGTTTAAGTGCTTGTTTATTTTTATTCTCAACTATTTTTCTTTGTATTTTTCTTAGTATTTTTATTTTTTGCTTAATATTAAATTATATATTATATTTTCTTTTCCGTTTAGTTTTTCTTTTTTAAATATAAAAAGTATCTATCTATATTTTGAATTGTCATTTATAAGGATTCAGAAAAAATGCGGAAAAATGTTCCTGTGACAAAACTTCGTATAAAAGTGCTCTATCACTGGTCAATTTAATTGAATTTTACACTTTAGAATTTTGAGAGATTAATAAACCTATTTCAAAAGTCTGTAATATCTATCTATATAAAAATCTATTATCAATTTGCTTAGCAAGAAAAATATAATCCGATAATACGTACTGCGTATTGTAATGGAAAACAAATAAAAAAATAATGAGAAAATATTGTATTAATCAGCTATCATCAGCTTAAAACTGTTCCATTTGGTAGACCACCTTCCCTATATCTTCATATTTTGCTGCATCGTTTAAAATGTGGTTTTACCCTGTCCCTTCATAATAGGATAATCCGTGCTTCACACAAATATATTGTATCTACTAGAGATCTAAGCGTGAGTAAATTTCAGTCACGCTCGTCTTCACTCAGAAAAAGTACAGAGTCACGCACAAATTGATTTATTCTCGTTAAATTGTTTTCCGCTCCCTTTTGTAAATCAACAATTATTTTGCCAGGATCATTTACGCAAGTACAATTAATTTAATTTGGATAGGCATTTGGTGGCGCGGCGTCCCAAATAACATCCATCCAAAATTAAATTTGTTCAGGAAAAGTACAGAAAAAATTCAAAATATCGCTTTCCTATATATTTTATTTAAGTAATATTTTGCTATTGGTTACCTACGATTTACGCATGTGGTCATGATCAAGCTATTATTATTTAACGTCAAATAATGAACTAAATTTATGAGCATCAAGGCCTGTGTAGCTCAGGTGTCGAATATTTGTTTAAAATATGCGAGCGAAAAAAAGTTCACCAACGTACGAACGAACGAAAGTACACACACACACAGAGAGAGAGAGAGAGAGAGATCTCTAAAACGGTAGATTCGGAATCTAGGGACCTCAAAACGTGCAGATATGTTCAAATTTTTCATTCGAAAAATCGGACTTATTACAATAACTTCCAAAATGGGAAGTTAATAAAGAAAAAAAGACAATCCATACAAAAAATACATTTTTTCTTCGTAATGTCATAGGAAGATAAGATATTTTAAAACTTGTCGCTACAAGATTATAAAATAATTTGTAATCCAAAATGACGCAATCCTATTGATGGTTTGAAGGACGATATCTTGCGTGAAATAAGGAATAATACTGTTGATTAAAATTTACAATTAATAATTAACGTTACGACAGAATTTCCTGGCATTTTCAGAGTTCTGAAAAAAAATTATACAAAAATTACAATTACTTATGAGAACATTTAATAATTATCAGTTGAAAAATATGAATTTATTACAATTTTGTCAGTTTTCTACAATGTTTAAAAAATTTGAATGCAGAAAATTAAATTTAAACTTATTTATATGAATTAAAATTTGTAAAAAAAACTTTTTGCCACGGAATACATCGTCCTTCATTACTTCGATATTTTATAATTTTCAAGTGTTCAGTAAATTTAAAATAATGTAAATAAATCTCTTAAGAAAACGATACTTTTACTTTTACTCTCAAAAAACAGAATGCATCCACATATCATGAGCCGGCATCCATGCATGTTTTGCACTATTTGACCAGATGTTGTTAATTCCAGAAAAAAAAACGCGTACGTACATATGTATAAGGAAACATAAACATTTTTTGTTTGTTTTTATCCAGGACCGAATTGGGATTTTGTTAAGTACATGATCGATTTTTTTTCATTATACGTACTCAAATTTTTCAAATTATAATTGTTGAGATAGTTCCTATACTAGGTCATAACTTGTGCATTGTGCTCACCATTTAATTACGTCTTATGATTCCTCTGCTCACACGATGACGTGAAAAGTCGATTTTTTTACTATCACAGGACTTCAAGATATAAATTCCTTAGGTATGTAGAAAAGTAAAAATGTATATTTATTTTAAAAATTTAATAGATAGCTTTTATTTTTGTACCTTTCAGGTAGTTTGTTAAAAATTGTAGGCTGGATACTTTTCAGGCCAATAGGGCCAATTATACTTATAAATATTTTGCATCGATGGAAGTTTGCTTTCTTTTTTATAACGAGTCAATTAAATTGAGTAGTCATCATGGCCAATCTTTGCCAGGATATACTTTACCATATTTTATGAGTGACAAGCTAAAAGTCAATTTACACTTCTACGATTTCTCGATTTATTATTTCATAAAATTATCTAATATAACTATACTATTATTTTTATCATATTGTTACGGATCACCCTGTATATATACGGCAGGCAAGAGTTCTGAGAAACGGGGTCTGCTTACTGAACAACTGACCTGCGCGAAAGTTCTAGAGAAAGCGAGAACACACTAGGCTTATGCCACGCAGCATATATAAACAGCCAGTGCGAGTGAGTGAATCAATCAGTCAACGGTGAGTCACGCATTCAAGTCTACGTTGGATCAGTAATATAAATAGTACCGTGATATAAATAACCAAATGGATAAATAAATACTAGTGTAGTGGTAATAATTACGAATTATTGTATATAGTTGTTTTGTTTTGCTTTGTAATTACTGTTCAGTTATTGTTTACTTGTGTTGATTGTTAGATTTGGCTTTTAGTTGTTGCGTTCATTATTATTGTGTTTTTAATTATTGTAAATAAATATTTATTCCGCCAACTCACAAAACAGTTTTGTAACAATATCAATTATTATAACTGATTATATTATTACTTCGATAATTCTACACTTTAGATTTTTCAAGCTCACTTCTTGTCGTGATCTCGACAATGCATTTTTTGATCTCGTCTCGAATTTCGAGGCAAGAAAAATTGTTAATCTCTTCTCGTCTCCTCGTGAAAGACCGCATTGATTTAATTTAGGTACCACAAATTTGAAAAAAGCAGTTTTGGATTTTAGCCGCCGATATAGTACATAAAAAAATTATAACTGAAATACCAAATTCGTCTCTGTATAACTTGTCATGTCCATCTATGTGACATACCCATAGGTATCACATTGCAATGCAGGACAGAATCACACATGTGCCCTGATCGACTATTGCATATTGCATGCCACCGACACACATGTCTAATGCAAGTATTTAGATGGCACCTACTACCTACCTAAGTCTAACCAATACCGGATATGCATGCTTTGGTTTAAAACTGTGCAACTTCAATAGCTACATCTGCATTTATCAATGAGAAAAAGGTCAATATTGGTCAATTTCAGCACAATTCAAGGTTTATGGAACAATTCAATTTTTAAGATTGCTGACTGCCAGAGCCCTCAGGCACATTTCATAATATATAATTTTTTAAATAAATTTATAATTCAGTTGACACACTCACCAGTTCTCAAATTTGAATTTAAGTCTGATAAAAATAAGTCATAGAACACCACATAAACAATAGCATTCCTATCATCTATGTGCTGTTTTTTCAATTTATTGGTGCAAAAGTGTAAATGTCCGTTATTTTTACCCGACTGCAACTGCAGCACGCAGCAAGGGTATTGTGCTTATCAGTCTATATGTATGTGACTATGTCGAGATGTTACGCTCTAGAGCTGGAACAGATAGACCGATTTACCATTAGAATAGTCTTCCCTTCGAGTGCCTTATGATGAATGACGTCACGAATATTCCAGTATGGCGGCCAAGAGGCACCGTATTGTCCAATGTGAAAAAAAACTTAGAAAATCTCATTGATATATTGATATCAAAATAAAGGTTTTGACGAGTAGCTTTCAAAAATATAATATGTTATATTAATATATACAAGCTTCAATAAAAAATTATTCAAAAACTACACAGCGTAAAAAAATTAAAATAACAAAAAACTTGACAGCGTCTAACAGAAATAAAACAAAACAAGTTTCTAATAAGAAAAGTAGTCGGGTAAAAAGATGTTACCTAATATTTTAGTAGGCTAGTCCTATAGTAGTAAGATGAAACCAACAATTTTTTTTATCCGACTATTTTTCAAATTGGGAGCTTGTTTTGTTCTTTTGTGTCAGACGCAGTCAGGTTTTTTGTTATTTTAAAAATTTCGTTATTATTTAAATAAATTGCTTAAATACATTGTTTCTTTTGTTAACATGAGAGGGCTCTCTACACTGATAGCAATTCGATGAACACTACACATAAAATACTGATTATGTAATGACTATAAAATATCGTCAGTTAAGAAGTGCCACCTCGTAACTAACAAAATTGGTTAAAATGAGTTAGGGATACCGTTTTTTTTTAGAAAAAATAGCTGATCATTTCTGGTGTCTCTCCTGTAAAATTGGGTAAATGCGACTTACGAGGTGTCACTTCTTAACCGACGAAATACTTTATGGGGAGTTTACTTGCAGCCGATAAAGACAAAAAATTATACTGAACGTAGCAAAAAAGTGAAAAACATACGTTCACTATTTACACTCTCCCGATTTTACTTTTGAACTTAAAGGGTCCGGGTTGGTCTGAAATTAAAGATAAAGGATGCGTCTAGGCGCGCTACAGGACACTTTTTAAAAATATTGAAAGGTTTTTTCAGTAGAGTTCACGTAAAACCATCTAATATTCAGAAGGGCATTGTGTGCCTTAACACAATTTTTAAAATATGAACTGTAGTGCTCCGAGAGAAATACCATTAGCTGTAATTTGAAGCAAAAAAAAAATATTCTCGGATGAAAAATATGATCGGGAGTGTGTAACAAAGTTTCAGTCTGGAGGGAAGATGGAGGGGGCTAGTCCCCTCTTATTAATTTAAATTTGGATTGATATTTAAGGTCACAAGAGTAGTTTTCTTTTATTTGTACCTTTGTAAACAATTAATCCAGGATTTATACAGGGTGTTTCAAAACATGTGTCGGAAAATAAAGGGTGTGATTCCTTGGCTAATTATATAAAAAAGTTCCTATTAACATGGGTCCGCAAACGCACCGTTTTCGAAATACAGGGTGTCAAAAAATGTTTTTTCGAACGGGTACGTTAATCACTAAGACGTAGGTTGGAAGCCTGCAATACCGTAGGAGGAGGCCATTTTCAACAACTGCAGTTGTAATTTTTTTTGTTTTTTATGTTATTTGTTTATTTTTTTAAAATAAAAGTTTTGTGATCATGTTGCTACTTTTTTCATGTTTTTCATCATAAAATGCCGTTTTTCTCTAAAGAGCTTTTGACCAGGAGAGTAGGTAGGTACCTTTTTTGTGTAGAAAACATTGGCGGTTAAAAATATGCTTTCATAATGCCAATTTCTCAAGTGTCATAGAAGTTAGGGGCAAAAAAAAGCCTCACGCAATCCTAAAATCTTCGTCACTGGCATATGACAAAAATTTAATAAGCGCTTAAAAAGTAGCTAATATTAATGATGAGATAAAAGCTGAGTTTTGTATCTCAAATGGTTCCTGAGATATTGTCAAAAAACAAAACAAAAAAATTTTTTTACATCCTGTATCTCGAAAACGTTGCGTTTGCGGACCCATGTTAATAGGAACTTTTTTAACACGCTTTTATTATTTATTAGCTTCACCTGTATGTTTGCTTGCTTGCTTGTTTGTCAGTTTGTAACCGACTTCTTTGAACTTGATTTTGACCAACTTTGAACGGTCAGATTTAGTTTAAACGTTGTCGACTTATCAAGGACCGACGACAATACAATAATTCAATAAGTTTTTATTCTGACCAGGATTTCCAGGACTAAAAAAAAAGAGCAAAAAACTTCAGATTGAACTGAAACTTTGCACACTTATCAAGGACCGATTACAATACAATAATTCCATAAGTTTGTCCCATTATCCTGACCAGGATCTCCAGGACTGAAAAGCAAAAATAAATTATAATTTAAAAAAACTAAAAAACACGCTTTAATGAACTAAAAAGTAAAAAATAATTAATTTTATTGTAAAAAAGCGTGGGGTAGTATGAAAATATGATACAAAGCACCCCACGCTTTTTTACAATAAAATTAATTATTTTTTACTTTTTAGTTCATTAAAGCGTGTTTTTTAGATTTTTAAATTATAATTTATTCTTAGAATTAGCCAAGGAATCACACCATTTATTTTCCGACACATGTTTTGAAACACCCGTATAACTTAACAATCATAGCAGCTTTGCTGTCTGACATTCTGTTATTCACTAATTGTTAAGTGAATAATGTTGTGCATATTAGAGGTTTAAAAAGTTTGATTACTATTAACTATCTGTACCTTTGTAATTATAATGATATTCATACGGCAACTTATCCCTTTCCGCTGTCTTTGCGTGATGCACATAATGTCTGTATTAAATGTGGACAAATCAAAATGCATCGCTTTGACCTAAATTCCGCGTTTATATTAGTAGTTTCAAATACGTTTTAAAAATATAACATCTTCGTGTTGCAATTATAAATACAGTATTCTTACATTCACAGCAGTCCAGATTTAATTGCAGGCAGTTTTATATTTTCATGCAATGATTCGTTCCTGAAAACGTGTACAAAATGTCGAAATGTATAAAAGTCAAAAGCAAAAGGTTTATGTTGAATTTTTGGAAAATCAAATAAAGATTTGACTTAATTATTGAGTTTTTTTTAATAATGTTAAAAAATTGTGTATCTATAAAGAGACAGCATTCACCAATATTTTAAATCTAAATAAACTCGCAAAAGTGCGACTCCACGAGGAAGCAACGTTTGTTTTAATTTAAATCTATGCTTCGTCAGACCTGGCGAAAAAGAAGAACTAAGGGAACACCTGTACCGACCTTGAACTGGAGAAGGCCCTGTCGCAAGACGCCATTTCTTTTTAATTTGCACGTTACCGTAAAGAGTTACTGTCGAATTAGTTTAAAATTTTATTTCTGGAAAAACTGTTTTCGGTGACTCGGTACTCCAAATTTTCTGCGGAAATAAATCGTCCCTCATGTCACGTAAAGACATATTTATCTTTCATTTACACCACAGTTACGTTACTTTGTGAGAAGAAAGTCAGGCTAGGGGCAGTTGTTCATTGGCGTATCTCACTTTTTAATTTTGGTCAGTTACGTCTTTATGTGAAATGAGGGACGAAATTTTCGGTCAAATTTGACATACTCAATCGATACTGCAATACATAATATTTTGCACGTTTTTTAACCGACTTCTTTCTTGATATTTAATTAGGTACCAAACTAAAAAAACTACTAAACCGATTTACGTAAAATTTATGTTGGCCGACCCTGAAGGTATGCCCTATTAAATAAAATAATAATCATCAAAATCGGTACACAAATGCGCGAAATATGATGTATACCTAACATATACAGAGATAACATACAAACATTAATTTTATTACTAAAAAAAAACTGCTGAACCGATTACGATTTAAGAAAAAAATATATGGTATCAATCCGACATCTTCTTGAACACAACGGAGTTAAAATTTTTCAAATCGGTGCAGCCATTTTTGAGCAATTGTTGAACATATATTAAAAAAAAAAAAAAAATATAGGTACTGATTTTTTTAAGTCGTTTGAAAAGACAAAAAGCTACAATAAAAAAAATATAAATCGATTGAGTAGTCGAAAGAAAACGGCCTGTGATTTAAATATATAAATAATAAATTATTTTATTTTTCTTTTTTTAATTGAAGTTTTGTGCTTGTTTGGGCGCTCTAAATCCATCGATGTATCAGGTCTCAAAATATCTGTCGACAAGTCTGGGCTGTGACGACCGTGCAGTGGGAAGGTACCTCAGTGCTTGTAATTAAAAATGCTGTTTCTTTTCATCGACTGTATAATTTAATGGACGCGTAATTATTTTCTATACAATTATTAATAGAATAAGTTATTTTTATATTTCGGTTACGCATCGCATGTACACTGTACAGCAATACCTACCTACAGCATGTGTACTGCGTACATAGTACATACTTGTCTGTCAACATACCCCTTACCGCGACTAACAAATTATTTTTGAATCCATTCGTAAATTAACGTTACAAAGATTCATGTCAAATATTTAAACACCATGATTTCGTGATTCGATTTATTTCCAGTATTGTTTATTCAAACTTTATTCTGATACAAAATCTTGTTTAGTTTTCAATGTGTCATAGACAAGCTAAAACCGTATGGCTAAAACGTAATGTATTTTTCAACCGCTGAATTTATTATGTTCTTTATAGAATTTTAAATTGAAAACACATATTTTGATAACGAAAAGAACACTCTAAAATTTAAATCATGCTTCTTATCCCGTACCGATATCTTTAAAAATTCGGAAGTTACAAGAAATCAAGGTTGAAATAATTATAGATTTTTAACGCAAATTTTACGATTTTTTGACACGCGTTTCGAGTACCTTCTACACCGAAAAAAAAATTCGTTTAGGAATCCATAGGAAATAAAGTACTCTAAGCGATGGTTTTTGTCTGATCTCGATAGATAGAGAAATTTTTAAGTTACAAGAATTTAATAGTCTGCGAAATAGACATAAAAGAGAGATTTAGGTGTTTTTTTATGCCTATAAAAAGATAGAAGAAAGAGTGGAATTTTTGGTAGAACTGTTAGTTAGAACATACCCAAAATCCCACCCTACACTCCTTCTTCTATCTTTTTTATCAAGCAGAGGGAGTGAAGGGTGGGCTTTTTGGTATGTTAGTAAGGAGACCACCCTCGATAATTTTCAGCAAAATCCCCTTTGTTAATACATTTTTTCTCTAAATGCCACTTTTGAGTCTAATTCGCCCAGGCTAGAACTAAAATTAATTTTTTTTTTTTTTTTATTATAACAAAAAAAACAAGCCGTGAGGTGGGTCGTTTATTAGGACTAAAGTGCGACCCTTGAGGTCCACACGACGAACTTCCCAGTTTGATAAATATTTAATAATAATAATTAAATTAGATATTACACAGAAAAGTAATCATTTTAATCATTAAAACATAATTATTATTTATTTTTAACAATAATTAAAAAAAAAAAAAAAACGGCTGAACCGATTTTTATAAAATTTATGTCGGATCAAAATGACGTTAACACGCCTCGATTGACACCCTTACGAAGTCGATGTAATTTTTTATTCGCCAGATATTGTATAAAATCTACTTTTTTGGAGGTTATTTGGTTAAGAAAAAAGAACGGCTGAACCGATTTTGAAAAAATTTCTTTCAGATCATACTTACGTTAATACGCGTCGATTGGCACCCCAACGTAGTCGATATCATTTTTCATTCTCGAGATTTCGTCTTAGAAAGAAATGGACACATACATACGTACGTACGTACGTACACACACACACACATACACACACACACAGACATCTTTCTAAAAGTAGTGTAAAAATAGTGTAGTGACCTTGAAATATAAAAAATTTTTTTCCTTTTTGATTTCGATTTTCGGACCCATTACAATAACTTCCAATGGGAAGTTAAAAACAGTGAATCAGCTGCTTAAAATTAAATAAAATAGTATTTGTACATTTTTAAGAGAAATACCTATTCTTATTACTTAAACCTTTTGTATATTCATTACTAATTTAATAAATATTCTAACAAATTATAATTGATTAAATTGATAACGCAGCAAAATCAGAAATAAATTACAAAATATAATTTATACGTTCATGTAATCCAGAATATTCATTTCCTATACATTTTAAAATGGAAATATATAGCTATAGAATTGTTTACATTTAAGTTTTAACATAAAAATGTTACGACCAATTCATTGTTGTAAAACTGACACATTGAACTATAAAAATCATACAATACGCAAATCAGACAAAACAGACGACTTAGATGAATCCGACTTTTTCAATTTGGTCTCGTGGAAATTTCCATCACAATTTTTTTATAAAACCCACAGATTTGCGCTGTACAGTTAAAAAAAATATAACATAATAACGATAATTTATGAGAAATGACACCTCTGTAATGTAACATCATATGATTTAAAAATATGTACGAAGAAAATATTACACGGTGATCATTTTTCATTAAATTAATTAGTTATGAATACCATTCCGATACGTTAAACGTGACTTTTATTTCGAAAAATTTTATTTCAGAGCGCCGTTCCGGCTGAATTCGAGCTCCAAATTTAAAGTAATTATATTTATTAGTATCCTGTTATTATTTACATCTCAGTTTTGATTTATTTAACTGAGTTAATTAATGTTAATAATCAATTAAACTTGCGGCAGATCTTTGACTTGTGGACAATTTTACGACGAACCATATTTTCTGTAGTACCTATACGGGAGAATATTATAATATTCAATATAATTTTGCTTTTAAAACACAGGGACGGACTTTTAAATTTAATTCAAAAATGGTCGTGTGGATCATCTAGTAAATTGTGTATCGTTGTAACGAACCCAGCGAGTAAAAAGTGTGGGCTCTCGATTTAACTTGATCACTTAATTATGACTGTTTGCTTATTAACTTCCCAGTGGAAGTTATTGTAATGGGTCCGAAAATCGAAATCAAAATGTATAACAAATTTTTATGTTTCAAGGTCACTACACTATTTTTAGAAAGATGTCTGTGTGTGTGTGTGTAAGTACGTATGTGACCATTTCTTTCTAAAACGAAATCTCGAGAATGAAAAATTATATCGACTTCGTAAGGACGTCAATCGAGGCGTGTTAACATCATTTTGATCCGACATAAATTTTATAAAAATTGGTTCAGCCGTTTTTGTTTGTTTTTTTTTTTTAAATTATTGTTAAAAATAAATAATAATGATGTTTTAATGATTACTTTTCTGTGTAATATCTAATTAAATTATTATTATTAAATAAGTATTTATCAAACTGGGAAGTTCGTCGTGTGGACCTCAAGGGTCGCACTTCTGTCCTAATAAACGACCCACCTCACGGCTTGTTTGTTCTGCGATTACGGCCAGATAGGTGGAAAAATTTTAACGAAATTTGGTAGAAGTATGTTTTAGGTGTAGCCGAACGACGTTATGAAATTAAAACACCTCTTGTGGGTTGAATCTGGTTCAAAGATTAGAAAATTCAGAAAATGATGAAATAATAAGCAATTAGCCTTTAATAAGCAAACGTAAAGTCACAACGCGATTTACAATGCCGTTTCTAGGCCTTCTAACCTCTAAGCTCTGGAATTCCAGTTTGTGTGACATGCTGGTGAATAGGTCCACGAGAATTTGTTATTCTTTAAAAAAAACTGCGCGTCAAATTTATTCACGGATGCAACGTTTCGAGTTTGTCTAGATTTAAAATGTTCGTTGGTGTAAATTTTGTCATATCATTCACGAGAATCATTAAAGGGAAATTTCTTTAAGACAAGTGATCAGAAGTTTTTTCTATTCCAATTGTACGGAAAATTGGACAATGATGATTTGAAAAATAAACAAGCCGTGAGGTGGGTCGTTTATTAGGACTAAAGTGCGACCCTTGAGGTCCACACGACGAACTTCCCAGTTTGATAAATATTTAATAATAATAATTAAATTAGATATTACACAGAAAAGTAATCATTTTAATCATCAAAACATCAATAATTAAAAAAAAAAAAAAAAAAAAA
Source organism: Mongoloraphidia duomilia (assembly GCA_039654895.1). Lineage (NCBI taxonomy): Eukaryota > Metazoa > Arthropoda > Insecta > Raphidioptera > Raphidiidae > Mongoloraphidia > Mongoloraphidia duomilia. The sequence goes on from CM077522.1 coordinate 30,532,714, forward strand.
ACGGCTGAACCGATTTTTATAAAATTTATGTCGAATCAAAATGACGTTAACACGCCTCGATTGACACCCTTACGAAGTCGATATAATTTTTTATTCGCGAGATATTGTGTAAAATCTACTTTTTTGGAGGTTATTTGGTTAAGAAAAAAGAACGGCTGAACCGATTTTAAAAAAATTCCTTTCAGATCATATATACGTTAATACGCGTCGATTGGCACCCCAACGTAGTCGATATCATTTTTCGTTCTCGAGATTTCGTCTTAGAAAGAAATTGACACATGTGTGTGTACGTACGTACGTACATACGTACACACACACACACACACACACACACACACACACACACACACACACAGACATCTTTCTAAAAGTAGTGTAAAAATAGTGTAGTGACCTTGAAACATAAAAATTTTTTTTCCTTTTTAATTTCGATTTTCGGACCCATTACAATAACTTCCAATGGGAAGTTAAAAATGGCGTAGATACCCTTTTTAAGTACTAGATAAAGTTTTGTAACAAAATAGTGATGGCTGATCGAAAAATAATGTCAGATTATACTATAAATTATAGGTATAAGTTCAGATTCTGATTGTGCTAGCCTTAAAACGTAAAGAAAAGTCATGTTTTCCGCATTTAAAATGTTTGCCTCAGTAAGGACTCCGAGCCTATTTTTTCATTGAAATTTTACAATATGTAAAAAATTGTTTTGGAATACGGAAGTCATGTACCTATGGTTGCTTATACAGATATTTTTTATAGTAGAAATTAGAAAATTGCATGAATGCAGATGGAACTTTTTTCGTTTTAGGTATATACAGCCTAGTTGATATATATTATCTAAAATTTACCGCAAGTTCGTCCCTGTATTGGTGCCCACCTGTCTAAAACCATGTTTATTTATAACATCAATAAAACCACTAACTCTGTACCATAAAATCAGATGTTTGGGACAATAATAAAAATATCCATAATTGTAGTATCTGTCAGAGAGGCGTCACTGCGACTCGTGAAATTGAACGATTCGAATTTAAATCTTTTTATAACAGTCAGTTTGACATATAAACTATGTAGTAAATAACGGATCAGAAGAGTCATTCAGAATCGAATAAATACGAGTATTATATGAGTGTCATCTCACGAAGATATGATCTTAATTATTAAACTGATCAACATATTATCATCTAGCTAGCTAGGCACTTATTTTATTAAATTCTCTAAGAGAAATCGTAGAGGGTCATGAACTCTGTACAACCAATAAAATATATATTACACATTTTGTCGTCGGATTATTTGTAAGACGATAGGACCGGTTTTTGACATCTCTTTGTCTGCTAAAATCATATGGTTCCCTCGTACCAATATATGGCATCTGGGTGTGGATCAATGAATTGAAATAAATTCAAATAGACATAAGACATACTAGGACACTTGAACACTTCATCTTAAATATATTGCTTTTATTTTTTTAGACGCAATGACCTCAGTTGTCGAGCGTCTATAATCTACAGTTTATCTATATCTTGCGTTTATTTTCAATTTTTTAAGTAGAAATTATCCGAAAAATTGGAAAAAACGTTTACACGCAGATCTTCTGGGTTCTTTTGAATGACAAATATTTTAGTCATAATAAATTGACGCGCATTGGAAGTGATAAGAATATAGTCAATTATAATACTGAGAAAATTATAAATTTTTTAGAGTATTTTTGTCATTTTGGTTTACGTTATCAGCTTATCTAAAGAGTTGGAAAAATTCACAAAGAATAATTATCAAACATAATTTTTCTGCACCCTTTCATCCAACATCGAATGGCGCAATTCAATAAGTTCAACCCTGGTTACCATGCCCTTGTAGGACTGCAATATTTTGGTAGTTATACCATTGTGGTACAATTTAAGTGCGTTTGTAGTGGTTTGGTACATTTATATAAGATATTATAATATAGGCACAGGTACCTAATGTATAATAGTTTGATTGTTTGATAGACATGCTAATAGGCGCTACACTGCGAACAGTACTTGCGCATGCATGCATGTGTATACCTATGTATGTGTTTGTGGTGACCACGTTAACCCAAACGGCCACCGATAACAATCTATTATTATAATTTTATATGGAAATACTGCAACAATTATACTATGTATGTTTTTAGTACCTACACACAATATTATAATATTGATAAAATAAGACTGGGTGGGGGAAATTGCTGACAATGGCGTAGACTGTAGAGGTAGAACATTTAAGAAAATCTCAGATAGATATTGTAGAATGTAGACGCTCAACAGCTGTGGTCATTAGCGTCTTCATGAAAAGTAACTTATGTTAACGTATATAGGCGAGTGAGTCACCCTCAATTTTTTGCCTTCACCCACTATAATCACTTAGCGAGTAGCTGATTTTAATTTTAATCGATAAATTCTATAATATACTCTGAATATATATGTTTTTTTTTAAATTTGCAAGTGGGGGATTCTCCCCAAATGGCATCCTCAAGGTGAAAAAATTCGTTAAAAATGTGTTTTCCAGCTCCCACTCAAATTTGTGTGAAAACCATGCTAGATAGGAGAAAATTCCACACCAGTAATTTTGTAGAGTATAAAATGTCCTACAAAAAAGTACACGATGGCAATAAATTAAATGCACATGTCTAAAGTGAATAATTTAGGAATGTGGGGTGCTCGAAATTATTGCGCTAAATAATACCTATGACAGTTTTTGTCAGTTCGGTCCTGCAAGATTTTGTACCAGAACAGTAAGTTCTTTGGCAAAACTATTGAAAGTATAATATTAAACAAGGATAACTTTAGACATAAATTCCACAAAATTACTGCGTCGGAATTTACCAAAATGACGTCTGGCTTACGCCTGCGTCTTCGTAGCACCCCTTTGAACGGATAAAAAAAAAAGTGCGATCGATTTGTAAAATTTCGGAACCGGAAATGTAATTTCGAAGAACAGTCGAGTATTAATTGTGCGCGACACTGGCGTCGCAGAGTGTAAGGTACAACATTTAACCCCATGGAACGGGAAGCGGGTGAGCAGCGTGCACGATTGTTATTATGTATACAAGTGGTTATATTTCTTATGTTATAAAGAGGAGAGCACGCTCATTTTCGTGACGCGTACTCGAACAATCAACTTATACAAGCTGCCAGAACATATTGAAGATACTGCTTTTGTGTTTGATGAAGTAGATACAAGGGCAAAAGATTTGAAGCTGAACAAAAGGCACATGTTTTAACCCACATTTAGCGATGTGGCTTAAACCAAGTATCTGGGAAGATGGCAGAAGTAAATAGATGTTTGCCCAAAAATTTCCTAAAACTCCCTAGATTTCAACTTTCAAGTATTCTCTAGAAAACAAAAAAAAGGGTGTGGATCTCGGGACCCCCGACAGATGTGAAACATCAAAGAAAACGTTATTGAACTCGGTGGTATTCTCTATGTAGTAGTATATATTTTTTCAAAAGCAGCAACTAACTGTTATGCTGACGTAATCCTTTATACTGCACTGTAATACACGCGGTTGTCTTCCCGTGCCCGAGCGCGCGGAAACCGAGAGAGAGAGAGTGTCGCAGTGGTGGGGAGAACAGCAGCGAAGGAGCGAACCATAAATTTCGTTGCATATTTCCTCTCACGCGGCTGTTCACAGCCCGACATAAGATGTTTCACATCAAAAACATAAACTATTTTTTGTCAGAATGTATTTTTAATCAAACTATAAGAATCTATAACTCTACTAAAAATTATTCCAGATTTGCTCGAATCATTAAGTTTTGATCACTTGGTTGTTGTGTTTCTGAATCTTAAGCACAAATTGTTCAAATACATATAGGAGTTTCTAACGCTTTTAATTAGAAAATTTCAAAATTTGAAAGCCTCCGAAAAATACCTTACAACAATCAGGAAGTTATCTCCGAAACCATTGCGGTTTCGATATGTTAATACTAGTTTCTAACAGATGATGGAAGAGTCACAGTTGATATTCCAAAAGCTTAATGTAATTCCGAGTGTAATTCTTAAGTAGTTATCACAAATGTAAACAATTCCTGATATTTCATAGAAATCCTTTTTTCCCATCTACCAAAAATATTACTAGAACTAGAGAAAATGTTGAATGTCAAGTTTAATTAATTTGTGAGCATCGCGAACGATGCATCGAATTAAATTATTTACTATAACGCGTACTTATTTTAAATCAAAATAAACTCGATTTGTTGGCCAATCGCTAAGTCGGCATAATAATATACAAACTTTGGAAAAAATTCAGACTGCATTTTTTTTTTCACAAAATGGTTCCTTAGGGGATGTCCTAATGAAATCCTGAAATTTCTCCACTCGAACAAAGTTCACTACTATTCTTGGAGGTGGGATAAGAAGCGAAAATTAGGTTTTTGCCAGACTTTTAGAATAAAAATATGGTTTGTTGAATCGCTTGCGATGATCGTTAGTTATTTAATATCTGAACTAGAGTATTTTTCAGCCTATATGGCAAGTTTTTGGTAATTTAAATTGCCTAATGGTGACTTCATTAAATTATTGTAAGTAAAAATTATTTTCTAAAAAAAAAAAATTTAACCGTATCATAAAAAACAGTGTTTGCTTATATTTAGTTCGTGTCTATTTTAAAAATCAAACCTTTTTATTATTTTCATTTTAAAGGAAGTACTTAATTTTGACGAATTCTTAAAACCATAACATGATGCGATACAGTCTGTATAAATTGTAGGTACAGCAGTTTTACCTATTTGATACTTAAACGTTATTAATTTCTGTATACGAATGCGGTGAATTTTTAGAGAGGTAAATAATTTCTGTTGATAGTTTAAGCTTATTTAACTTGTCAAAAATATATACATATAATAATAAGAAAGAATGCTGCCATAACGCATAGCGTGAGCTCATTTTATATCGAAAATAAATTGCTCTTCGATATAATAATTGTGTTCAGTTCACGTAACTTCGTATAATGTACAATATTATTATGTATAGTCGATAATAATAATAATAATGATAATGTCCATGTACATTGTTACAGTACTGTACAAAAGAAAATATTTGCTGCGGGTTATTACCGATATAACGAAAAATTAAAACTTGTGACTTAAAAGTTATTCATCGCACGAAAAAAAGTTTTAGACGAAAGTGGCAGAAAATTGTCTTTTCTATACAAGACTGATAATAATTTTTTCATAAAAAATTAAGCGGAAACGAAATTTTTCTCGAAAATTGTTTTCAGCAGCCAAAAAAACAAAATGGCGACTTGTCCCAGCCTCCTTTTTAATAGATCTCATCGGATTTTTTACTATAGGGGCACTATCTTTATGAATTCGTCACTACATCAGCAATTGTTTTCATTATTCTATGAAGTATTGTATTTATTGACTGGGCTACTAGCAAGAAGTCTCGTTTTTTAACGTTTACAACATAACACTAATATAGTATATCTTATTTAATAATGCAGAAAATGGTCACTCGGAATAAATGTTCATTAACAAAAAAATTATTTATTTTCAAAAAACCATAGTAGGTACATACTACTTAAATTCAACAAAATTATTAATTTCATTACCTTATTTAATAACACTTAAAACACTAAAAAAAACTAACACATACTTAAACTACAATTATTAATTATTAACATTTATTAACACAAAAATAAATATAGTTATATTTATTTACTTTATTGTTAAAAAGTGTTAATAATTAGTTTAAGTTATAACCTATGTGTTAGTCAACGTCGTATCTAGCGCCTGGCAATCGGGGCCCGCGCTAGAGGCGCTACCTTGGAGAGGGCGAAATCAGCGATGCGAATATGATTATTTTCAAGCAAAGAGCACGAAATCTGAATCTTGCCAGGGGCGCCGATAATCCTATAGCTACGACGCTGGTGTTAGTTATGGTTTTTTAGTGTTATAAGTGTTATTAAATAAGGTAATGAAATTAATAATTTTGTTAAATTAAAGTACCTGCTATGGTTTTTAGAAAATAAATAATAATAAATTTTCTTAATGAACTTTAACTCCGAGTGACCATTTTCTGCGTTATTATATAATACGGAGTAGGTACATTTGTGAATATCTTATTTAAGTTCAAACCTTTCATGTATTTAGTGATTAATTATTGATTGGAACAGACAAATAGTTTTTTTAAATTTATATATTAATAAGTAGGTAACCATAATGTTATCATGTTTTTTATTAATTATTGACAATTTTACTGGTTTTGTATGACGGCATTTGGTGAGTTTAAGATTGTATATCCTTATTTTATTTACACTGTATTTTCCTCTAGACTTATACAATAATTTGTTACCTCATTAATTTTTCTCTACTAGAGCTCTGAGAATGTGGAAAAATATCCACGAAACGTTAGCTGAATAAATGCAACATCCTGCAAAGTAATTGCGTTTTTATTATTTTGATCCTTACGCCACTATACAATAATCTTTGATATGATTAGGATCGTACTAATTCTGCTTACTTAGCAGATTCTTAATAAATAAGCACCGTAAAGTGATAATACTTGATAAAGTCTGCAATTAAAATAAAAATTAGTGTATATGTAAAATCACTGTACGTGTTGTTTTTTTTTGTTCACTTGTTTGGTTTTTTTTTTTAAACTTTTTCCCAAAATGTCAAAAAGGTTCAGAATTAAATTTTTTGTTATTTAATTTTCTTTTATAACCAGCTGACAAAAAATGGAACGCTGAAACATATTTTATATAACACATGCACGCTTTTAGTGTTTTTTCGTATCAGTTTTGCGAACTTTAAATGGCCGTTTATTGACAAGTGACGTCATGATCCATTATGAAACGCTTTTCGATGAATAATGGAAAAACTTATATTAGAAATCGTGTCCATCGTGATTATAATAAAATTAAGCAAAATCGCAGGATAGTGGACAAAATAATTTGATTTATTAAATTAAATGTACGACGTTTCGTCTATAGATTTAGACTTTTTCAAGTACAATCATAAAAATAACAATTGTTATTTTTATGATTGTACTTGAAAAAGTCTAAATCTATAGACGAAACGTCGTACATTTAATTTAATAAATCAAATTATTTTGTCCACTATCCTGCGATTTTGCTTAATTTTAATGGAAAAACATTTGAAAAACCCGTTATCTAATGAACATTTTGAACCTCTTTTCGGTGTTATAAATGAAATATGGTTACTATGGTAACGAAGTGATTAAATATTGTATCGAGCCCAATTAGACCAAGAGGCGGGCGTTAATATATGAAGCTCATTTGTGACAGGATGAAATTTTCAGGGAAGGTAGTATTAATTATGACAAAGAAAAAGCGCTAGGGTTGCCTACTCAAATCCTGGTGCGACGGCCGGGATAAGCCACTTCCGGTGCAAAATGTCAATTTTTATATGTATATGTATATATGTATAAATTCAAACAGCTCAAAATTACAAAGTGGCCCTTTGTCCAGCATGGTAACCATAGTTTTTAAGAAAATGACATTTCGAAAATTATAAATTGTTCACAACTGCTCAAAATTGGATAAAATATAATAGTTAAATCCTGTATCACGGAAAAGAAAAGTTATACATTTTGTAAAGTAGTATCAGTATATGCAAAAATTTAAATTTTTGATGTGAAACATCTTTAGGTACGGGTGTAAAGTCGTTTAAATGGAACGTCGCCAAATGTCATTTGTTATTGCATTTTGAAACTACGTGGTCAATAATTATAGTTTTTTTACTAACATTATCAGCGGTAATGTGTCATGCATCGTTTTTTTTTTTTTTTTTTTTATTAAAAAAACAGATAGATTATTATGTATTGTTTTTTTTCTTATTGAAAAATTATTAATGTGATATTATTTAGCACCTTACCTATATTAAAAATGTTAAAAATTCAATTTTCAACAAAAAATATCTCGCATTATTTTCTAATTTAACTAGCATAAAGAGATACCTTTATTAAAAAAAATATATATAATTTTTATTTCATGATTTTCTTGACTTTTTTTCAAAGCAACTACCTTAAACTACGTTTTGTTTAAAAATATTTACATAATATTATTGTAAAAAAAAAATAAATATTTTAATAGCACGTTAATATAAGTATGCTTAGAATAAGTAATTTAATAATAAATCTTCATGGTTTCCGGGCTTGTAGGCCGTGGTCCGGTGGTATTTCTACCTGACGTTTCGTCTACAACTGCGGTAGACATTCTCAAAGGCGATGTGGCAGCGGTCGAAGTGTCCTCCTTGGCGGCTCACAGATGAGTGTGTCGGTGACTGGTGTTCTCCCTTCTTTTATACCTAGTGCCAGTGTGTTCTCTGTTCGGTCGTAGTCCGTCTCTCTGCCATTGGTCAAATGCGCAGTGTGTAGTGGTGGTGAGTTCTCTACTCGGTCGTATCCCGTCCTTGTACGATTGGTCATTGGTTTTGTATGTCGGAGTGCTGGTGTCCAGGTTTTACTGAGATTGAGGCCTTCATCTTTTCGGTTGAAATTCTGTGCGTGTTTATGTATTTCTATGGCCTCTCTGTATATTCTTGGGTAATAGCTCAACGTTCTGTCTATGGCTTGGGTTTCTTCGAAGAGGATCTTATGATTGTCCAGAGTCAGAGTGTGTTCGGCTATGGCAGATTTTTCCGTTTGTCCCAGTTTACAGCTTCTCTTGTGCTCTGCTATCCGTGTGTTGATGCTTCGTTTCGTTGTCCCAATATATACTGATCCACAGCTGCAAGGGATGCGGTATACTCCTGGTGTTGCCAGTGGGTCTCTTGTGTCCTTGGCCGATCTTAGACATTCCTGAATTTTTCTCGTTGGTTTGTAGATTGTCCTCACTTTGTACTTTTCCAGAAGTTTGCCGATGCGGTCCGTTATGTTCCTGATGTATGGTAGATACGCTGTACCATTTTTCACTTCTTGTTCCTCGTTTTCCGGGATGGCTGCTCTTCTTGGACGTATTGCTCGGTTTATTTCTTGCAGCGTGTATCCGTTGTTTTGCAGTGCTGTTTTCAGGTGTTCAAGTTCCGGTTGGAGGTGTTTCGCTTCACATATTCGTGTTGCTCTGTTTACCAGTGTCTTGATTAATCCTCTTTTTTGTCTCGGGTGGTGATTTGACTCCTTGTTCAAGTATCGGTCTGTATGAGTTGGCTTCCGATAGACCTTATGTCCCAGCTTTCCATTGTCTTGTCTTTCCAGTAATACGTCTAGGAAGGCTATCTGTTTGTTCTTTTCTTTTTCCATCGTGAACTGTATCCTGGGATTTATAGAGTTGATGTGGTTGAAAAATCTTTCCAATTCCTGCTCTCCATGGCTCCATATTACAAAGGTGTCGTCAACGTAGCGAAGCCAACACGATGGCTTTTTGTCTGATGACCGTAATGCTGTTTGCTCGAATTTTTCCATGAAGTAGTTGGCGACTACCGGACTCAATGGGTTTCCCATCGCAACTCCATCGGTTTGCTTCCAATATAATGGTGAATTTTATGAGCAAACCGATGGAGTTGCGATGGGAAACCCATTGAGTCCGGTAGTCGCCAACTACTTCATGGAAAAATTCGAGCAAACAGCATTACGGTCATCAGACAAAAAGCCATCGTGTTGGCTTCGCTACGTTGACGACACCTTTGTAATATGGAGCCATGGAGAGCAGGAATTGGAAAGATTTTTCAACCACATCAACTCTATAAATCCCAGGATACAGTTCACGATGGAAAAAGAAAAGAACAAACAGATAGCCTTCCTAGACGTATTACTGGAAAGACAAGACAATGGAAAGCTGGGACATAAGGTCTATCGGAAGCCAACTCATACAGACCGATACTTGAACAAGGAGTCAAATCACCACCCGAGACAAAAAAGAGGATTAATCAAGACACTGGTAAACAGAGCAACACGAATATGTGAAGCGAAACACCTCCAACCGGAACTTGAACACCTGAAAACAGCACTGCAAAACAACGGATACACGCTGCAAGAAATAAACCGAGCAATACGTCCAAGAAGAGCAGCCATCCCGGAAAACGAGGAACAAGAAGTGAAAAATGGTACAGCGTATCTACCATACATCAGGAACATAACGGACCGCATCGGCAAACTTCTGGAAAAGTACAAAGTGAGGACAATCTACAAACCAACGAGAAAAATTCAGGAATGTCTAAGATCGGCCAAGGACACAAGAGACCCACTGGCAACACCAGGAGTATACCGCATCCCTTGCAGCTGTGGATCAGTATATATTGGGACAACGAAACGAAGCATCAACACACGGATAGCAGAGCACAAGAGAAGCTGTAAACTGGGACAAACGGAAAAATCTGCCATAGCCGAACACACTCTGACTCTGGACAATCATAAGATCCTCTTCGAAGAAACCCAAGCCATAGACAGAACGTTGAGCTATTACCCAAGAATATACAGAGAGGCCATAGAAATACATAAACACGCACAGAATTTCAACCGAAAAGATGAAGGCCTCAATCTCAGTAAAACCTGGACACCAGCACTCCGACATACAAAACCAATGACCAATCGTACAAGGACGGGATACGACCGAGTAGAGAACTCACCACCACTACACACTGCGCATTTGACCAATGGCAGAGAGACGGACTACGACCGAACAGAGAACACACTGGCACTAGGTATAAAAGAAGGGAGAACACCAGTCACCGACACACTCATCTGTGAGCCGCCAAGGAGGACACTTCGACCGCTGCCACATCGCCTTTGAGAATGTCTACCGCAGTTGTAGACGAAACGTCAGGTAGAAATACCACCGGACCACGGCCTACAAGCCCGGAAACCATGAAGATTTGGAACAATGCCGGCCGTGAAAGCTTGCACACTTGGATAATTTAATAATAATTCATAAAATGTTATTGCCTTTGTTCGGAACATTTTTGAATAGTTTAATGTATAGTAAACTATATTGAAACTCATGTCGATCACTCACGTATGTAATATAATAAAATTAAAAAACCGGTTGATTTGTGAATCAGAATTGTCAATCATTGGCAATGTTTGCCTTCTTCAGGCCTAAAATTACATAATTCTAATAATGTAATTTTAGGCTTGAAGAAGGCAACAAAATAGTTGCTGAAAAGTTGCCATAATAAAGATTGACAATTCTGACTCACAAATCAATCGGTTTTTTCTTTTATTATAGTAAATTATTATTATTTTCCATTTTTTCATTATAGTTATTTTGGTTTTATATTCGCTTAGTTAACTTTATACCTGCGTCTGATTAAGTTGAATTTTAAGAAAAAATATTAATCGAGGTTCAGTAAAGCCAAATGCTTCAATTAGTTTTTAGTGTCAAACCAAATTTAAAATCACAAACAAAAATCAACCTTTTTTCTCTTTTCGAAACAAACTCCAAACCACCATTTTTAAAACTTTTATTACAGGTTACTACGACCTTCAAGTAAGTAATTTATACTAATTTATATAAGAAGTGCACGTTGAATTACGTTGAAAAATAAAAATTAGAAATTGCTACCCTAAAATACATAAATTCTTGGGAAAATTGTCAATACCAGATTCAGGCAATTCCTGCGTAATTATACGGATATGAGTTAGAAACCAAATGCGTTGAAAACATAAAGTTATAAATAACTAGACATACGTATGAATGTTTGCCAAACACAAGGCCGATAACTCATTTCAGAACGGTTACAATATATAAGTATACATATATACATAATGTTATTTGACAGCTTTAAAAATGTCAAAAAAACAAATATAATTTATAAGTTTTCAATGTGTTACCCAAAATTTCCTTAGGCAACCCTATGTATTTCAATACAGCTCTTCGAGATCTACAATATGGCGTCAATTGTATGCTGTCATATAATGACGAAAGATAATTATGAGCTAATGAAATATGTGTATTTTGCACCGGAAGTGAGCTCCTCCCGGCCTTCGCACCAGGATTTGACGAGGCAACCCTAGCACTTATTCTTTGTCATACTAGATTCTACCTTCCCTGAAAATTTCATCCTGTCACAAATGAGCTATATAAATTTACGCCTAGCTCTCGACCTAAATGTTTTTATTATGAGATGTACTTCTGTCAGTGACATAAAATTATTCAATTAAAGTCTAAAAGCGTGCATGTGTTATATAACATATTTTATATGTACATAATTGTAAATTTATTTTGAAATAAAACTTTTATTTATTTATTTATTTAATAAATAAGTGACAACATAATATTAGATATATCACATTTGGTATAAGTTATACGATTCAGGAAGTTTCTTCTGCACATCACTGTCGTCAAATTATATTAATGCTGCAGATAAACATTTACATTTTATGGGTGAAAACTGGAATTATACTCCCTTTTATTATTGTCATTGTGATAAAATAACTTCACTGGAAGACTATTATAATATCATGAAAGTCAAATATCACCTTTCATAAATAAGGAATATTTCAGGTCGTGCAATTTTCCAAAACCACCCTAATACACAGACATTTTATGTACAAACCACCACAAATTTATTGCTGCTTCCCCATTATCAATTTGAGCAACTTTAGAGCAATTTGAACTGACTGATGTTCTCTTTAAATAGATTAAAATAATTTGCGTTATCCTCCCTCCTTCGGTTGTTATTATGACAATAACGTTTTCAATAATCTCAGTCATTTTAAAAAATGATTTTTCTTTGTTCCTAATAACATTATAAAATTAAAATTAAATTAATAATAATAACAATAATAAGTAATGCGTTTAACGTCCGTTTCTCGACATTATGTCATAACAGACGCCATTCGCACCATTACTATTTTCCATTTTTTAACACTTCCCGTTTTATACCTTTTTATTATACTTCAAATTATTTAATAGCAATGTGCGAATGGAGGAATTATAGGACATTAGGATAAGGTAGGCAACTTTGGGAGCATAGGAGTTTGACAGGTATTCGGCCATGGCCTTGAATAAGGAACCATCTCGATATTCATCTGGAATTATTGAGGGAAACCATGGAAAACCTCAAACAAGATGGCCGGTACAGGAATTACCGTTTCTCGGCGTGAGGCAGTAGGAAAAAGTCCTAGCCACATCTGCCTCCGCCGGGATTCGAACCCAGTACCTCCCCAATGCGAGTCTAGTGCTGTACCACTAAGCTACATCGCTGGGTAAAATTAAATTAAATTAAAAAGGGGAGTCAAGCCGGAAATCTGTTAACGTTTCTGTTACTACTGCTGGAATAAATGAGCACAGCTACAGTGGCATAACGCAAACTCTTAAGGCGCCCCGCAAAATTAAGTTTGGGCCCCTTATCACGATACATTTTGCAGTACGTACTGCGTTTGTAAAAGTAGTTAAATATATGTAATATATCGATCTGGTTGTGCCCCAGTCACCTATGATGGTTGGGCCTCCCCGCCGCGCGGGGTCTGTGGAGATCTACGTTACGCCACTGCATGGGTAACAATAAGTTCACATAAGAACCATTTTCAAGAAAGCTACTTATATATCTCGCAAAAATTACAATTAATATTTATAAACTTAATTGCTAATTTATATTAGAAATCGTGTCCATCGTGATTATAATAAAATTAAGAATAATCGCAGGATAAATATTGTTATTTTTTTGTACTTGAAAAAGTCTAAATATATAGACGAAACGTCGTACATTCAATTAAATAAACCAAATATTTTGTCCACTATCCTGCGATTATTCTTAATTTTATTAATTGCTAATTATGACAGTTTGTGAATTATTTGTTTAATTAAAATGCCCGTCCGTCTGCGTTGTTGAGCAGCTGTCGCCGCAGGTTAACGTCCAATAATTTGACATAATCGATTATTTTAATCGCAGAATCAAATAACTACACATTTCAACAAACGTGTTTTGTTTTTATCTACAAAGCCAACTAGAGTTTACGATGTTTAGCGATGTCACGATGCGTGTATATGTACGCACACATGCATTACGTGTTGCGTAACGGTGCGTGCCGCCGTACAGAGACGCGTCGCGACGCCCTCGGAGCGACCAGCAGCTCGGTCCAGAAATAAAGTGGCCCGTCAGAGTTCCTTGCTCTTTCTATCATTGAGCAGCGGGATGGGCAAACCTACTCGCTGGATACAAAATAAACATATTAAACACGGCAAACCCCAACAACAGCTTAGAAAAAACTTAATTTCCCTACACTTTTAAAACAAAGATCAATAACATTAATAAAAAAATTTGGAGTACTTATGCGAGTAATTATTATCAATTTCTATAAGAAGTGCTTTTAAACATCAAGTTGGGAACATAATAAAGGCCAGATCAGTTATACATAAAGTGACCAAATCCTAAATATCAAAAAGCGGGACAAGGTCTATAAAAACCCGGCGCAGGCAACCGTTGGGTTCAATGCCCAAAAAAACCTTAAACGCGCTAGAAACCTCCAAAAACTCGCTAGAAACCCCCAAAAGCTCGCTAGAAACCCCCAAAAACTCGCTAGTAATCCCCAAAAAGTCGCTAGAAACCCTCAAAAACTCTCTAGAAACCCCAAAAACTCGCTATAAATCCCCAGAAACTTGCTAGAAACCCCCAAAAATTTGCTAGAAACCCCCATAAACTCGCTAGAAACCCCCAAAAACTCGTTAGAAATCTCCAAAATCTCGCTAGAAACCCCCATAAACTCGCTAGAAACGCCCAAAAACTCGCTAGAAACCCCCAAAAACTCGCTAATATTTTTATTTTAAATATTATTTATTTTTTATATGTAGGTATCAATTATATAATTATTGATAAATAAAATACTTTGAGTGGGTAAAAATATCTAATGACAAAAAATAAACATTCTTAATGCAGGTGATTTAATGTAAACGGGACAAAAGCGGGACGCTTGTTGAATCGGGACTCGTGGCTCAAAATCGGGACTGTTTTCCCTAGTTGTGTAATGTTGAAGCACGTCCATACGCATGGATTTTTCTTCGATTTGTTGATTTTTTGTTCATTTTTAGGATTCCATACCTCAGAATGAAAAAATGAAACCCTTATAGGATCACTTTATAGTCTGCCTATCTGTCTATATGTATATGGCTCGCGACTGTCTGCACAGTTAATTATATCTGTATCACTAATGTCGGGTTTATCGCATTTTAATCACGCTGTTATGTTAATTCGCTGTTACTGTTACTTCGTATGTTTTATGTGTAAAAATTTAACAGCGATTAACAAAACAGCGTGTTAAATGTACCGATAAACCCGACATATATGTTTTATTCTCTTTTAATATTTTTTATATGATATTTTCTTTTGAAATTGCATGACATTTGTATGCCACGTGTACATTTAATGAGTTGCTCTCTTAAATGGACTTTTAGTTTATGAGAAGCATTTAAATAAAATAAATAAATAAATGTCTGTCCGTCAAAAGATCCTTTTTCTCAAGAATGGCTAGATGTATTAAATTAAAATTAATATCAAATACTAAAGTCTATGACCGAATAGTCCTGTAAAACATTCAAACTTCTAACTCAATGCAATAAAAAGATTAATAAAAAAAATCTTGTTACATTTTTGATACTGACAGTCATCAAAACCTATAGAGTACTTCCCGTAGACCAAGAATCTTGAAATTTGGCATGAAGGAAGGTCTCATAGCACAAATAAAAGAAATTAAACTAAAGTAAGCAAGAATATTATATCTTCAAGAGATCTGAAGGACTGATTGAATATTATGATAATAATAAAAGAGTGAGGAAAAAATTCGACTGATGACCAGTCCTATACTTCCCACCTAGTAAATATTTGCAAAAAATAAACACTCTTTTTTTTTATTCTTTGACTAGGCCCAATTAATCTTAGCTGTTGGTGGTCTTTAAAACACAATTTAATTTTTATTCTTTGAAGAAAGCATGGCCCTCTTTTTTGTTTGGTGATCTACTGATGGCTAACTTAATATAGCAAAAATCATGGTTACCTTGATTTACGTACAATTTTTATTTTTTTTAGTAAAATATTTTTTTTCTCGAAAACTATACATTTTAGAGAAAAAAAATATTTACATTTTTTTCATATTATAACATCTATAATTCATTTATATTTTTTTTTACCTATGTTAATACGTGACATTGAGGTCGTTTTTTTGAATATATCAGGATCCACTGAACCGATTTGACTCAAAATCTAATCAGATCTAAGTTAAAGGCTGATAAACACAATAGAACAATCGGCATGCCCGTATGTTGTTCCGTTCTTAAGATATCGAAGGCGAAAAATTGACCACATACACACACACATACACACACACACACACATACACACACACATACACACACACACACACACACACACACACACACACACACACACATACAGACATCAGTCGGAAAATGATTTTAAACGATTGCTAGGGTCTCAAAACGTGAAAATCTGTTAAAATCTCGAAATATTGTTTTCGGACTGAATCCATTACTTCCCTACCATAGTAGAGGTGGGAAGTAATAAACTTAAAATTTAACTTATTAGAGTGGATGTTTCTAGCTGTCTCAGTTTGCTTCATCCCTGTAGCAGCTTCAGTACATAATTATAAGTGTCGTATATCTTTTGTTAATTTCCACGCACACTGCGACATACGCAGCTGTTCTCATTTCTGTATATTTACCGTCAGTACATTAACGCGTCTATATTATTATCCTCAGTAGGTACGTCGCTCGTATGCTCCATCCTATATATGTATACGCATGCTAGACGCAATTATTGAGCAATATCGTATTTACGAGACACCGAAAAATAGCCCATACCTACACGTGTTACGTACAGGATGTCCAGGCGAACTGGACTTACTGATCTTTGATACGGGAATTGAACATGTACCTGCTTCAAGCAAGACTTATTCCACCAAAGGTATTGAGACACGGACGTACGATTTTTGATACGGGAATTCCCAGGAAAATATTTTCGAGACGAAGAGAACGAAATTTATAACACGAACCTTTTAATCCGTTCTCTCACCCTTTCGACGACTCAACTCGTTAATGACATCAGTTATCGAACGTCTATAATCTACAATCTCTTTTTCTCTTTCTCTCTCTTGACGACTCAACGCGTTGCTTCAAACATAAATTTTGCCACCAGAGAATTGGAGACGCGAAACTTGTAGCATTTGGTTTCTATAACAATTAAGTTGCTTTCACTTAAATTTCGTCGCGATAAAGTCGAAGTTGCGTATTTTTGGTAGAACCTTAGAAGAGTGGCCTTATTTTACAATCAATCAAGTAAATGGTTTCGAATCCCGAAAGTGACAAGTATTTTTTTTATTAAAGCAAGTTCTAAATTAGTGAGTGCGTGCTTGTCTCTGTCGGGATTCGAAATAAAAAGACCTACGCATATTATAGTGAAATATATTATATAGTGTGTTCGCTACTTTATGTATGAAAAATAAAAATTTAAAGTCTGGTGGACTGTACTCTGGTGTAACTGGTAACGCGTTTAGTGCGAAATTAGAGGATTCCATCTTTCCGGTTCCAATTCCAATACTGACAGACAATTTTATTTAAAACAAACGAATTTGGTTTGTATTAAATTAAATATTTATTTGCAGCAAATAAAAATTTCTTTCTCCGTATTTAAACATAATATTTTTATTTGAGTCAACAAATCTTTTCACCATCTAGCAACCACCTGTACTTTATAAGTCGCAGAATCGTCCTATGAGTGTCTAGACTTGCCAACTTAAAACGTGACGGAAAAATAACAACTGAATTCATTAATTACATATTATCTTATTATATATACCTATATCTTACAATTGCCCAATCATTTATGTATAAATAAATTAATGATGTCTTATTGCACGAGAAAATGTCTAATACCAGCTGTACCTATCCGCAGCTTAGCTCGCATATGGATTTAAACTGTTCTTCAAATTATTTTTGATCATAATAATTATAGCTAATTACCCGGTGTTGTCAGAGAACTATACACTATACAGCCCCCTGTTATATTTTTATTTATTTATTGTGGATTATAGACGCGTCGACAACTTAGGTCATTGGCGTCTTAAATACAACAAATATTATAATATATCACTTAAAAACTAAATTACATCACAAAACATCCATGAGCAGAGGTGGGATTCGAACTCACGACAGTCTGATTCAGAGGCTGCACGACGCTACCAACTGAGCCATACCGTCCTCTGCCCCCCTGTTATAGCCTATAACATTCTCAAATGTTTACTCTATCTATTCGTGAAAACTGGATTAAAATAGTTCATTCTAATCTGTTCACATCGAAGTTCGGTTCCTACAATTGCAATGACAGATCGATTTTTTGCGATAGTGGCAAGTTTATTTCCAGTGGCAAGTTTATTTCCGATTCCAGTCAGTGGAGAAAAGCAGATGGCACTGGAAGTACTAAATCGAGGACAAACGTCAGAATTAGTTCATTTTATATTTATTTTATTTTTAAACATACCTATGAAAATTTCGATAAAAAAAATAGTGATGATTTGTGGGTCATGAAAATCGCTCCAGTGAGAGTCGCTGGTAGATTGTAGAAAGAAAACGGCTTGCATTTTATAACAATGGAATCTGCTGGCAATAGCTGTCAACAACGTATTCACTTAACAATTAGTGAATACCAGAAAATATCAGACAGCTTGAAAGATGCCTTGTTTGAGTCTTAATTAATTAATTGGCTTGTATTTTAATTTTAAACATATAAGTTTGTTTACAAAATATCTATATTATCAGAAAATAACCGAGTGTCGAGTAGTCTAGTGGTGAGAGCACTAGACTCACATTTGGAAGGTACAGAGTTCGAATCCTGGCAGGGCAGATATGAATCTACGACAAAAGGACGCGGCAATCTGGACGCGGGACAAAAGGACGCGGTCATGTAAACGCGAGACAAAAAGACGCGGTCATGTAAACGCGAGACAAAAAGTCGCAAGGGACAAAAGGACGCGGAGAAATTTGGACGCAAGACATTAGGTCGCCTTCCAGTTGGACGCAAATGGTGAGGTTGGTAGTCAAAAATAGATTATAATACCTGGAAACAATTAAAATAAAATCTAACCTTTTCTGAACATTTTAAATTAACCTACACTAATATAAAAAAAAATTTGTTCATCTAGACTCTACAGTAATCGTTGATATTTGGCAGGATATCTGAAAAAGTCAGATACTTAGCCCGAAAAAAACGTTAATTAAATGCGAAAGGTATCAGGTAAGGCAAAATCTAAATTCATTTATGATCTAGAGGGCACCCAAGTAAAAGAAATATGCGTCGTGAGACACCCGACAGAAGTGAACACTGCAAACTGAATCGAATTTAAAAAATATTACAGTAACTCCAAAAAAATAGATAACTGGCTTACATCTAAAAATATTATCAACTTTTCTCCCT
Source organism: Mongoloraphidia duomilia (assembly GCA_039654895.1). NCBI lineage: Eukaryota > Metazoa > Arthropoda > Insecta > Raphidioptera > Raphidiidae > Mongoloraphidia > Mongoloraphidia duomilia. The sequence goes on from CM077522.1 coordinate 30,552,060, forward strand.
CGATTAAAGCCACAATTATATCAGATAGTAAAAGAGTAAGAGAGACACTGTATATATAATAATAAAAATGCGCCTTTTGCGTCCAACTGGACGGCGACCTAATGTCTTGCGTCCAAATTATTATACGAGAAAAAATTCTGTTTCGAGAAATGTTTAACTCAAAAAAAAAAAAAATAATAATAATAAATAAAAGGCAATAACCATATTCAAATAATATTAGCGTTTAAAAACAGCGCAGACTGTAGCAATTTAAAGAAATGGGGTCAAAAGATTCTGAGAAAATAATGTTTACAAAAAAGAACTGACCTTCGAAGACAACTAATATTTTTAGATTGTTCAAGTAATTATTATAACAAATTTAATTTCAGTTTCGTTATTCATTTTACTATTTGTGCCAAGTTTTTTAATGCTAAGCCTTTAAAACTCGGTTTAAATGATTTCACTGAAAAGTACAAAAATAAGAGTTTTTAAACAATTTATTTTAAAATCGCGAATTAATTAATTATTTTTTCAATAATAAATCATTTCATACAATTATTTTGAAATTATTTTTAACAAAATATTCTAGATTCAAACATGTGTAATCAATCCAATTAAATGTCCGTCCGTATGTCTGTCACAGTCGAATTACTCCGGTCTAAACAAAGGAATCAAACTGAAATTTGACATAGTCATAAAGCTTAGTAACCCGCTATATTCCAATAGTCAAAACCTAATATTTCACCGTAATTTTGGGGGGGGGAGCATTGAGCAAGTTTAACACAAAAAAAATATCTCCGTAATCGATCATATTATTATAGGCTGTCATATTTGAAAGTGTTTTTCTTATAAGAATTTCAAAACTATTTTTTATGTTATGCAGTTTTCGAGATTTTCGCGTAAACGCATTTCGAAAACTGGTCCCCTCTCTATTTCTAAAACTAGTACAGCTAAAATTTCGAAAAAACTAGTGGCATTAGAGATATAATATATAGGTACTTAAACTTTACAGGAAAACTACTGCGATGTTTTCAACATTTAAATATATAGTTTTCGAAGTTCAAAGGCAAATAATATGGTTGATGATACAGAACCCTCGGCTCACACTTGTCCAGTTTTTTTAAATTCAAAATATCTTTACAATTTCTTATTTATTGTAAATTATAGACGCGTCAACAACTTAGGTCATTATAGCGTCTTGATTACATTAAATAACAACACACTAAAAACATCCATGTGCGGAGGCGGGATTTGAACCCACGACAATCTGATCCAGAGACCGTGATGCTAACCACTGGAATCACACTGTCCTCTCTTTACAATTTCATTTTGTTTGTTATAATCGTGTATATCAAAACGTATTTTGACAGCAAGTGTTAACACACAGATTTTAAAAATTTACGCGATTTTAATGATAATTTAGTTACAACATTAAAGACACTATATTATCTTATGCCTTGGGCAAAGTCAATTAGTGAAACCATTGATAGCAAATATTTCAAAATTAAATTAATGATTCACTTCCTTTTTGAACTGGTGTTAACATTGCATGAGCCGCAGTACCACTGCAAATTAGCTGACCACTGTATTTAGTAATGTCAACTTAAGAGTTCAATAACTGACTGTTACTTGTAGTTAATTAAAACCAGTTCATTATAAAACGGGAAATTTATAAAATGAATTATTTTCACATAAAGTAGTCGTTTTTGTTAGCATTAAAAACGAGAATAAAATTATTGCACGTGCCAAATACATATCATTATTTGTCAGGGAGGTAACACACGATAATATGTAAACGGAAATATCTAAAATAACTTCAACAATTAACATTAAAAATAATTCTCGCATTTTGACGATTTATCGAATATTATTAAAAAACTGTTTAATTTTTTCCGAATGACTTCCAACAAAAAGTAGTTACAGCTTAGACTTAATCAATCAGTAATCAGTACTTAAAAAACTGACTTTTTGATAAATAATAGCTGACAAAAGATTCAGGTTTACCTATATATTTTTTTTTGTTCTTACAACGTACTTACAATTTAACAATAATCAATTCTCTCCAATAAGACGTTCTTAATGGTGAAACTATCAATTGGAATATTGTTTATTTTTATTCTACCCCCTTTAAAATAACTGCTTTACATGCATTCATGTAAAGTGATATTATACAGGTCGGTGTGCGGGAAAGTAAAATTCAATAGTAATTGTTTTTCAGTTTATTATTTTTAATTTAAATAAAAAAAGAAAAAATCAATGAATTTAATAGATTAAAACATTTATTATCATAACAAAAAAAAGATGTACAAACATTCTGACAATTATTAGATATGAAGGTGTAATATCGTAGCAATATTCATATTACTCCAATCCAGGCGCGAACCTCGTATCTTGCACGCGATAGAGTGTAGACCATTATATTTGTCCACACGGCCACGTCGCTTGTTGTGTATGAGCGTTTTATACGTCATGATGTGTACACTATCCAATGCCTACTATAGCTTAAGACTACCTAACCTACCATTAGAAGTTACGTTTGCTACACAAGTGAACTGTCAAAAATTTTGAAAATACTGAAAATGGCATATGCAGCTATATTTTATAGGAGTTAGGATATGATTTTATGACTCGTGTGAATATTAAAACTTGCTATCATTCGTTTTAACATACTGTCACTTACACGTCAGTAAAATACCTCATTTGGTCACTAGATATATACTCTACTATAAGACACTGAAAATAAATATGAATGCTGCATTATAATATCACACTTTGTTAATTTTGAACCCTAAAACGTATCCTTGAAATTATTAAAGACACCTTTTTTGTGAACACATTGTATCCACAAGTTTATTATTGTATTACTTCATTAGAAAGAATATGTCGTATGTAATTTGATATTTAAAATTCTCCAAAAAAGACACAACTACTTTACAATATTGTCACGATAGATTTTCATATAAATGTGCACAACAAAATTGGTTACATAATAAAGATAAAATCAAAACGCTATTGGTCGTTCAATACAAACAGAAATAAACAATATGTCCACTAAGCAACAGTATATAGTAGCGAAACAATTATCATAACATATATTATGAGTGCTGTTTGATTTTGGAATAATGTTTGAATTAACAAAGTTTTTTATACGCCACGGAAATCAATTCGCCATAACAACTAGTGTTTATGTATTTTTTTCATTAAAATATATATTTTATTTTTCTACCGGAGGGGGCCAATTAAAATATTTTTCAGTTACATTCAAATATACAGAATATAATAAATTCATTAAAAAAATAACAGTGCTGTTAATAGAACAGTTTGACATATCAAATTTCGTACAATAAATAGTTGTAATATATACTAAAAGTACACGAAATTAATAATGGAATATTTAAGGCTTTTCAAGTGCAAATTATTTTGTTGTAAATATTTTATAATTTCATTCTATGTTGTTTTTTTCTTTTAATATAATTTTAAAAAATGCATACATTTCATTTGATATATCTTCCATTCTCATAGTATATGGCGAAAAATATAAACAAAATATGAAAACGCCGATCAAGTGCGTATCGGACACGCATAAATTAAGGTCCCGTAGCTGTGCTTTTCTTTTTAGGTTGCTTAAGATTTTTTTAACAAACCGTTGAGAAATTAAAGGATTTTCAAATTATTGCAGTAGTTTTTGTTGTATTTCTCGAAAACTTATTATATTGTAATAATTTTCAGTGAAAGTACAGATCTGCTAAACGTACATTCAAATTTTTTTTTCACATTTTTTTAACAAACGACAATTTTATATGTTCATAGCTCGTTACTGCAGGGGCTCCAAAATTAAATTACAATCTTATAGCATCTTAAAAGATCTACCTATCCAAAGATTCATGTATATACGTGGAATTTTTTTATGACTTCACATACATGTGAACTGGATTCAAATTTTGTTTTCACAATTTCTCAACAATTTTAGTATTGCAAATATAAAATACATCTCCCTATGAAATTTATTTAAAATCATGTTGTAAACTTTAGAAGCTATATGCGGCTGTGATAGACGGACGGATAGACAAACAGACATAGGTACTCACAGACGGATGAAATAAGGATTTCTAGTGACTAGAGAACCCTAAAAAACCCACAAGCAATCTTATTTTTGGAAGTTGGGTTTTTGTTCCTTTGCCTATTACCTATATAAATTTCGATTTTCGTTGTCAAACAACAAAGATTTTTTGCAAATACTGTTTGAATTATTTTAGCAAAATTACAATTCGAGTAATATATGAAAATTTAAATTATTATTGAAATATTAACAGCCACTTAATTTAACCAAAAGAGATGAACAGGAAAACGAAAAGATGTTTAAATAAAAACCTAAACTGGGTGATTGTAATACAAGGATGCTGTGCAACATTAAATATCTAGCATAATAATATAAATCTTTAAAAAATAAACTACAAAAAATCACATTTTTTTAAAAATTTGAAGATAAAATTATATCGAAAAATTAATCAAGTTTTAATTTGCAGCCCATAAACAAATTGATTTTTCTCTCGCATCCTTTCCTTGTCACTGGTGAACGCATTTCGGTTTTCTAACTTCAAACACGTCATTTCCGAAGCGATCGCCTAATGAATTATTACATTGTTAATTCCGTCGCGACAGGTAGCGCCGCTGCACGGCCATTGATTGTACTAAAATCTCTCTTATAACGCGTTGACAGACGACCATGTGCACCTTTCTATATTATACTTGTGTGTGGGTTGCGAGCCGCGTGGGCAACCCGATGTACCTACCGCTAGACCTCCCGCCTTCCGACGCCGCTGCTTGTTTACAAAGACGCAATGTGTATACCTTTTCTACGTGTATATTAAATTATTATTATTACAAAGTTAGGATTTCATGTTGCCTGTAGTGTGCTGTGCACAATACTTTATTTGCTACACAGCGGCTTCAGCGGTAATCTCTGCTACCTAGAAATTCATTTGAAGTCGCTGTACAAAAAGGTTTTCTATAAATAATTTATAATAATTCCTACATGAGTGTTCAGTGAAAGAATTAATTGTACCTATACAAATATTAATAGGAGTATTATTTAAACACTAATTTAAGGGATGGTGGTATTAAGAAGATTAGTAAAAAGCGAGGTAAAAAGTTATTACAAGCTTTTATTTAACTTACAATGTAGGTATGTTAGTGTTTGTTTGTTTGCGCGTTTGTTTAGATCAAATCTTGCAAGTCAATTTTGAACGACATCCACGTATCCGATCGATTTGAAATTTTGTACACATATGTATCCCCGATGACAATACATGAATAAATAGTCTTTATAAATAAATTCAAATTCTAAGGGGTTCAAACGGGGATGTAGGGTTTTTTTGACTAATCAACGCCCAGGCCAAATCGCTGAAGCGAGAAACTTGAAATTTGGACAGTTGGTTCCTTTTCTGACTTTTCCACTAAGAAAGCTTTTTTCGAAATTCAACCCCTACGGGTGTCAAAGGCGGGGGGAGGGGTAAAATTTTGAAAGACTAAAATGAACAAAATAATATATTAGTAAAAAGAAACTTTTTAGAGACAAGCTTTTATTTAAATGCACTGAAAAGGAAAAAATAATTTTTAATAATTTAGGTTCATAATTATAAAAGCGTGGATCGTGACTAATAAACTATCATCACAGTTCACGACCCACGCGTTTATAATTATGAACCTAAATTATTAAAAATTATTTTTTCCTTTTTAGAGCGTTGTAATCCTTTTTAAAACATTACATAGTGGAAGAATCGTTTAAATCGACCGTTTCTGAGATTTTTGGTAAAAAGCTAAAAAGGTGCGAACATTTCGCTTTTTATGCGAATATCTCGAAAAGTTCTAGGAAATTTTGTTTGCAAACTTCAAATTCGGATTCAGCACCCCAAAAAACATAGAGAACCGCAGAGAAACCGACTACTTGAATTTTTTCCTGGTACAACAACAATTTTGACTGGGATATTTACAGTTTTGTTAGTACATATATTGATAAGATTATAATGATAGTCAGAGTTTCTGGGTAAAAGAGTCAAAGGAGAGAATATAGTTAATAATAAAAAGTGACCATTTGCATTCGACTGACAAAATTACCTTTTATGAAGACTTAAGTGCATTTAATTATGATAAATTAAAAATTGCCAACAGATTGTTTCACGTCTTATAAATGTAGTGTACCTACAAAAAATTTAGATCGTTGCTGTGAGATGTATTATAAGAATAAATAATATTACATTTCTATCTTGCATATTTATTATGTACCTATATGGTAAATCTACCTGTTCTCTTGGACAGTACATAAATAAACTATTTATTCGATACACAGAGAGCAGGTCTAATTAATTCTAGTTTTAATTATACATATACGTGTATATGAATAAATACAAAGAGACAGTGCATAATGTGAATTAGGATCGGATTTAGGGGCGGGCTGCATGGGCCATCTGCCCATTTGAAAATACTAGGGCTTCACACGAGACTGATATTTTCTCGGTTTCCTTTCGACAATAAGATCAAGACGATGTCTAACAGTAGCAAGTTAATACAAAGACATACCTGCCTAACAATATCGATGACACGAGATTACACCCTTCTTGTTATAATTGGGTCTTTTAGAAAAGTAACAATATAAAAATAAAATAACACGAAATAAAAATTCAGTTGCGAAATGATGATTTTTTATGAGCAATTGTATGTGTTAACTATTTGCTTTATTCTCTTGAACTACAAATCTATAAATCATAAGTTTTTGTGCCAAAAATCTTAGTTATATTAACGAGACTAGACGACCATTAATGAGACTACACCGAGACCGAAACAATATTTTCAAAAATGTAACCTTGCCTCGTCTCGTGCAAAGACTTAAAAATACAGTCTCAGGTCTATTCATTTCCACACAGAAGTAGTTTTTTGTGCACTTTCTTAGTTATTCGCCACAATTATCAAAATCAATTAAGTAAGAACGCTAATGACCTGAGTTAAAGGACGTCTATAATATACAATATAATTTAGTAAAAAGAAAATATATACCTAGTAAGATACGAATTATTTATTTTCATGTTGTGACAAATAGGCTTTCTCACTTCGTAAGTCGGTCCTGGCATAATATTAAGTACATAGTACATACATACATACCATAGTTCTATATCTATTATATTATTGATATTCGGGTACCTACATATTTTGTCGTCGTACAACTTTTTGTGTTGCTGTACGTTCAACCTTGAATTGAAACAATTTTTAAATGTTTATTACCTATAAAAATATATGGTAGATAAATGAAACTGGTCGCTTAATTAGACTCTATGTTATATGTTTAATTATAAAGACGGGAAGTTACCTGTGTATCCACTATCCATATCTATGTGCTTGATATGGAACTAAATTTAGTACAAATTGAAATAAAACGAATTATTATTAAACAGACCATTTTCGATAAAAATAATATGTATGTTTAAAGTGATGTTGCCAGAATAGGGGATTTTTCTTTAGTAGAATTTGAGAGCTTTAGGGAAAGAAAATGCTTAGGGGAAATAGTTTTACCAAAATGTTCATAAAACTTTCTTTATGGCTCCTTATTCCTACATGCGAAGTCACGTTAAGTGTAGTTTGTCTTCAATTTTTAGTTGAATTTCATCCAAATAATGCACGTTTTGGGTAACTCTCTCCTTTCTCAATACTCATTTAAGTGCTGCCTACAATAGCTGCTGAAAATATTTTAGAGCTAGGAATTTGCCCAAATAAGGCGGGGATTTCAATTCGCAAGGGGGGACATCCACTATCATTAGGAAACTCTCGCGAGTTCAAAACTAGTGTTGCCAAATTTTTTTTTAGCCTGTAAGGGACAAATGCTCAATTGGACAAAAAAAACGGGATTTCATTTTTTTTACTCGGGACAAATGAAAAACAAAATTATTTCTTGTTATTTATTGCTCTTTATTATATTTTAATGAAGAATGTGTAAGTTTTAACTTTGTGTTTGATTTTACATATTTAAAAAAATCAATGCAGCAATAATCATAGTTGAAAATAGTCATTACCTAATTCACTTTTTATCAAATTCGGGGTACATTTATTCCGTATATCAGTCCATTTTAATACCATCTGTGAAAAAACCCTTTCTACGGAGCAGTTGGGATACTAAAGATGAGCGATATGACGTGAAAAATGTTAGGGTCAATTTCGCAATAATAATCGAGGTTGAAATACGGAACAGAGCTTGACCCGGCGGGACATTTCAAATTATGCCTGAAATACGGGACGTCCCGGGAAATACGGGACGTCTGGCAACACTATTCAAAACAATGTAAATAGAAGGGAAAGAGAAAATAAAGACCCAATATCACATTAATGTGATTCATATAACTTATATGTACATTGTACACGGAATGCATTCACCAAAGCATATTTAAATCTAAATAATCTCGCAAAAATGCTAAGGCATTTTCGGGGAGCCACTCCGTTTTAAGTTTATTTTATCAAATAAAATATACGTTCGCAAAGATCGCGAATTATTTTAACCATGTGTGATGCAACACATGAGTTACAACTGACGCATTAAGATGAAGTTTAAATTTTTTGAGATCTTTAATAATATTTTTCTTTTTTATCAATTTTAATTGACTGATGTGAATTGATATTTAAGTCGAAACCGATAGAAAAATTTCTTTTTAAATAAAATAGTAGACCATGTGGAATTTGGGCTGTGAATTTTTTTTTTAATACTTACATATTATGTGAAAATATATCCTAAGACTGCATTGTTATTTTATATGTACATATTTAGGTAAAATAGACTTCAGGTAAAAATTAATAATCTGAAAGCTAGGAAGCTTCGACCATACGTGTAGCTATGAAAGTCATTTTATAAATTTACATATAAACTGTTAAAGTGATTTTAGTAAAAAATCTGTGAGAATTCATCCATTACAAGGTTTATTACATTCCATTCTCGAGAGTCAATTTTAATGCTATAGTTCTAAACCAAACTGTTATGTTTAGCCGTAATTCTCCGTAGCTCTGCAGTCAAACTATTCGCCAAAAATAATTGGCCACCGAACACGTACGAGGTACATAGCTATTACTTAGTATCGACAGACGGGTTTATCATATGATTATCTTTTACATACAGTCTAACTTAGCGTATTGCATATTAGAATACGTTATAATATAGATACCTCTACCTACAGATAAATACATATAGTTTATTTTTTCAAAGACAAAATATAATATGGTCGGTAAACTTGAAAAGTTCCGTCACGAATATCCAAACTTATACTTTTAGTGAATATAATGAATCATTTCCGAAACATAACAATTTCAAATTTTCTTTGATTTTTTAACACATGTTTGCATCAGCTGTTAAAATGTGGAAATTAGTAGGATTGAATGATGAATATCTTTATAAATAAATTATAGGTGCAAAAAATTATTGCAGTTTCTCAAGTAAGGGATGTGACATTTTAGGTTACTTTCGGAATGTATCAACAGCTTTTTGCACCATCGTCCATTAGCAAGTTAACTAGAATTTATTTATAGATGTTGTATATTCGTAAACTTTTACTTCAAAAATCAGATACCATACTTAAATGTCAGTAAAATTAATTTGACGGGGGTAAAAATGTCTCTATTAAATTGAGTAAGAAAATTCAAATATCCATATTGTTACTGTAGTTTAAATCCAAGTGACTAATAATTATATTTTTTTTGTCGATTTCGATTATACAGAACGACTCTTTAGACATGAAAAATTTCAAGGGGAGATGCTTTGGATAAAAATAAGAAAAAAGTTCCTATATGAAAACGAAGCGAGATACGACAAACATTCCAGAAACATAAAAGTTTTATTTATCTCGGAAATGAATCGTTTCCGGACACATGTTAATAGGAACTTTTTTCTTACTTTTATCCAAAGAATCTCCCTTTTAAATTCGCAACATTAAAGAATCATCCTGTTATAATATAAAGTTTGCATTTTCAAGTGAAAAATTATTGCAATGTCTATTTGAGATCCAATTTTTAGTGTTCCGTACCCAAACCGACAAAACGGAACACTTATGGAATTATAAACGAGGATTAAACTATGTTTGTTGCCAACAGTCTAACCTAATACGTATATGTGATAAGTTTTAAGAGTGATCATCAGAAGGCGTAAGCGTCAACTCTATGGAACCCTATTGTATGATCAGTAGGTACCACAACCGCATTCTGGAAAGCGTTAATAAATATCATTATAGTTATTACTAGCGGCCCCGTCCGGCTTCGCTCGGGTGTTAAGAAAGCCCGGGTGCAATACACTACTCACTCGCGTCGCTCGTTCGCTATATATATAAACCTTCCGTGAAAAATTATCTAACTGATGGTGAAAACCACATCAAAATCCGTTAGAGGGCAGTATAGCCTAGCGGTTAGCGTGCTTAGTGCCGCAACCTCTGGACTGGACTGCCGTGTGTTCGAATCCCACCTGCGATCATGGATGTTGTGTGATCTTATTTAGTTTTAAGATAATTGTTATTTAGTGTAGTTGAAAGACGCTAATGACTTGAGATGTCGACGCGTCTATAATCTACAATAAATAAATAAATCAAAATCCGTTGCGTGGTTTAGGAATTACATTACTCACTCGCTTCGATCGTTCGCTATATATATAAACCTTCCGTGAAAAATTATCTAACTGATGGTGAAAACCGCATCAAAATCCGTTGCGTGGTTTAGGAATTACATTACTCACTCGCTTCGCTCGTTCGCTATATATATAAATCTTCCGTGAAAAATTATCTAACTGATGGTGAAAACCGCATCAAAATCCGTTGCGTGGTTTAGGAGGAGTTAGCGGTTAAACAGACAGACGCGAAAAGCGACTTCATTTTATACTATGTAAAGATAATAATATAAGGAAAAATGCAGGGACTTAAAGTTTATATAATTCTAAACGGTGGTTCGCTGTATGCAGGGACATTATGATCGAGGTCTACTGTATTTCCACTGTTATGGATTAAATAAGCTCTATTTTTAACATCCCATGAACATATTAACTTAATTCTGCAGCGCTATATAACATATACTGCATTTGGCAATCAAGTCAATCTTAAGTGCTTTTAAAAACTTAAATGTGGGTCGTACGAAAAATAGTCCCAGTAAATATTTTTAGTCACTCTTAATACATTGTCATTCACATTCAGACATCGGTTAGTCAGGGCGGGAAGGCGGTTGAGCGGTAGATGCGGGCGTCGCAAACCGCAAGAAGACAATTGAAGTCTGAAACTCATTAACTGAGCTCACGGCCTCATTTTTTATCCACCGTTGTTCGTTGCTAATTAGTGATCTGGTGTCTAGTTTAATGCGTGTTTGTGTGTATGTATGTGTTAGGCAACAGGCAGCCTGTTTTCCAATAACATTATATATATAGGTACATATACATGTGTCTGTAATTGTGTGTATGATATAGACAACGTATTATGGTTTATTGAACTGTTAAAAACGAACCACTGATGCATAATATAATCCACTTCAAATAATCGCAGTAGCGTCGTATGCCTTGAACATTTTGTTAATTCAAATTGCACAGCCCGCTAGCGGGAGTGTGCTCAGCTATTATCGCTTACGCGCCAGAGCTGAGTTTCGATCATACAAGTAGTTAATATTTAGGTTAATTTCGCACAAAACCCATTTAGGTTATTACTTTTCAAAAATGGGAGATTCTGTTCTATAAAATGGAATCATTGATTAGAATTCATACCAAATCCTAAAACTGTATGAATGAATTGTGAATTATAGACACCTAAAATTGTAATTGAAAATTGCGAAAAGCTGTACGTACGTACGTCCGAGATTTACAGGTCGCAATTCTTGACGGATTGACTTGGTTTATTTATTTATTTTGTTTACTATCAGAATATAACCCTATTGCAATTCACTGAAACGCATTCAGTAATTTAATTGTTATAAACGAAAGTTGGCATGTAATAAAGTTTTTTTTTATAATACAGTGGCAAATTTCGCGGAGGTTACATTTTGGATCTGCCAACGATTTTTCAATTTTTAGCACGAAATTCTGAAATAAATTACTCTAAACTCAGAAAGCGATAAAAGAATAATAAAACTGATGTGTTTTCAGCAATGTTGGCATTGTCAGAAATGATATAAAATTAGAGAGAGTGTCTTGCAGATTATAGACGTTTGGGCTTTGGCCGCTCAGGTCATTAGAGGCTATACTTAAAAGACGAGATCTTACACTTCCTAGATAACTGAGGTGTGATACGTAACATTTTTATATGTCAAAGTCTGTCAAACTAGGTTTTCGTTTTTTAAATCATGTTAGTGGAAGTACTTCTTGGATAAACCCAAAAACAATTAATGAGAAATGACATAATTTATCAACGAACTACACCGATTTTGTCAATTACTGTCAACAGTGTAGTGAAATCAGATAGTGCAGTATCTATGCACTTCGAATTGAGTGAAATAGACCTGAACCTGTAACTTCGCACCTTTACCGACGCTGTTAACCATTCACAAAACCTTGGTAACATCATCGCGAAGTTACGTACTACTGTCCTTTCAAAAGATCACTGGCATTAATTAGTTTAACTGTTAACAAATGGATGAGAATATGTTTGATAGATAATGAAGAATAAATATATTAGGAATCAGACGCTAAATTAACGCAAATTGATGTTAATTTGTTCTAAATGGTTTAATACGTCAACATTTTAACTTTCCACCCTTATAGCTTTCGCCGTGGGACCAATGAATAGTGTCTACACATAATTTACAGGGTGATATGGCATGCTTTGTAATGGCAGGAATTAGATATGAAAATGTCAAAAATTACCTCAGAAATAGTTACCGCTAGTCATGGAACAAATTATTGCACCGCTGGATAGAAGCATAGAGTATACATAGCTATCGTTATCTATTTCTGAGGTAATTGTCAAAATTTTCATATCTACTTTCTGCCATTACAAAGCATGCAAAATGTATTGGTTATTTATTGGTTTAGATGTAGAATTTTATTCCTTAAAACTTTTATTCAAATGTTTTTTACCTAAAATAATTATAGGGAAGCAAGAATTTACGAAAGTATGATTTTTCATGTAAAAGTTCTATGATCGACAGCAGGGACGAACTGGGCCACCGGGAGATTTCCCGGTAGGCCGGTTCCTTCATTGCCGGCCTAGCAGGCTGTATCCGGCTGCCGACCGCTATGTTTTAATAATATAAATATAAGAAATATCAAAAGTGGTATATTTTTTGTTTGAGAAACTATTACTCAAGTCAGTTGTGAACGATCATTTTCCAAACTCAAATTTTTTAAAAATAGATTAAGGAGCACGTTGTCAGACAATTTTTTGGATGCATTTATGCTAATTATGTCTTGTGAGAAAATGGTACTATTAATTAATATTGACAACGATTCTGTCTGAATCAAGTAGTTTGTGGAGGAAGGAACCATCCCCTTAAAAATTGTGAGTTCTAGTACTACATACTTTACTTTTTTTGGAGAAAAAATATTGTTAATGATATTTTAAATCCTAATAATGAACAGACAGATACCAGAACCAGATACCCACTTGGTACTATTTAAATATTTCTGTTGCCAAAAATGTATGTTTTCCTAAGTAGAAAACCAAAATGACCTTGAAAAAAACCTCAATGACCTTGAACTTTTGAAAAATGTTCGCCCGTCCCACTTTTTCGGGCCCCCACAGTACGTTCCCATTGAAGACTAAGGGCCGGTAATCCGTAAGTCCCGGGCCGCCGCCCCTGATCGACAGCGGAGCCCGGAGGTCACCAGCCTGTATAATATACAGGCAAATGCACTAATAATTTCGGGACAAATAAATCCGACATATTATAGGGACGACACTGTAGTTTGACGTTGAGCGAAATGAACTCGGCAGAGTGAATGAGCTATCTGTAAAGTGCCCCATTAATCAGTAATTGCGTTAATGTATCAAACAAGAAACTGGTGTTGTATGCTATACATTACGTATTACCTGTGTGTGTACCTACCTACCAACATACCTACACAGGGTGGAACCGGCCCGCCGCCGACATTGATCTCGACTATTAAAAAATTAATACCAAAATCGCTGCCTGTTTCATGTTTTCATTAAAGAGATACCCATCGAACTGCTTAATGGAGAAAGTTGAATGTTGTATTGGTTTTTGAGTATCTAAAGGAACCATTTACAATTAATATAAGAAGGGGATACATTATCAATTGAATTTTTAGATTATTAGATATATTATAATAGAATAAATAAATTATGTAACAAATAAAGTTTTTAAACGGGTTTCCAAAGGCAATCAACAAAATACTTGCTAATTATTTATTTAAAATCGACGTTTTGACGAAAATATTTCATCTTCTTCAGGAAGGAAGAAGACGAAATAGTATCGTCGAAACGTTGATTTTAAATTAATAATTGGCCAGTATTTTATTGATTGCCTTTGGAAACCCATTTAAAAACTTTATTTGTAATATTATTATCCAGGCGTGAAATTTCCATATAAATATAAAGTATATAGTAGATTGTATAATATTATCTAGTCGCGTAATGAGGTACATTTAATATGCTTACGAGATACTAGTAGTGACATTATATTAAAACAAGTTGCTTATGTTATTTTTTGTCATACCCCCTACAAAATTGCTACTTTTCACTTCATTTTCAGTATTTTCAAAATTTTTTACAGTTCACTTTATGCATAGATAACTTCACTTCTAATATAGGTTATTCGCAATTAAAAGTACAGTAACTGACATCTAGTGTTCAAATAAGAAGTTGTCATATGTGGGGTCTACAAAAATAAAATGGCAGCTCCCGTAATGTCATTATGTCTCATTTGACTCAAACCAACGTATTTATAGATATCAATGTATGTTAATGCTCAAGCTAACATTATTGACATAAAAATCTAACCTCATTAACTTAAAAATTTACTTTATTTACAAAACCATTCAAACCATCTTTTCGTCCGAAGTGCTGACATCTACATTCTCTTTAAATTGCGAATAGTCGCCAGTAAATATTGTTAGTGTAGATATTATGAATGTATTATGAATTTGCTAAGGTCTGCTTTTCGACTAGGTGGCTGACCGAGCAGTAATACGTAATATATGCCATTATGACCACACGATTCGAGGTTCGAGCCTGGCTTTGGAGTAATATGAAATATTAAATTTATAGAATTTTTCTTTATTTTCTCGCACACCTGCCTGTAAAAAGTCTCTTGCATGTAAAGCGGCAAATTATTTCAATAGGTATATGATAAAAAAATATTAACTTGTTCTAGACCTACGTAGCAGTTTTGGCCAAGTAGTTGTTTTGATATGATTTACAATGGTAGATATTGACGTAATTTTACTTGGTTTTTCAGTGTTCAAAGAGAGTATTAAATTATAAATATAAAAACTGATAAAAGAAACAATTTGATTTTTAGTTGAGTGAATATTTTTACTTCCCACCTCTACTATGGTAGGGAAGTAATGGATTTAGTCCGAAAAAAATATTTCGAGATTTTAACAGATTTCACGTTTTGAGACCCTAGAAATCGTTTAAGATCATTTTCTGACTGATGTCTGTATGTGTGTGTGTGTGTGTGTGTGTGTGTAATCAATTTTTCGCCTTCGAAATCTTAAGAACGGAACAACATACGGGCATGCCGATTATTCTATTGTGTTTATCAGCCTTTAACTTAAATCTGATTAGATTTTGAGTCAAATCGGTTCAGTGGATCCTGAGATATTCAAAAAAACGTTCTCAATGTCACGTATTAACATAGGTAAAAAAAATATAAATGAATTCTAGATGTTCTAATATGAAAAAGATGTAAATATTTTTTTCTCTAAAATGTATAGTTTTCGAAAAAAAAAATATTTTACTAAAAAAAATAAAAATTGTACGTAAATCAAGGTAACCATGATTTTTGCTATATTAAGCTAGCCATCAGTAGATCACCAAACAAGAAAGAGGGCCATGCTTTTTTCAAAGAATAAAAATTAAATTGTGTTTTAAAGACCACAAACAGCTAAGGTTATTTGGGCCAAGTCAAAGAATAAAAAAAAAGAGTGTTTATTTTTTGCAAATATTTACTAGGTGGGAAAGTATAGGACTGGTCATCAGTCGAATTTTTTTCAGGATATTTACTCATATAAATTTGAGAATTAGTAAAAGTATGAAATTGATTTTCCGGTTTAAAAATAAATTGATATGAAAATCAAATAGCTCTGGCAGTTGAGAGTTGAGAAGTTTTCGTTGGTGTCGTAAAATTTCAAAAAAGTCGTTTTTGAAATCATCTAAAAATAAAAAGACGCTCGCATGATTTTAGAAATTAAACCTAAATCATGTAGTGTATATTATAATATTATTATTATTAGGTTGAATAAATACAAAATTACCGATTTCTGTACTTGGAGTTAGAACAGAAGTTTATCTTTTAGACAGCTTTTAAATATTAAAATTACCAAAATATTCCTAAATCGATTATCTTCACAGTAATTCTTTAATTTATTTTTAGCGTAACTCAAGGTATTGTTAGCACAAATCGAATGTTGTTAAGACCAACGAAGTAGATATGCTGAAAAATTAAGTCATAACAAGATTCCTCTTTAGTTAATACCCAAAAAATGTTGTTTATTTTACACCACCAGTACCGAGAGGCGACCTGTGTATATCCAAATAAATATCTAAAAATACATGCCTGTCCACTGGCCATACTTATTATGTATTTACTTATAAGGAAGTAAGATTGAAGGGAACAAAAACACGCCATCCATCCAATATCTGCAGTTACAAAGCAAAATTGCTTAGGTAGGTCTTTTGAAAAAATGATGTTATTGACGGTTTGATCCTCCCGTGAACGCATAGATTATTGTACGACAACTGTGAGCGCCGAATTCAACGACATTCATCCATCAACGTGTATTGCACTTTGTCTATGGTTCATTAAAAATATAAATCACCTCAAAAGTAAAGAATACTAGCTTCCAGGGTTTTCTAGGCCTAGTACCAAATCATATTTTTAAGTTATCGTTATTTTAAATATGTAATAAAATTAACATCCAATTCATATGTTCATCATATAAGATTAGAACGTGGGTACTGGAGGTTTGTAATAGCAAGGAGTCATGGAAACGCATGTATACAGGACATCCTTATAAGATTGACTATTTTCAAACTCACATGTGGAATGCGTGATAAAAAAATTATATAAAGGGAAGCTGAAGGAATTATCCTTAACGATGTAACAGCTTGATTTCTTAAAAGATCTTTGCAATTAGACTCAGCAGGCCGACACTCAGGAAGATGGTTGGACTTCTAACCGGTCACGCTTCTCTGAGAAAACATCTACATGTGATGGAGATGCATCAGGAATCAATACTATTTAGATTTTGCAAAATATGGAGGATAAATCAGCCACCCATATCGTGTTTGAATGTGAGGCTCTAGCCTACAGGAGGACATCCATCTTTGGTTACATAGATGAGGACGGAATCATTCCAAAGGATAATCTATTGGCCATAATCGTCTGAAGCTCATAAGAAGATCCAGATTATTTGCTGACTAGATCCAGTATAAATAAAAGGGGAAGCACAAAAATCCTTATAGGATGTGGTACACTTTTTGGGTCTATCTAGGATCACCTTTATTTGTTTTAATCTTTTAATCCATAGCTGACCTGTCAGTGTGTAGTTAAATTAATATGAAGGTGTAAAAGAATTATCAAAAACTCGACATTAAGCCAGTCTGACTTGTGGCCACAGATATGTAGGTACATACATAATATGACTGTGTAAACTGTAAAGCATTTAGTATGTCTTATTGCATTGTTTCTTCGGCTGATTTCCACCTACGTCCGTCCGTTGGCCGATCAGTCCGCTGACGCTGACCGCCCGACCGCCCATCACTCATCTGTACGGATTATGCTAATGTAAGTAATATCGCCTTGCGCTCGACTAATAATCTACAGACTGTTGGTCGAAAGATAACATCCGATGACCTCTCTCATTTACACTATTAAAGACATAGGTATAGCAGTACCGCAGACGAAATTAGTATCGGTTTCGGTGGCGAGTTCGAGACCGAGACTGATGCTGGATTTCAGGAAGCATTGTTAGAAAATCTAGTTCGATAATGACCTTAGGTTGTGACCACACATATTTTCTCCATAAGAAAAACACTAGATTTTTAAATCAATTCTGTTCGAAAAATTATATTTTTTTAAATTGTGTATACATGTATTTAACATAGTTTTTTTATACAATTTTTACCTCGAAACAACATTTTTCTACTAATTTTGATCAAAATTTATTTTGAAAAGCGAACTTTTCTATGGAGATCAGTCATGAATTGTTTTTCTGTTAGTACAATCTAATGTTCTACATAACAAAGAGTTTTATCAAACCAGATTTTCTGGCAATACTTTCTGCAACTACCTATAGCATGATTTATGAGTCTACGAGTCCAAGATCTACATTGAAATTAAAATTCTTTCATTGCAATTTCCGAATTTGCACAAAATCCTTTAAAATGTATGTCAAACTAGTGGACACCCCCCCCCCCCGCGAGACATTCTCACCCTGCGAAGCAAAGTCGGGCTGAAAAAAAATATTAGTAGGATTCCGCTTATACGTTAAAATGCAAAAGAATTTCAGAGTTCTTACAGGAATTATCCCTCCGCGAGAAATTTATCAAAATAAAATATAGCCTATATGTAGCTATCCATTAGTGAAAGAATTTTTAGAATCGGTTCAGTAATCAGTAGTTCCAGAGATAAGAATTTATGATTTATTATCCCCCCGCGAAAATCTCTCCCCCTGCGAACCGAAGTCGGGCTGCTGGTGGTGTTTATAATATTAGTACGATTCCACTAATACGTTAAAATGCTAAAGAATTGCAGAGTTACGTTTTGTTACTATCCTCCCCCCCCGCGAGAATAATCAAAATAAAATATAGTCTGTCAAATGGGCATATGACATCTGGTGGTTGAAAATTTTACACGGATAAGGGAAAAATTTACATGCTAACAGTGTAAATATATCGTGAAATTGTTTATTACAAAAATAAAACACCTAAACTAAATAAAAAATTTATAGAAAATGGAATCAGCGACGTTTTCTAATATCATGGTAATAAACACTATCAGTTATTGTCCTGTAAAACTTTCTTTACAGTAAAATATTTTCGAATTAAATGTGAAGAAACTGTCTTTTTGAATTAAAAAATATTTTAAGTATATTAATAATAAGATGTGAATACCCATTATCATACTTTTTTACTATAATAATTAAATCACTGATGATTGACAAATTTAGCACTAACAATAATTTTAAGAATTGTTGGAAATGAGAACTTCCGTGGCACAAAGGATCAATAAAAAGGAATACTGATTTTATTAAATTTGCATTTTACTAACGTTTCGGTATTCTTTATACCATCTTCAGAGTCTACAAAATAATACAAACGTGGGTGAGAATATGTGGAAATAAGGTTAAAATTAACAAAAATTTAAATGTGTTTTTTTTTTATAACTTACCAAATGCTGTCAATTTCTTTCAGTATTTTGTTTGAGCGATTAATGAACAACATTAACAAAATTAACAACATTAACAAAAATTTAAATGTGTTTTTTTTTTTATAACTTACCAAATACTGTCAATTTCTTTCAGTATTTTGTTTGAGCGATTAATGAACAACATGGTGATGACATTGTTGGTTTTTTTTATTTTTTTTTTTTATTAATGTCACCACCATGTTGTTCATTAATCGCTCAAACAAAATACTGAAAGAAATTGACAGCATTTGGTAAGTTATAAAAAAAAAAAAACACATTTAAATTTTTGTTAATTTTAACTTTATTTCTACATATTCTCACCCACGTTTGTATTATTTTGTAGACTCTGAAGATGGTATAAAGAATACCGAAACGTTAGTAAAATGCAAATTTAATAAAATCAGTATTGCTTTTTATTGATCCTTTGTGCCACGGAAGTTCTCATTTCCAACAATTCTTAAAACTGTTTTCAAGGATCAAATTGCTCTATTTAAATATAGCAACTTCGAATTCACTAACAATAATCATACAAATATTTTGAGGTTAGTAACTTACTTAATACTTATATAACATAATATTATGGTGCAGTTATGTGTTTACATTATTCACCTAACCCAGCCTTAAAGGTGCATTGAACGGATGATTAATTTCGTAGAGATTTTCTTTTAATTTTGATGTTTTTAAGCAATATGCCGTAAAGATCACTACTTTTGACAGCTCAATTTTGTGGATATTTTTCACACATTTGATAATATGTTTGGCTTTGAGAATCCGTCCTCCTTCAACGAAATTCCTTTCGGT
The DNA here is from genome assembly GCA_039654895.1 of Mongoloraphidia duomilia. NCBI lineage: Eukaryota > Metazoa > Arthropoda > Insecta > Raphidioptera > Raphidiidae > Mongoloraphidia > Mongoloraphidia duomilia. The sequence continues at coordinate 30,572,424 of CM077522.1, forward strand.
GAAGGATTCGTACCGGCCCAATCACAAATTGCACTTATATTTATCATTTCTTATCACTTAATGAAAATCACAAGATTACACGCAAAAGTATACCCCGTATTTGAAATTTGCCACTAACGCCGCCATGTTTTTAAAGTTCCGCCTATCTGACAGATCCCAATATTACTCAGGAATAGTTTAGCTTTCTAGTAAGATTCCGCCAATACGCTAAAATGCAAAAGAATTGCAGAGTTACGTTTTGTTACTATCTCCCCCCACGCGAGAATAATCAAAATAAAATATAGCCTATATATAGTGTATATCTGTCTATTAATGAAAGAATTTTTGAAACCGTTTCAGCCGTTTCGAAGATTAGCTCGGACAGACAGACATACAGACATTCCATTTTATTTATTTATGTAAAATATATAACCTATATTTATGTAAAATATAGCGTATAATATAGGCTATATTTTACACATTATAATCCCTAAGTGATATAGGCCCTATATATAAATTATATCACTCAGAGATAGTGGAGCTTTCTATTAGTGAAAGATTTTTTGAAATCGGTTCAGCCGTTTCGAAGATTAGCCTGGACAGACAAACAGACATTCAATTTTATTTATATGTATAGATAGAAATATCGCTTTTACGAAAAAACGTACTTGTCTGTATCATGTATGTTTGTTTGCTTATTAAGGTATAACTCGAGAGCAGTAGAGCTACTGCATCAATTTCGATAAAATTACTATTAATCATTAGCTTAATGTCTAACTTATCATTTAAGGGTCAAATCATTTTGGTAGGTTATTTACAAATCGAGGCAAGAGGAGCTGCGGGTGCAGCTAATTTCTCAATACAGTTATTGTTACAAAATATATGTGACTATTTTCTTCACCATGTACAGACTGTAATCCGTCACGTCCACTAATCTGACACTACTTAGCTTGGTTTTCGTGAGGACGGATAAACAATAGAGTATTGTAGTGCTCTTGTAGTTCAAATAATTTACCAACGTACATTTTAAATGTAAAATACATACATCAGAAAAAAAATTATATATTTTTGAAGACATGCTTTTTGACAAGCTTTCGTTTGATATCCCACATGATGACGTTAAAACATTTTTATGCATCTCCTTTCACTCCCCAAACGACCCTGGGCCGCAGCAGCCTAGACCGCGCGCGCAGATCAAGACGGTTGCTAGCTTGCTTGGGCGATGCGCAAGCGAGTCTTGTCTGACAAGCGCGCTGAGTCGCGCAGAGGCACCTCTGCCCTCAACTCTTCTCTCCCCCCTGCCTCACCGGCGATCTCTGAGAAAAATGCCTGTGGGCTGTGATCATAGCTGTGACAGACAGACACCGAGGTGATTCCATAAGTATGTATTCCGTTTTGCCGATTTGGCACACACTATAAAAATTATGAGCTTCACCATATCACTTTTTGGGCCAACGCACACATTCTACTTTTTGCATCGAAAACGCGTAATTTCGCAAATTAAAACGCGATTTGACGTACTTATTCAGCTACTCGGAATTTCTCGTGACATCAGTATTCAGTTGTGTATTTCAGCGAAGAGTGTGCGACCTTACGCTATTAGTAGCTACATTTGACGATCTTCAAGCGACTTAACTGCAAAATCATGCGACAAAAATTAGAATCTTCGAAATATTATTTCGTAAGTTTATGATCACTAATTGTTTCCTGAACACCTTGTATTTATTCGCCGCTCGCAATAAACATGAATTAACAATGTGAACTTAAAAATAAAACAATTTTTTACATTAATATAAACTGACCATTAATTTTTAAACTGCTTTTCGGGAAATATTATTGGCGTGGCCACCGATACATGCAAGCTTGCTATACTACAAAAAACGTATCTACATATTGTATAAAGTGGATTTAAATAACTGAAATAAGAAAAGGATTAAAATTATTACAGAAAAATACATCTAAATTTATTTTAAAAAATGAACTATAAAAAGTACCATATAAATTTGACATTTTCCTCAACTTCTATTTGCGTTTTCTTAACATTTTTCACCGCCTGATGGTGATGGAGTGTACGAGTATGCGAAAAATCGAGAACTGGTTAAGTAGTAAAATAACTCCATCATCTAATTGACTAGAAAAAAAAGTCCCGAAGAAATTCTAGTCGAATAGTAAACAAACGAACAAGGTTTTCGTTGGATACTCTATTTACAAGAAATCAGAATAAGACCGAAAGATGAGCCAAAAATATGAGGAAATTATGTTTAGAAAAAAGACATTTCCCATTTTACTCATTAACTTAAATATATTGATGAAGCGATGTTCCTGTTCTCCTAGGATAAACATTTTTGATGCAATGAAAAAGTTGTTAATTATGACAAGCTTATAGTTTGATTACCAGTCATGTTTAACTTTATTCTGGGTAATATTTAAACAAAAATCAGTTAATGTCCTTTACATTCTGAAAAAAGGTTTCAAAATAACAGACCTACTTTTCCGAATCGAATTCACTATTTATTAAATACTCAATTCGATAAAAAAAATCCTCTGTGCGTGCACGTCGAAACTGGTAGCCAAATATTTTTTTTAATAAAATGTTTCGTGGATATAATACTTTTTTAACCGACTATTGGGATCCGTCAGATAGGTGGAGTTTAAAAAACATGGCGCAGAGGGGGGAACATTTCATATACGGGGTATACTTTTGCGTGTAATTTTATGATTTTCAAAGTGATAAGATATGATAAATATAAGTGCAATTTGTGGGCCGGTACGAATCCTAAACAAAGGAATTTTGTTGAAAAAGAACGGATTCTCAAAACCAGGCATATTATCAAATGTCGGAAATATAACGAGAAAAATGCATGCAAAATGAACTGTCAAAAGTAGTAATCTTTACGACATATTGCTTAAAAAGATCAAAATTAAAAGAAAATCTCCACGAAATTAATCATCCGCGTTCAATGCGCCTTTAAGGCTGGGTTAGGTGAATAATGTTAACACATAACTGCAACATAATAAGTTATATTGTAATAAGTAGGTAAGTTACTAACCTCAAAATATTTGTATACAAAGTTAATCCTATAAATTTGTCAATCATCAGGGATTCAACTATTGTAGTGCAGTATGATAATAAGTACATCTTATTATTAATATAAAATATTTTTTAATTCATAAATACAGTTTTTCCACATTTCATTAGAAAATAATTCTGTGTAAAATAAGTTTTACAAGGCAATTATAACTGACAGTGTTTATTGCCATGATATTAGAAAACGTCGCGAATTCCATTTTCGATAAACTTTTTGTTTATTTTACTTGTTTTATTTTTGTAATAAACAATTTCACGATAAATTTGCACTGTTAGCATATAAAATTTTCCCTCGTTTTGAGTACAGTTTTCTGCCACCAGATGTCATATGCTCATTTGACGGATCCCTATACCTATTTTTTTATAAAATTTAAATAACAGAATAACATTTCTTTTAATCAACTAGGTATATGAAGGATTTGTGCTATGTTTACGTATATTATTATTTATAAACGATCGATATTCAATACCTTATATACATAATATTATGTTTATACTTGCAATATTTCCAGTGACCTGTGAAGATACAATGTCCAGCGTAGGCTCTTGTTTACTAAACCAATTAGTATAATAGTAGGTTCCTATTTCGCTACTTATTATTGACGTTTAAGTTTACAGAAACAGGTTTGCAACATCAGACATACATGGCTGGACAAAACAGACCAGGACATTTTGCTGTGATCACTGATTAAGAAAATAGCATTACAAGGACTCTAATTATAGTTCACAAACTCGATACATCTCCCATATTCTCGAATAGGAAGTGTAACATAGGCAATGTATAATGAAGCACAGTCTAACTTTCAAAATGTGAATTTTTGATATGTAAACATCTTAGCTCTCGTTCCACAGTACGGTCTAAATGGGAATTCGACAGTCGGACGCCTCAGACCCGGTGGACGCGTCAGACCCATCGAACGCGTCAACTCCGTCAGACGTAGTTAACCCCAGCTACGCGCGTGAGGTGTCCGCAATACCAGGCAATCTATTTTATATCCATCGAGGTTTAGTTCTCATGAACAGCTAATTACCACTGAGCATTCAATGCATAAATGTTTTCCATATCTACCATCAGGTAAACAAAACTCGACGCATATTATGTTGCGTCTTAACTGAAATTCACTGTATACATTTGCAACCGTACTTAATGAAATTAAAAGTGTTTCACAAAAAAATACATTTTTATAAAAAATGATGCACGTCCGTGTAGGACAAAAAATACAGCGTGTTTTGTGAAACGATAGAGAAAAAATGACGTGAATTTGTTTGTGTTTTTCCATAACAAATTATTCTACCATGAAAACACTTAAATTATTAATATTTGCAATTTAATTATATTTACTTTTAACATTATTTATATAAAGTATGTACTTGTTTATTAACAATTTTAGTGAATATTTAATTTTTATGGTAATGACTTATAACTTTTGAGGTCATGTCATTATTAATAGAAAAAAAAATAGAAAGAGAAGAAACTGTGTGATTCCGCAGATTGAATATTAATATTTATACGATAGAGAATTAATATGGTTCTTTTTCAGACCCGCAGATTTTTTTGCGATTATAATAAACATTTCCACAAATAATTTTTGTGATGGTGAATTTATGTAAAACGTTATTGAATTGTTAATAAAATTTGAATATAAAAATATAATTCCGTTAAAATGAATTCGACACGAAATATCTTAATTATAAAAACTGTACAGCTTCTGGGCCTATCATTACTTCCAAATGTTTTTTTTAATGATTTTTTTTATCTTTTTTTGCAATTTATACACTTGGAAATAAAACATCCAAAATATTACTATATTGCTTAATTTCAAAAGTTGTTTTCAATAAAAATACTGTTAAAATGTGCTGTTAAACGTGATTAAAAAATCGTTAAATAAATTTTAGAGTTGGCATTGTTTTCTTGTCATAAAATCGTTATATAACAAAATTTAATTATGCAAAGAATTAAGAAATATAATAGCATAAAACCACTAGGTATTTTATATCTTTAATATATTTTTGTCTATAGTTGTGCCAAAGTTTTTACCAAGTGTAAATTTCAGACGAAAAATGAAGGAATACGTAAATGATTATAGTTACTTAATTCATTACAATTCTTTATTTTACATCGTGGTAGAATCATGCAAGCACAATTATTATATTAGATTAATTATTAGACTTATGTTACATAATTACATTTTACTGCAGTATCTATGCATAAATCACTATTGTTGATCTAGGAATCTTTCACAAATTTAAGAAAAGAAAGAAAGGAATATATTTCCTATCTTCATAATCAGCTACCTACATCTGTGTTTTACACCACTTCGTGAGAGAAAACTTTTAAATACGCAAAAAATTAAGTTATATTTGGAATTGTTTAATTAAGGCAGTAGTAAACGTGGAAAATATTTTACAAACCGCATAAAATTCCACCAACTAAATATGCTTGGCACTCCGACAGCAAAAGCTGTTAGTGGCGATATATTATATTAATTTATTATTAAACAACAAATTGAAATTACTGGCCTGGCGTTGACAGGCAATTTTTAATTGCGTAATAATTAATTATCAACAATCAGCACTTACAGACCCAACTTAAATGATTTACGAACTATTTAGTCGACTGATTTAAAAGTTGCAGCTGAGTGCATGTTTGTACGAAGGCTTCGTGGTCACTCTTGCAACTAAACAGTCGGCCGACTAAAAATTGCCAATTACCTCGGCTGTTGGTGGTCTTTATTTTATTGTAAATTATAGACATGTCGACAACTTAGGTCATTAGCGTCTTGATTACATTAAATAACAATTAACTTAAAACTAAATGACATCACAAAACATCCATGAGCGCAGGCGGGATTCGAACCCACGATAGTCTGATTCAGAGGCCGCGACACTAACCACTGAACCACACTATCCTCCTGTTGGGGGTCTTAAAAATCATTTTAAGTAGATACCAAATCCGACAGAAAAATTTGTTATAATTACTGATTATCTTTTATTTTTTAGTTTTGTTGTTTTAGGCTAGTCCTTTTATTTATTAATTTTTTTATAAAATTACACAGGTAAATTAAACCAATTAATTAATCAATGCGCCTGCGCTCCTGACTTTCCAGCAGGTGTAAATTGATCGAAGTTTACGCGTAAGTACATTAACACGGCATATAAACTTACTGTATACTGATATAATATTATACAAGCAAACCTGTTTGTTCTCTAATCACAGTTGGGTCAAATGGGTAAATACACTTACTATCTACATGTTTGACCTGCAGGAGTCTTGGAATGGTGGCATCTGATTACTTAATTATTATCCTAATTAATATTTCTGAAAACTAATCCGACTCCGTTAGGTTCTGTCTCGAGCCCTATATATACTTTCAGCTTCCTAGGTTTAACGGGGGGCCCATCATTTGGAAGTTAGCGTGTTTTTTTTTCGAAAAACTCCCTATTTCTGTCCCTGGGGAGAAAATCGAAAATCCGGCTCTGTTAGGTTCGGTCCCGTGTTCTATATACTATTAAGTGTGCAAAGTTTTAGCTGCCTAGGCCCTATAGATTAATGGGGGCCTTCTGGAGGACGTGGAAAGACAGACGGCCAGACATACATTAAAATAAGACGAATCCTTTTGGTTTGTTAATTACCATTGAATTTATGTATTACTATCTGGCTTCGCTTACGTTAATTAATATAGCGTTCACCTTACAGCTACGTACAGAGCACTGCATTGATTAATTATCAAATGCACCAGTTTGTCGACAGAGTTTTGCACTGCGACCAGTGTTTTTAAAATTTTCTATTCATACACGATTTAGCTTTGAGACCGCAGATCTACCGTTCGCAACATATATCTTTCTCTGTCGATTTACGCCATTTCAATCAAATATGATATTATAGCACACATACGTAGGTAGAAAATAAATAAATATGGTTAATAAATTAGAGTAAACTGGGGTAATATGTAAAGTGGGTAATAGATGCCACATTGTAGTATGGAAATATTTACCTGGTAAATTTATTTCAGACATGTCAGTTGCAATAACAATACACCAAACGCGATATTCTTTTTACGAGCAGATAAGCTTACTTTCATCAATATAAGAATGTAAGCTTTCACGGCCGGCTTCTATAAAGATGGTTTGTTTCAGGTTTTTGGGCCGTGGTCTACTGGAGCGAATTCTTCTTCCAGACGTGAGACAAAACATTTCATTAAAGGTATTAAAAATGTGTTCTCACATTTTGAATTATTAACTTCCCATTGGAAGTTATTGTAATGGGTCCGAAAATCGAAATCAAAAAGGAAAAAAAAAATTTATGTTTCAAGGTCACTACACTATTTTTACACTATTTTTAGAAAGATGTCTGTGTGTGTGTGTACGTACGTACGTATGTATGTGTCCATTTCTTTCTAAGACGAAATCTCGAGAATGAAAAATGATATCGACTACGTTAGGGTGCCAATCGACGCGTATTAACGTAAATATGATCTGAAAGAAATTTTTTCAAAATCGGTTCAGCCGTTCTTTTTTCTTAACCAAATAACCTCCAAAAAAGTAGATTTTACACAATATCTCGCGAATAAAAAATTATTTTGACTTCGTAAGGGTGTCAATCGAGGCGTGTTAACGTCATTTTGATCCGACATAAATTTTATAAAAATCGGTTCAGCCGTTTTTTTTTTTTAATTATTGTTAAAAATAAATAATAATTATGTTTTAATGATTAAAATGATCACTTTTCTGTGTAATATCTAATTTAATTATTGTTATTAAATATTTATCAAACTGGGAAGTTCGTCGTGTGAACCTCAAGGGTCGCACTTTAGTCCTAACAAACGACCCACCTCACGGCTTGTTTGAATTTCAATTAAGCTAATTTAAACAGGATATATTTTGCTAAAAATTGTTTGTCAATAAAGATAAAATTATTAGTAATGGAGTCATTCTCCTCAACTGAATTTTGATATTCTAAACTCTAAACTTCTAAAGCATATGAGGTTAAAATATGTGAGTATTATGAAGAAAAATTGAAAAAAATCACAATATCTAACTTTAGTTGTGTGCCAGCAAAACTATCTCTTATTATTATGACGTAAGAAACCCAGCGCGTGCATGTGTCGTTTAATCACTGCATTAAGCTGAGGTCTGACTTGTTGACTAGCACAGCACTCTGACATGAATATTGGATAGTTTATGACGTCCGTCACCGTGAATCATCGTTTTCAATAGCATTTCAATTTTACATATTTCACACCTTTATTTTTAATAAAAAATAAGGATATTTTATTTTGTTATAAAACTTTAAAATCTGCGAAAAAAGGAGATGGCCTCTTTGTATGAATCTAAGCCAGTAATTATATACGGGCAACAGCAAGTAATAATAATTAATTATCGTAAACACATAGCAGTTAATAATTGGAATATATTGGAATATAAAAGATTGTTTTAAAACTTAAATAGGTTTGTCGTTGATTTCTCCATGTAGTAAACAGTATTAAACCTTGTTGGTGAGCACATCTCTTATATTATATCTAACTATCTAAGTATTTAAGTTTCTTGCAAATCTACATAAATACTAATTGGATATATTTATTATCGCTTTCCTGTATGTTTTATTTGTTTGCGCATATATCGATTGTGATAGAGTTGCCCAATTTTTACTGATTACATCAAATCCCATGTTAGTATGGTAGATACAATATACTGATGATACCTATATTAAAAATCAATTAGCCGCTTTACGCCTTTAACAAAGTGTTGAAGAAAATTAGATCATTAACCATATGGTTTATTTACGTTGTGCTTCATTTGAAGATACTCTACTTTTGAGTTTAATTTTATTTTGTGCTTGTAAAACAGATTTGATCTATTTATTGTGTTTTAAAGACCACCAACAGCTAAGGTTATTTGGGTCTAGCACCAATTCATATTTTCAATTCATTTAGCACCAATTCATACTTTCAATTCATTTTTTTTTTAATAATAAATTGAAAATCCAATTGTCACTTTTACCAGCTCTCGGGCTAGAGCCCGGGAACTGGGGACTTGTAATAGAGGAACCATAGCAACGCCATGTAAACAACAGCATTGCTACACGCTCGACTATTCTCAAGCCCTTGAGCAATTTATATTCGGAGCTGGTAGACAGACTAGGCACGTGCCTATAGGGACCCACACCACAAGAAGGCCTGCCCAAGAAAAATCGGCGTGTCATCGTGTCGTACTTTAATTTATTTATCCCTCATGGTGACCAACAGCACTGGTGAAAGATGCATTTCAAAATTATTAAAGTTAATCAAAAATAGGTTGAGAACGTCGATAACCGAAGATGGTCGGTTGCAGAAAGCATTGTCCGGAAATCTGATTTGACAATGACCTTAGATTGTGACCAAATTTCTCCATTAGAAAAGCTTTTGCAGAATTTCATATCGATCTTGCTCGAAAAATAATTGATCGATTGAAACAATTTTTTTAAAACTGTGTAGGTATACATGTATTTACCATACTTTTTTGTACAATTTGCTCTTCGAAATAATATTTTTTCACGCATTTTGATCAAAATTTAGCTTGAAAAACGATCTTTTTCTATGTAAATCCATTTGTTTTTGTGTGAGTAGGTACAATCTGTGTTCTACATGACAGGGAGTTTGACAACGACATTAGACAGCTCCTGCTTATATTAAAACTGTAATTATATGATTACAATCTAAGGTTATTGTCAAATTAGATTTTTTGACAATGCTGTCTGTGTAGGCACATAATTAGCATATTTGCCAATAAAAATTGCAAGAAAGTTTATTTGAATGAATTTTTATAACCAAGCTCATATAAGGCTTTAGTTTATGACTTACACCGTTAAAATCCAGCAATACTTTACATTATCCTAATGAATGAATGTTACAAATAAGAGAGGCATGTAATTAAGAAATCATAATTTATAATATAGTGTATTTAAAATCAGAATTTTTTATTTTCGTTTAGCTATTATTACCATTGTTAATGTGACAGTGGCGGGACAGCGGGGATGATCCCGCACCACATTTTGTGCCTACGTGCGCTGGAACTGTAAATCCAGTCCTGATTAATATATCTATAACATTGATTAACATATTATATGGGAAGATAGTGATTCCATGTACTGGAAAATATACTATAGCTGCCCGCTTACGTTTCATTCCCCTGGCCCACAAACTCAATGTTGACTTGTGCTTCCACCTATATTATTGTTGAACTAACAGCTCAGATATTGTCAATGCTACCTCTAACTGATCCTAAATAATGATATAAGATATTTACATCACTGCCGCAGCTGACATTATTTTAATGTTTTGAAATTTGTTGAGACTGTATAAAACTTATATAAAGTGAACTTAGTTTAGTTACATAATTTATCTGTAAACGCTATCTGATTTTATATTTCTTTGTCTCTGAATAAAAATTGTTCAAACACTCGTAAAATATATTTTGATGTATTCATAGGGTAAGAGCTGATAACACTTTTTTCATGTGTTTTTATAAGACTTGGAACTTTTTTAAAAGATGAATTTTATATATCTCTACAAGGGGTATATAGTCTGTCATTCCAACCGCGGGGCAAAACCACCCCATATTTTTTTGTTCACTCTTGCGAAAAAAGACTTATGTGTGTTTATCATTAGTAAAGTCTAGAAAAAGTTTTGCCCCGCGTTTGGAATGACAGACTATTTACCCCTTGTAGAGATATTTAAAAGTTATCTTTTAAAAAAAGTTCCAAGTCTTCTAAAAACACATAAAAAAGTGTTATCCGCTCTTAGTCTATCATAGCAACTTATACTAATTAGTTAACAAAAGCAAGCAGTTTAAGAGAATTAGATAATCAAATTCATTAAGATTGTAAAATTTGTTGTTAAATAAAAGAATTTAAAATAAATCTTTCCCAATTTTTCCAATCGTTAGGGGCCTACACACGATCAGTTTAACTTCGCAGTTTATCTGTGCAGTCAAACTGCACAGTTGTGTGAACTGTACGGTGTGTGGGCTATTTCAGTTTGCTCCTCAATTGTTCTCAGTTTGAAGAGCTGACGTGCGTGGCTAGACACGACTAGAAAGGGAAGTTCGGTTTTGCGCTCAGATTGATCTGAGCGCAAAACCGAACTTACCCAAAGACTACACATGACTGTGCCAACTGTTCAATTAACTGAGCTGACTTCGCAGTTTATCGGTGCAAAGTAGAGTCAAATGCGCAGGCCAAAAGCCTGCGTTAAAATTTGTCGTAACTATGCAGTTATCTCAGTTTATCGCTCAGACATGGCGCCACAAGGGTTAAACTGCGCAGTTAAACTGATCGTGTGTAGGCCCCTTTAATGAATTTGATTATCTAATTTTCTTATGTATGAATATTTTTAGTTTGACATAATAATGATTAACATTATTAAGTTTAAAATTAAATAAAATATCAGAATGGTCCAAAAGTCTTGCCCTAATGTTAAATCCAATTAAATTCAATATAATGTCTATAGAAAGCCGGAATCAGTTGGCTAAAGTGCCGTAACGCAGTCTGGTCATCAAACTAATTCTGTAGACTACTGCAAAAATTTAGGATTATACATAGACAAATACTTAGTGGAATCGCTCATTTTATCATCTAATTATTATTGTGATATTGTGTACGGACCATGTATAAACCAGTCAACATCGCAGCTTATCCAAAAATTTTAAAATATATGCTTCAGATATATTGTATACAACATAAATTTACATATCGCATACTTCGTAGACAACTTGATCACAACCGGGCAGCCAGATTATTTAAATTGCAATTTAAAATATTTATCAGATTATCATAATAATAATAAAAATACGATGTCACAGGATACAACATTGTCAATAAACTTGCATGAAACAAATTTTTATAAAAAATTTTTTACTTATGGTTCTGCCTCTATATACTTATAATAATATTCCTCGTGAATATAAACATCTCAAAAAAGAGGCGTTTCGAAAGAACGTTAGGGGTTGTCTATTAATAGTCACCGCGAAATATTATGCAATATGAACCAATGACGCAAGATTGTCTTAAATAAAATTAAGATGCTAGTCACCAGATGGCCTAACGATTGTCAACACAACTCACTTCTGTAAACTCTACAATTATTCTGTACTCAAAGATTAAATAATAAAACTTAGGATGCTAGTCAACAGATGGCCAATAGTGCGACGTCTAGCTGCCTCTATTAAAAGTGGCCTCATTTACGCTCATAAGGATCAAAATCTTCTAGTAATATGTTAAACAATGTCTATAATAAGTAATTTGCTAAAATCACTGATAATATTGAAAATTTTAACAAGCCGTGAGGTGGGTCGTTTATTAGGACTAAAGTGCGACCCTTGAGGTCCACACGACGAACTTCCCAGTTTGATAAATATTTAATAATAATAATTAAATTAGATATTACACAGAAAAGTAATCATTTTAATCATTAAAACATAATTATTATTTATTTTTAACAATAATTTAAAAAAAAACGGCGTAACCGATTTTTATAAAATTTATGTCGGATCAAAATGACGTTAAGACGCCTCGATTGAGATTCGGGAGATATTTTGTGAAATCTACTTTATTGGAGTCTAGTTAGTTAAGAAAAAGAACGGCTGAACCGATTTTGAAAAAATTTCTTTCAGATCATATTTACATACGTGTCGATTGGGATCCTAACGTAGTCGATATCATTTTTCATTCTCGAGATTTCGTCTTAGAAAGAAATGGACACATACGTACGTACGTACGTCCATACGTACACACACACACATACACACACAGACATCTTTCTAAAAATAGTGTAAAAATAGTGTGGTGACCTTGAAACATAAAAATTTGTTATACATTTTGATTTAGATTTTCGGACCCATTACAATAACTTCCTATTGGAAGGTAAAAATATAATAGAAGATAGTACCTATATTATTGTTACCACGAATCTTTAGGCATCGAAAAATTAGCAGGTGCTGGAAGGAAGAAGGAAAGGTTACTTAGATCATATAGATCCAGCCAATAAAAGGAACGCCAGTCAGTTCAAAATTAGACGGGAGTTTTTCAATTTATTTTTATTTCAAACACAGAACTAAAACGCTTGCACATGTTTTAACCAACGACAGAAGCAAAAGTATTGAGAAAAGTTTATAATCGATACATTTAACGATTTTGAACCAAAATATGTGCTCATATAAGTGGGCAATTTAACCCTAGCGTACAAAAAATTATTAGCAAATGTATGGATACACACAAAGTATGGAGCGCGATGTGATTTTTGACCATATTGTCAACAAATTAACAAATACACAGTATGAAAAGGTCGCGCACCTAACAACAGTTCGTCCGACCACTGGACACTGTCCACTTGTTTATTGCACACACACACAAACAAATATCGTGTTAATTCACTGACACACATACACATCGGCAAGTTACTACGTACATTTATTACTTGCTATATTATAACTGATTATCATTTTAATTTCAACAGCGCTCCAAGATAAATGGATCGTAAAATTGATCAAGGATTTTTTACTAACATATACTAATTTTTTTTGTTAAAGTACATCGTCTGAAATCGTAATAAATTGTAACTAGAAGTATTATTTTTATCGGAGATTCAAATAAACAAATCTCACGCCATTTTTATGTGACAAATACTGCGTGTCCTAAAATGATAATTTAAGATTTGATTATAATAATCTTCTCAGACTTCTTTGCAGAAACATGTTTTTTGCACTGCGATCTGCGGGGGGCCTCAAGTAGGGACAATATTGTGAAATTGTGATTCGCTCCTTCGCTTGAATATTATAATTACATTACTCACTCGCTTCGCTCGTTCGCTATATATATAAACCTTCCGTGAAAAATTATCTAACTGATGGTGAAAACTGCATTAAAATCCGTTGCGTGGTTTAGGAGGAGTTAGCGGTGGTACAGACAGACACGGAAAGCGATTTCAATTTATACTACGTAGAGATTTACGAAAAAGCTATTTACACTACGCAGTTCCTACAACAAGACTATCAATTTTGCTATTTGGTTCTTTCATAATTTTTTTAAGTCCGGCGCTGCCTGGCTAAATTTATTAAAAATTTCGGATCATATTATTGTGTTTTTCACCCAAAATTTGCTTTCAACCTCTAAATACAACCCTTAAAATGGTTCAAGTGCGTCCCCTTTTTAAATATTCTCAGTGCAGCGATAATGAATTCGGTTACGTGTACTAAAGTTCGCTTAAATAATTAGAGTAAGTATATACACTTTCAAAAATAGTGCCAAATTGTTCAGAAAGATGTAAACGACCCCTAGGTCCCGTCATCCGACCGTCATCCGACCGTATATTTTCGTATACTATTCATATAGGCAAATACACTAATTATTACTCTCACATACCTCGGTCTATTACTAATATTATCAACATTGTATGACGTATGTTTTATTTTATGAAACGGCTATTTGAAATTAATAATTTGAAATATTTGATATTTGTTGTACAGGTGAACTTCTGGTTATGAAGTTTCAAGAAACGAACAATTCGTATTTACGAAACTTTACATGGGCAAACAAATTATGATTTCTAGCGCACTTAACGAGCATATAAATAAATATCCCGATGGTGACATAGGTTTGAAAAATGAATTTTTCCAATGTTGCATCATAATGTTACGTCATTTTCGATGGGTGTTTCAAAACACTAATTCAAACTTAAGCATTCATTTGTATATATAAATAATAATATTTACAAATTGCAATGCAAATGTAACTAAAATATATAAGAGATTAACGGGAACTTGGACCGTGGGTTGATTGAAACTCAGTTAAAGTTTTAAATCGCAACGTTTCGTCTATATTTCAGACTTCTTCAGGCTCTTAAAACATAACACGAGTATCAGTAATAATCTATCGTCATTATTCATTTACAGCGATAATATAATATGCAATAATCCTTTTGAAATAATTGATCATAATAATTTCAAAAGCATTATTGCATATTATATTATCGCTGTAAATGAATAATGACGATAGATTATTACTCCCGTTAATCTCTTATATATAATTACGATGGGCATCATGACTACTAAAAACATGTAACTAAAATGTTTGCAGGGTTAATTCTTATTTTCGAACAATTAACGAATATAAAGTGCGATTCTCAATTCATTAAACGAACCCAGACCCTAATGCTCACGGCGATTTATGATGTAAATTTAACTATAACTTTACAGAAAAAAACGGCCGATTCAACTTAACACAGTGCTTCGTAAGTTGGGGCTCGCCTGTACCTATGTTTAGTTTAGGACACACAGTACATAATTCTTACCTTGTTTTCTTGTTGACTTTGAAAGTATGTATATTTTGTCTCTATGTAATAATTTCAATTGCGCATTTATGCTTATATTGTATTGTTAACTTTTAACATTTGTGATAGAATTCAGTGTCAACACAATTAAGATATACATTTTATTATCGAAATTACAAATTTAAATGAGTTTTTTATGATGATCAATAAATAGGGAAAAAAACTGAACTTCTTAAATGATTCAGTTCTTTTTTAAAAACATTGTTACTTATTTAGATGTTGTATGTAATATGTCAAAATTATTTCAGCATTTAAACAATGTCACTTTCTCACATTGTACTTTACAAAGCCAGATCGGATTGAATGAGATCTGAAAGATTTTGAATTTGAAATTACATTTTTTCTAGAGATGTACAAAATTCATTTTAAATTGTTTTCAGTGACTCCCATGCAGTCAGTACCTATGTTTTTTTATTAGCAAGGTCAGTTTTAACAATATTTCGATTTTTGTCAGAAATCGCATTTAAAAAAAGAAATTACATAAGTCGAGATATCTCAGATTATTTTTAAAGAGCTAATTATACGTAATAAGGTTTTAGGTGAGGGAATGGAGCTAGACCCCTCTTAAGGCCGGGCGCATACATACAATTGTTTCACGACTATACAGATTAGTCGAGTTGTGTACGTGTCACGATTTCAACTCGACTAAACTGTTTAGTTGTTAGAGGTGCGCATACAATCAATCAGTTGTGCCACAATTTCAATATTAAACTAATGTGCAGTCGAATAACTATTTAGTTAATTGTAGGCGGGCGTCAATACCCTGCTGTAGACAAAAGCTGCTGACGATAGTTGTTCGATAGTTATTAAAAGGCAATCGATGTGGTTTTATGATTTTTTTAGTCGAACAACTATCGTGTTGATACTATGCGTAGTTCCATCTGCTCCAATAGGTCAGGGATGGCGAACCTTTTCGCAAATATACGTGTCATTTTTTTTTTTCAAAAAATGTTTAATGTGGCGATGACGTGTCAACAAGCACCTAAAGAAATTTAGTGGACAAAAAAATTATTCAAGCGTAGATGAAAATATAGTATATTGCATTACAAGGTAAGAAACTTGGCGTTTGCAACCAGATTGAAGTTTGCTGCCTGAGGTACGAGGGTATGCAACCACATGTGTTGCAAACGCCAAGTTTCATACCGAGTAATTGCATATTATTTTGCACAACAACTCTATTGACATTCGATTTGAGGTACCTACAATTTGGGCGTGTAAAAAAGTCGCAAAAATATCAGATCTGTCAGATTTACGTGGGGTTGTGTCTGTCATTTTGACGTTTATGAATATTATATGCGGATTCAATATCGCTCTATCTCCTTTTCTTAATTTGACGTTTTCAAAAATTATATGCGGATTTGTCTCCCTCTTAACAATGTTAAAAAATAAAGAGAACCGACCTGAAAATTTTCATCCCTAGGGATGAAAAGGTTCAGTTTCAACTCGCTAAACAGGTACCGAAAATCGATTTTTCAATAGCGGCGTTGTAAAAAGAATTATTTCGAGTGCCATGAAACTTTCGTCGACTGACGATTTGTCGTATCGATCTCATAGTAGGTACTACCTACTATGAGATCGATACGACAAATCGTCAGTCGACGAAAGTTTCATGGCACTCGAAATAATTCTTTTTACAACGCCGCTATTGAAAAATCGATTTTCGGTACCTGTTTAGCGAGGTACCTATTATAATATTACTAGCGGCTCCGTTCGGCTTCGCCCGGGTGCAATACACTACTCACTCGCTTCGCTCGTTTGCTTGAATATTATAAATACACTACTCACTCGCTTCGCTCGTTCGCTTGAATATTATAATTACATTACTCACTCGCTTCGCTCGTTCGCTTGAATATTATAAATACACTACTCATTCGCTTCGCTCGTTCGCTTGAATATTATAAATATACTACTCACTCGCTTCGCTCGTTCGCTTGAATATTATAAATACACTACTCACTCGCTTCGCTCGTTCGCTTGAATATTATAATTACGAACAATTTTGATTACCATAATAAAAATTATAGTGAGTCAACCTTAAATGATAGACATATGCTGTCGCGGACTTTTTTTTAGAACTTTTAAAGGGGAACAATTCCGTCATACAAGATTTTTGCGTAACTTTAACCGGTTACGCAGCGGAAGCTCTCAAAAGGAATAATTTTTCCCGTGTTTGCAACATTTTTCATTGATACTCCGCTCCTATATTGGTCGTAGCGTGATATTACCTATATAGTCTATAGCCTTCCTCAATAAATGGACTATCTAACAAAAAAAAATTCAAATCGGACTGGTAGTTCCTGAGATTAGTGCGTTCAACCAAACAAGCAAACAAACAAACTCTTCAGCTTTATAATATTAGTATAGATATGTTTTTTCAATGATAGTCATATTTTTTCGACATCATCAAACATATTTTTAATTAATTCGATAATTTATACCAATCAATGCCATACCGACAATATTCCGTCGTGTGCCACCTATGGCATACATGCCATTGGTTCGCCATCCCTGGCATAGGTCATAAGCGTCTTATTAAGTATACCTATCATATATCGAAATATGTCGTGTTCATAAATACGAATTATTCGTTTCTAAATAGTTGAGATTTGTCTGTAACACATAATAATATGCATTCAATGATTTGGAGATGAACTCTACTGGTTTACGATTTAACCAGTTTGATTTCGTTTGCAATAAATTTGTCTCTCATGGCACACAGTGGTCAGACGAAGTACAGACGAACACATTTTAGCAGAGCTCGTATGGAATGTGGACAACACGTATTTGCATTTAAAATATCTGCCGATACTCGCCGATTATCATTCACAAACACATGCACGCAAATACGATACCGCAAACCATTTCTTGTTTAATTACATATTTAGATGTTTCCATTTCAGTTGGTCAGATCGGATTTAATCGGCTGCATAATGTTATACAGATCAGTATTGAATCAATCCAAAGAAGATTTCTAAGAATCGTCAATTGGAAATTTAATGTACAATTAACATATTATGAAAGCAGACTATCTTTAATGAAACTACAAACTCTTGAAGTTAGAAGAAACATTTCCGATCTATGTTGTTTCCATAAAATTATAAACGGAACAATTAATTCACCCGACTTACTAGTGAGATTTTACCTGTCTGCTCCTGTCTACCATACCAAGAATAGAGATCTATTTTATTTACCCCCAGTCACGACAATTATGCCTTTAACTCTCCACTTTTCAGGATGGCGGACATTTTCAACGTTATCAATAATAAAACGGAAATTGACATTTTTGGGGACACTCTCTGCCGTTTTAAAAGACAAATTTTTGTTTTTTTTGAAGTAATAGTGAGTTCTTTTATTTATTATAAACAAAAAACGAATTTTGGCAGGAGTACATTAGATTCATTCAGTGAGATTTTGTACCGTAAATACTAAGCCGTTCTTTGTGGAAATTAGATTTGGAGTTACAATAGTAGATTACTCGGAAAGCTTTAATTATTGTCGGTAACTGTATAGTAATTATTATAATAATTTAGTAATCTAATTAACAATAATAATAATAACAATAATTTTACGACTTCATGTTTTCACACGTAAATATAGTTTATAATAATTTGTCTGAAATTGATTTATTTTTTATAAAGTGAAATAGGAGAATACGGGGTTATTATTTCTCTGTCACTTTCAAAATATGGGCCCAACTATCCATCCATAATAACCCAGTCCTCTATTTCCCTTCTCTCCCGTTCTTTTTTTCTTACTAGGTACTTCGAAACAATAGATCTACGAGCGACCGCCTTCCCCACAAGTGGCGGCGATATTATCTTACTGTTATCTTACTGATATGCTAACGCACCCTGTAATTTTTGAAAACGATTCAATTTTTGACGAATCATTAGTGCAACGAAGAGGGGTTTGTCTGGTAAGGCCGTGCAAGATAATATGAGCTAGAGATATACGGCGGCGAGAAGTATGCTGTGATATCAACCGACTAGCGAATGCCTGCGTTCCGTCTGTGTCGAACGTACGAACGTGCATAGGGGTATATCTCCCATGTGTTAGTGAGAGACGATAGATGTTTGCCGTGTGAGGAAGCGAGTTAGTTGTGTTATGGTTTGCTAAAATTCTGTCTACGGCAGACAGCCGTCGCGTGAACAATTAAAAACTATATTAAGCTATTTATTATTACAAATGCAACGCAATTTTCTTTGACTTATTCCCAGTCCATTTACGGCGAAACTATTAGAGATGTAGGGTTCCTGTTAGCTTTTTAGAATTGGCTTCAGGACTACACTATTGGTTGATTTTGAATTTTGGCGATTTCTTGGAAATCTAATTTTATTGGTGTTTTCGGTTGTTGTGTCGACATTTGATTGTTGATAGGAATTTTGGTTTCCGTGTGCACAAACTATACCTCTGGAGTAGGAATATTTTTGTTGTTTAGGGACTAATCTACCGTGTGCCCTGCCCTATAAATCTTATTTAGAAGTTGTCGTATTTTCCTGTGAACATAAAAGGATTCTGGAATTCCTGGAACAACTATCCCTATTTCTAATGGAATGCTATTCATGCGATGGTGATTTATGAAAGCCCTTTATTGAGTATATCAATCGCTGAGATCATTCTAGTGGGATTTTCTCCTCACCTGCATAATTATCCCGAATATTCCGAGGGAGGATAGTAGTTGTGGTTGGCGTTGTTGTTGATAGTTGGTTAATCGAGAATTGTTGATATGATCTGTTGATCGGGATTTGTTGATGCGATCTGTTGATCAGAAATTGTGGTTGCGATCTGTTGATCGGAAGTTGTGGTTGCGATCTGTTGATCGGGATTTGTTGTTGAGAGAATATTGTGATTATGAAGTCGTATGGTGTTGACAGTAGTGGTCCGCCCGGACGATGATTTTAATGTGTTGAGTGTTTTTGGAGCAAATGCCTCGGGTAACTCTAAGCCTCTTAGTCTGGACACTCTGAGTGTGGCTGCTTGCAATTCGGTGTCCTTGCGCCCTTAAACTCTTAGTCGGTGGATCCGTAAGCTACGTGTCATCTAGAGATACCTGGAGGCTGGAACGTCATTCGGAATTTTTTGATTTGCTTGTTGGAATTAGAGTGTATTGTCTTGTGTGTTAAACGGTTGGTGGCCGATTTTTTTAAGTCTTCCTTGGGACATTTCTGGTGAGCGTTTCTTGGGTTGTCATGTGTTTATTTAGACCCACGTCCCCCGCGCCGCTGAGCTTAGCTAGTCGTGGTCTCCCGGTCGTGGGGAAAAGTGAACGTTACAGTATAAGTACCACTAATTTTAAAATTATCGAAGTTGACAAAAAAATTGAGGATTCATAGCTTTAAACGTCTTGTTTAGCATGTTAACAATAAATATATAACCCGCTAAAAGTTCCACACTGTAGGTATATTTTATACCTTAAAATCAAACGAGCATTAAATATAATTAGTTGATTCGTTTAATAATATTATTTACCTGTAACTATTTTATGCACTGTCTACTTATATAAAGTATAAACACTGTTAACCTATAGGTATATCCGTGAGATGCTTATAATATAAAAGCAGACAAAACATGAATAATAAAAATAATGCATCGGCCGGAAATAACTGTTTATAGTTTAAAATGGTAATTATTTGATTTGATCTTCTCGTATTCTTTAGTTAGCGGTTTTAATAATATTGAAACTGCGTTGATACAGCATATTTGTATTCTATTAATTATTCTATTGTATACCTACTTCAAGTTTCGTTTACTTTTAAATATATTCCTCAAATTAAAGTTGCCTAATTATTATATATTCATTTTGTACATCCCTACAACTTATTATGAAATTCGTTGACAGTCAAATGATTTTATTTATTTTTGGTTATTTGAGAAATAAAACAACTTTAAAAAGAAATAAAAGTAAAAATAAATTCACCTATAAAATAGAATTCTTAGTTGCTACATCTACAACACTAATTATAGCGAAGATTGAAAAATATCAATTAAAGTCTATAGAAATATCAATAATCAACCCCTATAGCTAATCACGGAGGATATGTCCATGTAAAACGTTGTGGTTAGCGATACTGACAGAAAAACGGTCAAGTGCGAGTCGGACTCGCGCATCGAGGGTTCCGTACAATAATAAAAATAACTAGTTAGGTAGGGGTACAAAAAAAACAGATTTGTTTTTAAAATAAAATATAGATAGGTAAATCTATATTTTATTTTGATCTTTTTTCCGTATCAAATTAAAGTAGGTATATTTTTAAAATAATAAAAATATATTAACTGAATATTGGATGAATAAAAAATAAAGTGAAAAAACCAAATTGTTTACATTATAAAAAAAAAAATAAAAAAACGATTATGTATCGTCTGTTAGATTTAAACCCGGCTCTTCGTGGTCGAATGCGAACGCCGTTACCACTACTCCACCGTGTGTACACTTGGTACAGCTCTATGCCTAATTTTCCGTTTTTTGTATGGGGATCCCCCTTAATTTTTACGTTTTATTTTATTTGTTATTTGTTAGGATATCCATCATAATATTATATTCTGTGAAAATTTCAACCGGTTACCTGTTACGGTTTAAAAGATAAAGCCTTTTAAAGGTAGGACCTCGGGTAGGACAGACGGATGGACGGACAGACGGCGTAGGCTTAGTAATAGGGTTCCAGTACGGAACCCTAAAAATTAGGGTGACCTAAAATGCATTCTCGATGTGATTACATTTTGACAGTAAGATTTTTTATCTCAAATCGTGTATAGTAAAAAAAATCTCATACAAAAAACTGCAGAAAAAGAAACGCGTTATTTCAGACCCGCGTTTGAAAAGGAATACCTATAATATTATAATATATCTACATTACGTCATTGGAGTAGGATATAATCATAGACATAGATGTCTATGGATATATGCTACCAACTTTACCGTAGTAATGATGGAGTAGCAATTAATACATAAAACACGTATTTTTTATTAATGTGTTTTTTTAATCACTGCAGAGACTCGAGTTTCCACCACACCCAGTATAATATTACTATATCCCAATTGAAGTGAAAAATGATAAAATATATTATTTTGGTGGTCGAAATAATATTCTTGAATGTTTTCATGTCTAGTAACAAAATATGTAAATTCAAATTTGATCTAAATTATAATATTATACTATTATTATGTTGTGTCTGGAGCATTGGGGTCGGACAGACCTTGGCATTGAGATATATTTGCGTGCGTGTTGGTCAGATCCGTCAGACAATTGCTTACAAACAATACCTGTATTGCAAATTAATGAAGAGTTCAGATGGCAAACGTATGAAATAGTAACATTGGAAATACAGCGTACCTACTGTTAAAAAATTGAGTTGACAGTGTCCTCAGATTGTCATTATACAGAATGTCACAGAAATAACTCTCTATAATCCATATTATGTAAAATGTAAACAAAATCGTTCGAGCCTTTTTCGAGAAAAAAATATTTTCAAGTTTTTTTCCTACATTTGAGTAGAACAAATTTAGTGTTCGCGCCCTGAGGTGTAATCGTATGTAAAATTTTAGATTTTGGAACCACTGACAAACAGATGGCAGACAAACATTTTATAAAAAAACTAAATTTTTTGGAGATTCAGGAGAAATTCAATAAAAACCCAAAATTAAATAAAACACAAGATTTTCTTTATAAAACTACGTACGTGGAAAAGTAAAAATAACCATCAGTTAAGTTATAAAACAAAAGAAATTAATGTTACCACTTACCGTGCGGTCGAGATGATTAATGAATAATTTTTACAGCTAATACTTGTCTCTAATCGCGGCTGTAAGATAATGCGTTCCTTTTTTCTGTACCCAAAAAATATTTTATACTCATTTTTTTTATGCAAAAGTGATTTAAAATCGATTAAAATAATCTTACTTTCGAAGCTCTACTTTTCAACAGTGCGCACCTGGTTATCTTCAGATGTTTCAGTCTCGCTAATCATGAATTTATCAACCACGACATTTTTCAGGAACGTATTAAATTTTCGTGGTTGACACGGGATTACAGTGTTTTAGTCTTGTCGTCGAAATATTCTGCCTATGAAAACATGTTAAAGTACTTTTTTTTTGGTTAAGTTGTAGCTTGATAGCTAAAGAACGCCACGTTAACATTCAACATTTTTTTCCAGTTAGAAGAGCTATTTAACTTCTAAATTCTAATGACTGGAGTATTTCTTCTGTACCCTTCATGCAAATGGGTAGGTACCGCAATCTCGTCATCGCGACTAAATCCACTGTTCACACATTTTGCATGTAATTCAAATGCATTAAATAAACCATCAGTCAAAGTGCGTTGAATATTTGTAACATAACCTTGTTAGCTGTTACCATTATTCATTACCACAATTGTGAAAAATAACAACAAACGAGAAACAAAATGATACTCAATAATGTATGATCATCGAGAACAACAGAAACACATTTCAACTTCAATAAAATAAAAATATTTTTTATACTAATTAAGGACAAAATAATTATTATTTAAGGTTGCAATTGAATGATAAACTAAGTTTTAATAATTATTATTATAAATTATTGTTGAAAAATATTAAATTTAATTGATCTTTTGTAATACCTCACAAATGTATAAGGATTCAAAACAACACTTTTGTAAACAGAGTAAAAATTTTCCGATAATAACTCACTACATTTAGTTTAATTAAAAAAACTACAAAAAGCATTCAATGCGCATTTAATATTTATATGTTGAGTGGGAAAAACACATTGTTTCCTTGTTGATGACGTTAGATCAGCAAATATATAGGGGTGACATAACAATGAGTGATATATGATAACTACGATCATTACCGTAAATCTGTATACGATTTAATTATTGTTTTCTTTAAACTATAGGTACTAATTACCAAGGTTATCCGTCTCCAGTATCTCCTTATAATATTTTCCAAGTGCTTATCTGTGAAGTTGAATTTTTAAATTTCCATTGGAAGCTATTGTAATGGGTCCGAAAATCGAAATCAAAATGTATAACAAATTTTTATGTTTCAAGGTCACTACACTATTTTTACGCTATTTTTAGAAAGATGTCTGTGTGTGTGTGTACATATGTGTCCATTTCTTTCTAAGACGAAATCTCGAGAATGAAAAATGATATCGACTACGTTAGGGTGCCAATCGACGCGTATTAACGTAAATATGATCTGAAAGAATTTTTTTCAAAATCGGTTCAGCCGTTCTTTTTTTTTAACCAAATAGACTTCAAAAAAGTAAATTTTACACAATATCTCGCGAATAAAAAATTATATCGGCTTCGTAAGGGTGTCAATCGAGGCGTGTTAACGTCATTTTGATCCGACATAAATTTTATAAAAATCGGTTCAGCCGTTTTTTTTTTTTTAATTGTTGTTAAAAATAAATAATAATTATATTTTAATGATTAAAATGATTACTTTTCTGTGTAATATCTAATTTAATTATTATTATTAAATATTTATCAAACTGAGAAGTCGTGTGGACTTCATGAGTCGCACTTTAGTCCTAATAAATGACCCACCTCACGGCTTGTTTATTTTTTAAAATTGAAAATAATAACACATTGCATATACGAATTGAATCCAGAGAATACTATTCTAGGCGAATTATAAAAAATAGGGGAAAGACAAGGTAATAAAGTCTATTTTGCGGAAAATTATCGAGAGGGGTTCCCATAAACTAACAGTACAAAAAACCCCAAACTTTATTCTATCTGTGAAATTTTCTGGAAAGGTGAAACTGCCCTCAACAACATATTTTTGCGAAAATATCGAGAATTATTCGATATACAGAAAAAAAGTTAAATCAAAAATTCTCCCATAGTTAGATGCGAGGTTAGATCTTTGAAAATTTTACTTTCCTCATTTTCGTATAGGTGGAAAGATATTATGGTTACGAGCGAATAAAGAAATGTCCATGGAGTCTATAGGAAATACAATGCCTTAGACGATGTTTTTGCTCCTTTCTCGATAGCTCCAGAAAAATTTAATTTGTAAGTACCTATAAGTCTAAAAGTTAATTTTTCGTAACTCCAGTGTAACCTAATTTAATTTATCGGATCAAGTACAATAATATTGGTCCATCTGGACATTTGACCCTTTTATTAAATTAATTTTTAAGATACGAACTAACTTAAATTTTGAGAATTATCAAAATCAATGGGACGGTTGTATTGTAAAAACCCCGATTTCCTAGATTATAGTCTGTGACTTGAACGTGCAGTGAATTGGATTTTCAGTTTTTTTTATTTATTAAAGTTCAGTTATACTCGAAATTCCGATACGTTAAAATTTAAAAGTGAATTACCTAAAAATTTCCCTTTTTAAATTATAACTATTAAAATACTAAACAGATTCTGTATTTTTAAAATTCAAAAACAAATTTGTTTCCAAATGACCATTATTATTTCATCCCTGATATTGAAACAATGATTTTAAAAATATACAGTGAGCTGACTGTTTGCTGTTGTTTCTGTTTTGAAAAAATGTGGCCCATTGTTTTGTAACTATAAAAGCACATAACGAAAATATACGCCAAACTAGTATATGTTTTACATTTACTTACACATGCTTCTGTGTTTGTAACCTATTTAAGCGGGTGATATACTTGTAATGTTTCTGCTCACAGGTAACGATGAATATAAAATGTTGCGACTATTCAATTCAATATTAATTTATCCAAAATTGTGTTTTAAAGACCACCATCACTCAATAGCTAAGGTTATTTGGGCCTAGCACCAATTCATATTTTCAATTCATTATTTTTTTTAATAATAAATTGAAAATCCAATTGACACTTTTACCAGCTCTCGGGCTAGAACCCGGGAACTGGAGACTTTTAATAGAGGAACCATAGCAACACCATGTAAACAACAGCCTTTCTACACGCTCGGCCATTCTCAAGCCCTTAATTTATTCAAGGGAGTTATCAATATTATATGACCACATCAATAATATAAAATGCGATGGGTTTGTATTAATTTTGTGTTCTTGTGAACGTGTTTTGGTATTTTGTGACACAGATGGGGAAAACGTGTTTCCAGAATTTACGTCTGTCTGTCTGTTTGTACCAGCATTATTCGAGAACGGCTGGAACGATCTTGATAAAATTTAGTACCTACATTATCAATACCAAACTTAAAGTAAGATAAAATATTTTTTATTCTATGCTATCAGATTAAAATGAGGTTTCTATCAAACATCTAGCAGCTGAAGTAATAATATACCTAGTAGTACTTTAGTCAGTGCCAGTGGTTGTAAGATACTAGCATTGAATAAATATGAAGTTGTTTTGATACTGGTAAACGTAAAAAAATTAAAGGTGTACAAATTCAAAAGATAATCGAAACACATACATATGAATAATATGTAAATTCTTTACCAAGATTTCATAGAAACGTTTTTTAAGGTTTTTAGTTTAATTGTTTTTAAAAGATTGAAAATATACCTAAAATATATGGATAATATATTTTAATCCATAAATACCTAATGCTTTAAAAAAACGTGTTTGTGCAGCTTAGATATCGGTAGCACCAATGTCTAATGTTGTAATTTTGGGACAATATTTTGTTATACATAGCGGATTTTAGAATCATACATATACATAAATGTTGGAAAAATTTATTAGAAAAGTATTTAAAAATAATTATTCTCGAATGCGGAGTGTATATTATTATAATTTATAATCAAAGTACGAAAACAAACTGGATGTGCAGACATATTTGAATTATCTACCTATTAATGAAAAATCATTTTTTTGTTAAAATCAGTCTGTCATACATCTGCATTATGTGATTTATTTTTAAGAGGTGTATAGCCCCCTTAATAGATATCGATAGCATTGCATGTGACATTTCGCAAACTGCATCGTGGTAGAGGAGAAGGTTCCTCCGCTTCGTTAACTAGAGCAATCGGTCTACAATAAATCATTCTATCGGTTCCTTTAACTAAAAAGACCAGTTAACCGTCTTAAAAATAATTGAATTCAATATGACCGTGTCACCAGGCTTTGTCAGTGGTATAACACAAATCTAATCAACCAGGGAACCTTATAGCTGGAGGATCGGTCTATGGAACTATTCAGATTGTTACTTCCCGCCTCTATGGTACGGATTTATTTATTATTAAATCAAATATGTCACTTGCCACACTACGTCACATAAATTTCATTATTTTAATTTAAGTATCAGCTACGAGTGAGTCTACGAGTAAACATTTTATGTGGACATGTCTGAGATTGAGTGAACGTTCCTCATTTGAAGTCTGAAAACGGAACTTTGGCTGAATCTACAAATATCATTATGGAACAATAAAATCATTGGAGCAAAAACGTGACGAAAATTTCTTTGCACAATTGTGGTTAGAGATAGAAGACTTGGCCAAGAAAAATAACATAAGTCTTGATATACCTACGTTCTTCAAAACGCAAAAAAAAATTAAATGTACGTCTATTTTATTTTATTTATTTTTATTTATTGTAAATTATAGACACGTCGACAACTTAGCTCATTAGCGTCTTGATTACATTAAATAACAACACACTTAAATCTAAATGACATCACAAAACATCAATGAGCGGAGACGGAATACGAACCCACGGCAGTCTGATCCAGAGGCCGCGACGCTAACCACTGGACCACACTGTCCTCCAAAATGTACGTCTCTATGAATATGTCGTAGAAGCATCGACTTCAGCAGTTGACGAATTTAAAAAGAAACTTTAGCTCAATCAACAATGGAAAACCCTGCCCAAAGGTTTTTGTTAACTACGGTGTTATTATACCGATCATTGAATAATATCGTAAACCACATGAAAATAAGATTTTCGGCTGAAAGTCAAAAGCTAGCTGTAGCTGTGCATAATTTTTTACAAATGAATTTCGATAGCAGTTTTGGATTCGGTTTTTTAACTCTTACAAAATTACATTACAAAATCCCTGATCCTAGATGATGTTCTGGAAGAAATCGAAAACTGTTTCCATTGAATAAATCCGTACTATCGGATGCGTGGAATAATGACGAACAACTAGCTCATAATCAAGAATTTTCGTATCAATCACTTTTAAATTTGTTATATCTAAAAAAATATAACAAATAGTGTCAAATTCAAGATAATTAACTGGGATTCCCAATTAAAAACTCATCGATACAGTATAGTAGTTCAGTTAAATAGAACTTTAGAGAATTTTTAAATTTATTGTAACTTGCAATTTGCCTAATATCAGAAGGTAGATTATTATATATTCTTTGACACACATGCCTAGGTCCTTTACCGCCTAATGCAGTGCTGAATGCTTTCAATGTACAAATTTTCAGTTTGCCTCGTGTTATAAGAATGTGCAGTAGAGGTCAATGTAAATAAAGAAGTAAGTATTCTTTTTGACAAATAATGCGCACTGTAAAATGAAAAGCGATGTTACAGTCAAAATCTACGAATATTACGAAAATGGGACACTCTGTACTGACAACCCTATGGGGTGGTCGCGCTAGTCTGCACAGTAAATAATAATATCAAAAGTCATAGGTAATTCGATCCGGCGGTTTTTTACAATCAAACATCAAGCAATATGATTGTACGCAATACAGGTATTTGGTCGGCGCATTGCTTCTGCGGTTTCAGATTCTAAAAGATAACAAATAAATCACATTGCATTTCATTCTTCATTCGATATTACATCACCGGCGTAACTATATTTGACAAAAAAGGTACGACTGTGCAAAAAACAATACTCTGATTAACAAAAGAATGCAACTCATTTTCAATCAGTACGTCATTTATACAAAAATAGTTTTTTGTTGAATTATATAACTGATCTATCGCATTTTTTTGTCAATATTAATATTTTACATTGCCGTCACATCATTTTTAGGGTTCCGTACCTCCGACCGGAATCCTATTACGGAGCCTAACGCATTTTTTTGTCAACATTAATATTTTACATTGCCGTCACATCATTTTTAGGGTTCCGTACCTCCGACCGGAATCCTATTACGGAGCCTACGATATATGTCCGTCCGTCTGTCACAAGGCTCTATCTGACAATCAATAAGGGTAGCTAGTTAAAATTTTCACATATAGTGTGTTGTTGTGGCATGAATCCTGGCAAATAATACTTTATTAGAATTAAGTAGTCAATTAATTTTAATAAATTATGTTTTTATTTTACTGCGATACCTACTGCAACTCCAGCCCGTACTTCTATACTGTACTATAGGTAACAGGTATAGAGCTGTACCAAGTGAGTCTATCGAACGATCGTGTTAAATATCGTTTGCCTCAGTGATAGAGTGTTAGACTGAATATCTAAAGTAACCCGGTTCGATTCCGGGTTTCGGATCGCTATATTTTTATTTTTTTATTCATCAAATATTTTGTTAATACTTATATATTTTTGAAGTTATACTTCTTTTGGTGCGTTATGAATAAATGATGAGAGTGAATTTTTACGATGCGCGCGCATCGCGTCACGATAATTTAACAGGATGAAGTTGCAGCATTAATGATTTCCATAGTTATCATATAAACAAATATAAATAAATTCCTTCCAGTGCTTTTATTATTTTATATTTCAATAAATTATTTGCATGCAAATTAAAACTTAGTTCTTAATCACGCCAAAGAAGTATAACTTCTAACGCGCCTACAAAGTACACGCATCCATTTCTTTTACTTTAAAAATTAATTTAATAAAATTTGATAGGGATTTCTTTTTAGTTTTTAGGCTACGCTCTGGATAATCTATTTCAGCTTAATCGGTCGAGTGATGTCCAGTTTTAATTCGGTCGTTCCTAACGTGTCTCTTTTGTTTATATACGGATGTTTATTTCGAGATTACGACCGACTGTATGACTGTAACGAAACATGGCATGGATATTCTCTAAATCTAGCCGGAATGATGTGTATGATAATTGATTTTCAATCAAATTACTTTCTGTGACTGTGGGTTGGCGGGTGGTTCAAATGTTCATAAATGCAGAAAATGGTGAGGAAACAAGCAAATAAAATTTTATATGTTGTTTTATTCCTATTTTAGGTCAACAATTAGAATAATGTCACGAAACCGTCAAAACGATACTTGTCCTCGGGTTGATATACTTATTAGTTACTAGCAGGCCGGTCCGGAGTTCGTCCGGGTGCTATGAATTTATGATTTATTTATAATAGAATAGAATATAGATTAGCTAATTAATACATTACTCGCTTGCTTCGCCTGTTCGCTTCAGTTATTATAACCTATGTATTAAAAAGCATAGTTTCAACAGTGAAAAAAAAATTGAAATCGGTTCAGTAATTTATGTTCATCTCCATTGTTTGAGTAGTTGAGGCTTGAAAGCAGAACAAACAAACAAACTCACTTACTAATTAGGATTGTTGTGGCCGGGGTTGTAACCAAAATGGGGTGCCAATTTGTGTGAATTTAAAATAACGCATTATTACATTATAATTTTTTATAACGTGTAATGTATTTTCCGTCAACTATACAAATGACCACAGGCGTGTGGTCGGAAACAGGTGCCTTTACCCTATATGTTAATTTTAAAATTAATTACTGAAAAGCATCATTAATCAGTTAAGTTGCATGTTAGATACAAAGTATTTACGGAGTCACGCTGTCACTTTACTCCAGTGGACGCTTGGGCTAATTGAAAACTTGAACTAAATCTTAGTAAAAAAGCTTTGATGTCAGTAAAGCGAGGCATCAATTAAAACCAAGATGCTGGACGATGACGTTATCATGCGGTTGTTTTATAGGTGGCATAAACATGTATTAGTATAGCAACAGCACACTACACCGAAACATGGATCTTGCGGCGCGGTAGCATTTTATGGCTATCGTATAACAGAAAACGGCCGTTGTAAACGCCGCTACCAACGAGTTTACGGTACACGATGCACAAATTGTTTGCCTTAATCAAATCCATCAGATCAAGTAAGTCCAGATGTTACGATCAATTCTATACCTAGGATTTTAGGAATTAAATTTGATATAATATACCTAGGTACTGTTCATTCTCGGATGTGGAATCTCTACATATTATAAATTCGAAATTTCCACACTTTGTACAATACAAGCACTATTTACTGAGTATCGATCGATGTGTTTATATAGCAACGCGCCTACAAAGTCCACATCATGCGAGAATCATGTTTTTAATGATTTATACAGAAGTTAATCACTTTAATAAAACTAAACTAAATTGTAACTTAGTCTGCAATTGTAAAGTTTTAAGGACTCGAAGTCCGAATTTTCCGTTTTCATAATTTTTTTCCTGTTTTTCAAATCTATACTTACTAATATCTCTACATCCGTGTCTGTCTGTACCATCGCTAACTCCTCCTAAACCACGCAACGGATTTTGATGCGGTTTTCACCATCAGTTAGATAATTTTTCACGGAAGGTTTATATATATAGCTAACGAGCGAAGCGAGTGAGTAGTGTATTGCACCCGGGCGAAGCCGGACAGGGCTGCTGGTTATAGATATGCGAGACGAAAAAAAGTTCACGTACGTACGAACCTACGTACCTACGCACACACTGACATCTCTCTAAAAACGATGGATTCGAACTCTAGGGACCTTGAAACGTAGAGATACGTCAAAATTTTTCAAATGCAAAAACTGACCCATTAGGTACAATAACTGTCAATGGGAAGTTAAAAAGAAAACCACTGAACCGGCTTTAGTAAAATGTATGTGAAACCCTGAAGGTATGCCCTATTAAATAAAATAATAATCATCAAAATCGGTTCACAAATGCAGGAGAAATTGATGTATTTACATAAAAAAATACGCGCCGAATTGAGAACCTCCTCCTTTTTTTGAAGTCGGTTAAGGAACATAAAGATAGTAGCCACCACTGCCTTTTTACTTTTTTTTGTGCGACATTTTTTCGGGACTGTTGCGCAGTCCGATTTCAGTCCAAGTCAATGGTCGAAACATAGGTGAATGTATATACTCTAGTACTATTATAATCATTATTTTAATGGCAGTGAATAAGTTAGTTTTAAAGTCCAGTACAATGAGCGTAACATAGATTAATAGCATTTTATGTATGCAAATGGACAAAAACATGGCCCGGGAGCTCTGATTATTTATTCCTATCAAAAAATTATAATTTATATCATGTAAAACATATGATGCTTTGATACTGTATGATTATTTATCTGCTAGTAAAAAAACATTACACATGCACCGCATGTTATATTCTCACATAGATTGTGTATTTGGGTTTGTCTAAATTCTTAACGCACGAAGTTTAGCATCGATGTATACAACATCAAGGCAATTAACCTAAAATAATATTATCAAAACTATATTATGCTCCGAAGGAAAAACCACGAATGTAAAATGTTTCGTATTTTTTGTATCTTCAGATAGATTTTGTAAGCTTATTTTGGTCCAGATTATGCCTTGGGAGTGTCTTAAAACACAGCACAGGATCAAATAATGGAATAGGTAAAAAATCGGCACAAAACACACTGGGATCAGATTACCAGGCAATAACATAGCAAAGTTTTTATTAAAGAGCCATTCCGAATGATGCCTGAAGAACTACTACAACTTAGTAGGAGCAATGTTCGTCTACTGGTAAGCCTCCACTGAAAAGATACCTACAAAAATCGGGCTATTTAATGGGGACCTAAAGCGCAGACAGTGCAATAAGGGGACAGAAACAATGCACCATATTTTGTGCGAATGATCGCAAAAGGCAGGTAATTTATGGACAATCAAGGATGGGTTCAATAGACTATACCAACCAACCAGTTCACGATTTGTGTGAGCTAGTACAAGGAGCTAGAATATTGGATTAGTTGGTATAAAAGATCGGGAGGTAGCGCAATAAGCCCATGAGGCTGCAGTGTTTCCGGCGAAGGAACAACTCCCAAACCAAAAAAGCCTATTTTGTGTAACGTTGTATGACAACTTTTCACCTGTAGCACGTACATTCCAAATTTAAACTGATTTTCAAAACGATTTATTAACTCTGGAGTTAATTTATTTATTACAGAAGTGAAAAGAGACCACTACCTCCAAGTATCTTCTTATCACAGGAGATTAGATTTAAAATGTATGTTGATGAATTTCGTTCAACTTAGCGTTTTAGCGACGTTCGTGTACCCCAAGGCATAATATAATCGGCAATGCCCTCTTTTTTACTGCGGCGAAAAATGGAGAACGTGTTATGTAATGACCTGAATAATCGTTAATAATCTTATTTTACAATAATCAAAATATATATTGTTTTGCCTAATAGTTTTGCTTAATAGTGATCACATAATATAATATCTACCTCCGTACAAATCTTTATTTCCTCTTATCGTTCAATTTTTTTTTACTTTAACTCGACCATAGGAGTGAAGAAAATCTTGTATGATGGTGAAAAAAATCGATTTCGAGATTTCGACGAATTTAGATGTTTCATGGCCCCTACATACTAAAAAAGCGAGTTTTAGATGTCCGTTCGTAAGTGTAGAAGCCTGGCCGGCACTGTTCAACTTAGGGATTTTAGGCGATTCCTCGGTGTTTTTTTTATTTTTCTCCTAATAAGGGTGACTTACTTACCGTTGAACGAAAATCTAAAATTGCGATTGTCTTGAAAACGTCACCAATGATTTTGTTTATATTGCATAAATAAAATGTTGTTAACAACGCTCTTAAAAATATTGCAATTTTAATAAACAATATGTAATTTTAATGAACCTATAATTTTTTTGCTACACATTATACAGGGTGTTTTCGGTCTACTTAGATATTTTATTTTTAATAGGTGATAGTACAGGTCAAAAGAAGACGATTTTTGTTAAAACATTTCAGTAAAAACACTTTCCCATAAATTAGCATCATATGTCAACTACTCGTATTTTCAGTATTAGAAAATGAATTTAGGTAATCATTTTCTTCCCTTATCAAACGACTTTTACTAAGGTGTTTCACCAATCGTCTTTTTTTGACCTCTATCACCAATTAAATATAAAAATAAGTAGACCATCCTTTTAGTTAAAAGACGTCGTTGGACTTTCTCGTTGGTCTATGATAAACTACAGCTTATTAATATTATGATTGACAAATTACAAATAATCATACCTTTAGGATGAGTGAAATCACCAAATTCAACGTAGAATCGTGATTTATTGATCGTCTGTATTTAGTTTTCAGTTAGATGCATGTTACAGTTAGGTGTTCAGGTACGGTGTGGTGTGAAATTAATTATAATATGGTTTTGCAAAGACAGTAAGTTGATAGAATTTAATTATATGTACACGTTTGTGGTACTCGTTTATGGCGTGATGTATCTATGTTTGAAAGAGCGGGGAGAGGAATTACGTAACACACCCGGCACCATCCATATAAACGTGTTCGATATCGAACTACACTTAAACTCAATTCATAACAATACTACTCCCGAAATTCTTAGTCAATACTAATAACGTAGTACCTAAAATCGTTTGCACGAAACCCTTGCCTTTATTTTCGTGTTTTGCTGTTTTTATGTAATTATTATTATATATCTGAAAGGGAAAACATATTTCCAGATTTGTTGCGTCATTTAAAAACGGTTGGATTTTTATGAAACGTGACAGGAACGTCGGAACCGGGGGGGGGGCAGGGGGTAGGCTGCCCCCACAAAATTGGATGGAGGTTTTAAGTGTATTGTTTTGCCCTCCCTAAAGCTGAGCAAGAGGAAGATAAATTTTAGAAAACATCTACAATAATCAATATTATAAATGGTTTTTAGCTGTAACAGATAAAAAACAAGTCAGTATACAACGAGAACGGTTGCAGTTAAAATAATTGCCTATTATGCGAGAAATAAAACGCACTGAGTATAACCCTTTACCAAAATATATATATATCCGCTTTGCTAAGATGCATCCTCAGATCCCTGCACAGGAAGATCACATGTTCCTGTGCTGGGCCCAGTGTCGGTTTACCTATTAGGCACTTTATATATAGATATAATAATAAGAAGTATTAGAAATACCTTGTATTTTGGTGTCCGTCTTGTGACTTCATGTGTTGTTAACACGACTCGTTTCAGCAACGAGTTGCCATCTTCAGGTTTGGTTAATTTTTTTATAAAACACACATTGAGTATTCGTAACACGTTATTATATTATTATCATAATATTATAACGTGTTACGAATACTCAATGTGTGTTTTATAAAAAAATTAACCACACCTGAAAATGGCAACTCGTTTCTGAAACGAGTCGTGCTAACAACACATGAAGTCACAAGACGGACACCAAAATACAAGGTATTTCTAATACTTCTTATTATTCATATAGTGACTTGGAGACCTAACACTCTAAAAATGTACTTTATATAGACACAATATGGCTAGGTGAGGGAAATTATTTCAGTGACAAATTGGGTCTTTTGTAAGTCAAAATGATGCTGTTAAATTTCTCGCGTCTTCTACATGTATCTCACCAATTAAAGTATTAAACAATAATTTGCTATTGTTTTTAATGGGTCCGAAAATCGAAATCAAAAAGGAAAAAATTTTTTTATATTTCAAGGTCACTACACTATTTTTACACTACTTTTAGAAAGATGTCTGTGTGTGATGTGATGTACGTACGTGACGTATGTGTACATTTCTTTCAAAGACGAAATCTCGAGAACGAAAAATGATATCGACTACGTTGGGGTGCCAATCGACGCGTATTAACGTAAATATGATCTGAAAGAAATTTTTTCAAAATCGGTTCAGCCGCTCTTTTTTCTTAACCAAATAACCTCCAAAAAAGTAGATTTTATACAATATCTCGCGAATAAAAAATTATATCGACTTCGTAAGGGTGTCAATCGAGGCGTGTTAACGTCATTTTGATCCGACATAAATTTTATAAAAATCGGTTCAGCCGTTTTTTTTTCTTTTTTTAATTATTGTTAAAAATAAATAATAATTATGTTTTAATGATTAAAATGATTACTTTTCTGTGTAATATCTAATTTAATTATTATTATTAAATATTTATCAAAGCTGGGAAGTTCGTCGTGTGGACCTCAATGGTCGCACTTTAGTCCTAGATAAACGACCAATCTCACGGCTTGGTTTTTACTACCTATATTTATTTATGAAATATTTTATTGTAGATTATAGACGCGTCAACATTTCAAGTCATTAGCGTCTACCTACATTTAAGCAATTAATCAGTATTCCTGGTTTTCATTGTTTAAAAATGAATAGACGGACGTAGTTATGTGCCTGGACTAGTGTGAAGTTGTAGGAATTACCCTAAAATCGTACCGCAAACGCGTAATTCCAATGTTAGTGGATATACGTGACTTCACCCACAGTTAAACAAATCTGTCAGTGCTTTAAAACTATGTTACATGTAAAATGTAACTGAATCAACCATATTTACACGGTATTAATTGTATTTAAATTAAAATTGTAATTACTGTCAAATTTATTATAGCGAAATTAAAGTATGTAAATAGCAAGACTTCAAATTTTATAACACTGAAACAAAACAATTCTCTGTGGAATCATGAAGTAGTTTTAAACAGAAATTAAAATCTGACTTATTACTGACTTTTGGAGAAATATATTCAGAATCAAGATTTCTGGAAAAGTTGGCAAAAAATTTGTTTTTAATTTTTGTGAACTTGCATTGCAATGTTATTACTACACCCATACAGATTTTAATGTTAAATTTTTTAAATGTTTAAAATCATTTATGGCTAGTTATTCTAACAGCATTAGCATCTAATTTGATCTTTTACCAGATGTAAACATTTTATGGTTTTGTTTCTGGCAAGGTAGATAATAAAAATGTATACATTATTTCAAGATCAACATTATAATATCCGATATATTTTTTCGGGCGAGTAGGTACTACTATAGATTGACATGGAACATGTGTTGTTCAGTGATTTTCTGGACGGAACATTAAAGTGATTTATCTACTGCCTTTTGTCTCATAAAATAGTTAGTAGATTTACATATATATTATGTATATGCGTGTATTTGGAATTGTAGTTTTAATTAGAAGAATAACAGAAGTTAGAAAATAGGCAACTTTATTTATATTTAAAATCTACGTTGCTAAATAAATTCCTTTTGAGTCATTCGTGAATTCTTTTGAACAGATAAATATTCACCATAAGAGCTACAAAGTACCCGATTAATTTGATACAGGTTTCAATTTTCTAACATCCTAGCATCTCGGGTTTTTATATCAAAATTCCGGAATTTCAAACAAAATTTTTATCTATAGAAATTAAAATCAGAGTTGCTAATAAGAATAAAAATTAACAAATGTTTGCTGACCTTAATATACAGGATGTCTCCGACATGACTGCAGGCCTGTATCTCGATTATTATTTTAAGATAACCCTATCAAACCGATGTATTCGTAAATGGGTTGAAATTCTCTGCAAGAGTTATATAAAGTATAAGTTTATTTTTAACTTCAATATTCGAAGTGTTATTAATTATTAGGTACCTACTAGTCGATAATGTTGATTTTCTTTTGTTTGCAAATTCCTGACTCAGTTTCATTTAACATTTTCTATGTCAATAAAGATATTTCGATTTTAAAACAGACATGTTTCGTCTAGGCGCAGTATTTTTGTAGACCTTCCTCAAGCTCTTTTGAGAATTTTAATTACCTGATGATGATTTTAAAATGTGGAACCCTGTAGTAAAATATTTTCGTAAAAATATTATTTCACCTCGTGAAAATTGGATTGTGAATTTATTATACTTACGAATAAATCAAATTAGCCATTATTAAAATTGATCAGAAATATAGGACACAATAAAACAAGGAATCTTGGATAATCGAGTGTACCAATTTTAATCTTAATGTTAGTTCGACGATGTACACTGATAAAATTTTACGTACTTCATTATGTGTGTGTTAAGTAACGCATGAGAGTTAGTTTTCTAATTTATTTTTAGATTTCAGAAGCATTTTATTTTTACATTTGTCAGACATCTGAATGTTGTAACAAACACACGCAGTGTCTGTACAAAATATATTCTATTATTATTACTGATTTTACTGACATAATGCCATTTCACAACATAATAAGACTAGTGATATTCTGATTCGAATCGGATTTATTTTAATTAAAAGTGTATACGCACAGTTTTATTAAGGGAACTTAAACATCGACAGGAATGTTTACAAGAAGTATGAATGCCCTCGCAATGAGCCTGTAAACTTTTTTTTTTATAAATAATTGGAATGAGCTCTGTCTGACTTAAATAATGCCGTCGGATTTTTTTGTCTAGCACGTAAAACGGCTTCACAATAATTTTTTTAAGTTGGTTAAATACAATATATTTTTTATTTCAAGACGCTGGCATCATTAGCAACAAATATTGCAGTCCATTACCTAGTACCTAGAGCCCATATTTTTAATATATTATCTATCTAAATATTCTGTCCGTGTGAGACCAGTTCACAGGGAACATAGACGGCCTGGAGTATGTGACTCTAATGACGTAAGCAGGTCTTAAAATTTAAAAAATTGCATACGCCATGGTGTTTGATGGCAATGATTTCTAATAGAGAACTGTCATGTATTAATAATTTATTTTTTACAGCCTCATTGTCTGATATACCGAAGTCAAAACTTAATGTAGCAAAATATTTTGTTTAATAAAATACTTTATCTTGTGAATACCGAATAGATTAGGAAAGGAAGGCGTGGCGGAGTCGCAACTGTCTTCGTCTAACTTTAAACGTACGTTCTGAATTGAATTAGTCTTTCCCATCGCCTTGGCAGGACACAACTGTCAAGTTTCATTCATTCTGCTAACATAACCTCGTTTTTTTTTAACACGTTGTTGTCGCCAATAATTAAAGCAATTTGTTATGGGGTGGTGTTTTGTACCTGACTACAGTCATATTGAAAATTATGACTGCAAAAAGTTTACATTTCCGACTGAAGAAAAAGCTAAAATAATACCTTATAGATATCCAATACGTAATTGGTGAAAACATTTTTTTTTATACTTTTAGCGTATCTTCGCTTGATCTAGCGTAACTCAGACGACTTCAAAACATTTTTCCAAGTCCAAATGAATAGAACAAACTCAATTTCTAATTATAATTGCTTAAATTATACCTCGACAATTAACGTCAACGAGGTTGTTAGGTTAGTAGAATAAACGTCACTGGAATTGGATGAATCAAGTTGCGACATCCATTTTTGACAAATTTTCATTTTCAAATAAATAATTATAGTAATTATAGTAATAATAATAATAAAAATAATAATAATAGTTTTGTAGCCAATAATGACGGGATTTATTAATTATTTTTATGAAACAGCCATTGTTTTTGTAAGAAATGTGTTTTAAGAGAATAGTAACGAATATTCCGTTAAACCTCATACATTTTTTAACGTTAATCGACTCCATTTTAAATTTCGCGCTCATATTAGGATCGCCTACTTCTGTAGTCTATTGTATTTTTTTATATTTTAGCTATCTTTCGAAAATGGTAGATATATAAACTGGATTAATAATATAATAATATCGAAAACGGTAAATTTAAAAATAGTTTTGGGTTGAACTGCGACCGTAAATGAAAGGGGAGACAGAATATGTGTCGAGTCCGCTTAATATGTATAGCGCTTATGTTTAATTGAATGTCGATGTTTCAGACTGGTAGGTATGTAATATACAATTCGAAACGTATGACCGAACATGTTTTTGATCGTAAAATTTAAATTAGAAAAAACTAGAATTCGCGTCGTCACATAAAAATGTCGCGTACTGCACATAGATATACATAGATAATTACAACCATAAGGCTCTTGTTGATGTGTTGTCAAGAAGTGTAAGTGCAAAAGAGATAGCGACACTTTGGAACAGACATGTGTGACAGGGATTGGTAATTCTTAAAAGTAGCCTACATTATTTCGTTATTCACTATTTTAGAGTTATTCACTTAATTTTTTAAAAAAAGTGGCTCATCTCTACATAGTATAAATTGAAGTCGCTTTTCGCGTCTGTCTGTCGGTTTAACCGCTAACCCTAAACCACGCAACGGATTTTGATGCGGTTTTCACCTTCAGTTAGATAATTTTTCACGAAAGGTTTATATATATAGCGAACGAGCGAAGCGAGTGAGTAGTGTATTGAACCCGGGCTTTCTTAACACCCGGGCGAAGCCGGACGGGGCCGCTAGTATATTAATATTTATTGTTTTGAAGTTAATTAAAGTACGTTATATTAGGCTTTGATTGTAATTTACATGAAATATAAGAATACAACATGCATGAATACATAATTCAAAAATAATAATAAAGGCCTCTTCCCACGAGTCTTCAATGATTCATTGGAAATGAACGTGTGAACGCTGATTCATATAAAATGAACAATTTTTTATTTTTTTTTTTAAATTATAGACGCGTCGACATCTTAGGTCATTAGCGTCTTGATTAAAAAATGAACAATAGTTTCATGCGGTCATTCAAAGTGAAAGGGAGTTTTATTTTCATCATTTTTAATGATAACAAACTCAATCTGTATTTTTGTAAACACCGGCGATCTGGCAATTTACTCACTTGTTTATCAATTTCGGAACTTACTCGTGTATTCGTATTAACTTTTTACAAAGTGCCATTAAAAAAAAATTAAATGACAATTGATCAGTTTTGAAATGGTTCATAAAAATGGCACATATG
The DNA here is from genome assembly GCA_039654895.1 of Mongoloraphidia duomilia. Classification (NCBI taxonomy): domain Eukaryota; kingdom Metazoa; phylum Arthropoda; class Insecta; order Raphidioptera; family Raphidiidae; genus Mongoloraphidia; species Mongoloraphidia duomilia. Next base: position 30,613,523 of record CM077522.1, read on the forward strand.
AACCAATTCCTTTTTCATGAAAAATGAATCACTGAAAATAATTAATTGAAAATGATTGGTGGAAACACTGGGCGTTGCCATTAATTCGTCTAAATTACTCATTTCGCAGATTGTAATCTGATAACTAATAAAAGTATCAATTTGATTTTAGTTTACTATAAAAAATAAAATTAGTAGTAGAGTTATTTGTATATTTTCCTACCAGTTGATTTTTCAACACGTTTCTTGTTATATTTTGATATAGTGATGTACTTTTGTCCATCCCTAACTATATACAAATGTTTTCACCAACATAACATAAAGATGATTATTTACGCTCCGGTATAAATAAATCCGTATTAAAGTATTGTGTGAAACACGCAATACACACGGTATACAGTACATAGTACCTATACATATTTGGTACACACTGTATACATGAGCCAGAATAATATTAGTGACATGTATTCAAATAGAAACGGTCTCCGCGCATCCTCGCATCAAATGCTAAATAAAATAACAACAATACCAGAATCTTATCTGTTCTATATCTAGGGCTGGATTATTATTGATATGTCTCTAATTATTTATTTACTAGCATGATATCCGTTGAACAGTCATTTTTGCGCCTCCAATGTCTCCCATTGGCATTTTTAGTGATCCTCAAAATCGGGAAAGCGCAATTTAATTAACATTAAACATTATTAAATGCTATTTTCTGTAATTTTTTTCTGTCAACAGGAAGACCAAAAATACATACTAAATATCAGCTGTCTATATGACATTGGGAAGGGTTCCATATGTAGATTTTGGTTGTTTGGAACCTCTCCATCTTGGTCGCTCTAAGGCCTAAGCCATGTGTGCTTAATTTTAAAATTTAGTAAATTATTAAAAAAAATATTATAACGTTAATCTCCAAAACTACTGGACCAATTTCAATGAAACTTTCAATAACGTATTACATGTTTCGTCAGTATTATTATAGGCTATTCAATTCGATTTTTACCTGGGCGAATCTGGGGCGGGCAGTCATGGTATTATATTTTATACCGCTTTTTTAATTGGAGTTGACATAAACTTGATTTCAATCCGATTTGTTTACCTATTCTATAAAATTGCAAAAAAATATATTAAAAGATGATTATAGGTTAAAAAGTTATAAATAATTACTAGGTATCAAAATACATACTGGTAAAAACTATTTACACCAAATATACTGATTAAAAGAGACATTTTTACACGCGTATATTAGCTTTACTTGTATGTAGTTGTATGTTGTATGTATTGTAATTGAAAGAATAAAGATCGTAATTAATATTTTATAATAGATTGGGCCTGAAGAAGACAAAATAATATATTGTCGAAAAGTCACCCTAATAATTGAACAATAAATTTGTTGGATCGGGAAGACACTTTTTTTCAATTTAATTATTTGTTGTATGTAATATGTGAAAAAATATTGCAACTCAATTTTCACCCTCTTAAGCAAATGTCCAATTTCATATGGATTGAACATTTGGAAGAGGGTGAAAATTTAGTTGCAATATATATTTGCAGTCGTATGTAGTTTTGATGACAATACAATATTCTGATATTTTGGCAATAATAATATTTATATAACAAGTTAAAAAATGGAAATAAAAACATGTGGTGGAAGTGATGGTTATGATGGTGGGAAAACGTGTCTTCACTCGATTAAAATTTAAATATACAATATAATATTATAATGACGAATTTGACAATTAAAACATATTTTTTTTCTATGATGTTTAAAATCGTAGGACACTCACTGTACCTACGTTTCATTTATTTCGAATGCCTCACGCTTTTAAACGGTATAGAAGAAATTTATTTTCTACTTTTTGGTGCGTCGATATATAAGTAAGCGTTTTTTATTTGTTTTATAATATATTTTTTAGTCGGATTACTTTCACATAATTTGTCTGCATTAGCATTATGACTCGTTCGCGCAGTATTGATGAGTAATGGAAGTCATTATTTTTTATCGATTTAAGCATATAACGCATTATTGTATTGTAAATTTATACCACAGTTCGCGAGAAATGATCGTTTAAACTTAAGTATCGATTGTAAATATATTTTCATATGATGCTTGTTTATGACAAATAAGCAAATAAGTTATTTAAAATTGCACTTTCACCTCTTTTTATGAAACTATTGAATTTGTTGACATTCAGTACCTACTTCATGTCAAATAGAAATTCATTCCATACAATAAAATAGTAAAACAACAGATTTTATTTTTTTCGTACATGTACTGCAGCGTTTCTTAAACTTTTTTGCCTACAGCTACAGACCCCTTAGAGACTATCAAAATTATCACGGACCTCCATTGATATAAAATAGAGTAATTTATTTATTTAATTTCTTTGAAATAAACTGAATTCATCTGACAAAAAACTACTGTAACTGTTGGGATCCGTCAAATGGGTGGAGCTTAAAAAACATGGCGCAAAGGGGGGAAATTTTATATACGGGGTATACTTTTGCGTGTAATTTTGTGATTTTCAAAGTGATAATAAATAACAAAATATAAGTGCAATTTGCAATTGGGCCGGTATGAATCCTAAACAAAGGAATTTCGTTGAAGGAGAACGGATTTTCAAAGCCAGACCATATTATCAAACGTGTGAAAAAAACAAGATAACTGAGCTGTCAAAAGTAGTAATCTTTACGGCATATTGCTTAAAAACATCAAAATTAAAAGAAAATCTCCACGAAATTAATCATCCGTTCAATGCTTCTTTAAGGCAGGGTTAGGTGAATAATGTAAACACATAACTGCAAAATATTTGTATACAAAGTTAGTCCTATAAATTTGTCAATCATAAAATGATTTTACTATTGTAGATCAGTATGATAATAAGTACATCTTATTATTAATATAAAATATATTTTTAATTCATAAATACAGTTTTTCCACATTTCATTAGAAAATAATTCTGTGTAAAGTAAGTTTTACAAGGCAATAACTGACAGTGTTTAATGCCATGATATTAGAAAACGTCGCGAATTCCATTTTCGATAAACTTTTTGTTTATTTTACTTGTTTTATATTTGTAATGAACAATTTCACGATAAATTTGCACTGTTAGCATGTACAATTTTCCCTCGTTTTGAGTACAATTTTGTGCCACCAGATGTCATTTGCTCATTTGACGGATCCCAATATAGGCATATATAACTACAACTACATACTTCTTTAGTATGTATAGTGTAAACAATATATCACTGTTTTCTGCAGGACGGCGTTTATACAGTTTGGTCGTCGCCGGTTGAACTGTATAACTTTGCGCCCACTTAAACCAGAGATGAGTCCGCGGACCCCAGATTAGGAAACGCTGATGTACTGTATAGCAACAATTTTATAATAAATAACGAATATCTATACTTAACATTAAAATTGCAATTTCACGTCTTTCAAAAATTTTTACTTGTGTGTTCCTTAAGAAAATTCTGAGCGAATTACCATCAAAATGTAAAGAAAAAGTGTAATTCCGCCTGTCATGCCATGTATCTGTTTGTGTGTGAAATTTTTCGAAACGAGAAAAAAGAACACTTATGGCCTTACTCCGGTGTCTGTCCGTGTCTGTTTGTCGGTTTGTTTATCACAAGCTCCCGGAGCCAAACGGTACAAGCTAGAAAGAGTAAAAAATAAAAAGCTTTTTAACAAAAAAAAACTTCCTTCAAAAAAGCCACTAAAAAGATGAAAATAGTAAAATTTTGAGGTCGACGCCAATTTAATAAAATATGAAGTCGGTTAAAAGTAGGTAGATATGAATTAAATTGGATCTTTTTAACCGACTTCATAATTTATTAAATTGGCGCCAACCTAGTTATTTTTCTAATATTTTCAAATTAATGTTGGTGCAATTGAGTGTACATTAGTTACTAGTTTATTTGAATGCAGACCGGCAATAAACTGCAAACACGTCTGTGATGCGATGTTACATCGCAGGGATAAAATAAAGTGAACCCCACGCAAACCTCGGCTACACTCACATCTTGTGATATTTCTGTCCTACTGGCTGTACAATTTCTGTATGAATCCAAAAAAATACATCGCGTACAAACGAATGTTATATCGAAAACAAAATATGTACCTACATACATATATAAATACGCTATGTGTTTACGTAAATGTAGACATGCGTGCAAGAAAGAGACAAAACAGGTGCGTGTAAACGCAACGCAGTGCTCTTTTCATAAATGTTGTCTCACTTTAATGTAATTCTAAAGCTCTGCTGAAACGCTCTTACTCTTTAGAAACAATTTAAAAATAATATACCTAACGTTTATTTTGAGTTAATGATTATTTAAATACTTGTGTATTAATACAGTGGAATTTCTATTTGATTGATTATAAACTATAGACGCTCGACAACTTCAAGATTATTGAAAATAATTATAATTAAGTTCTTTCACTAATAGAAAGCTACACTATCTCTGCAGAGTGATATAGGTTAAATAAAAATTAATAAACAAACACTTGAAAAATTCTACACATTTATTAATCTCAACGATCGTTTCGGGTTCCTAACACATCATCAGGAGTTTACATTAAAAAAAATGTAAACTTCTGATGATGGGTTAGGAACCCGAAACGATCGTTGAGATTAATAAATGTGTAGAATTTTTCAAGTGTTTGTTTATTAATTTCTATTCAATCAATGTTCTACCAAGTGCCTAGCACGCTAATGACCTCAGTTGTCGGGCGTCTATAATTTACTACAAGTGCCTAGCGATAATTCTATAGAATTTATAATATAGGTTATATTTTATTTTGATACATTTCTCGCGGGGGGATAATTTATGTGGGATGGTATCTAACAAAACGTAATTCTGAAATTCTTTTGCATTTTTGCGTAGGTATAGGCGGAATTCTACTAATATTATAAACACCACCAGCCCGATTTCGCTTCGCAGGTGGAGAGGATAATAAGTCATAAATCCTTAGCACCCGGGCGAAGCCGGACGGGGACCGCTAGTAATATTTAGATTTAATCTAGATTTAAGACTAGATTTAAAAATTATATTACCTTTATTAGCGAAACTAAATCTACAAGGGCCAAGCCGTAACGGAATGTTAGTACATTATATGTAAACAACATTTTCACTGCAATATTTCGTCAAAAGTTGCTTGGAATCATTCAAGCACAGCTTTAGGATAACCTCCTGCCTTGCAATTCACATAATATGATATATTAGGTAGACGCATGCGTTAGAACGAGACGGGTATAACGATGTTTACATCTCGCACAATGTTCGTCTGTGTGTATGCGTGTGTATGTGTACACGCACGCACGGTGCGCGAGGCTGCCCCGGGCGACACACGCACACATCGGAACATAGTGTACGTGAGTGTTATTGCCGGCGGCAGCATGAGTTACAGCACGCCGGACATACGCCGTGTCACGTGTCACACATGCGTTCGCGCTAATTTCACGCTAACGTCACCGGTCGCGAAATTATCTTGAATCGTAACAAGTAAAAAAACTCGGGTCGCAGTGCCAAACCCTGCCGACAATATAGTGTATTTGCTAATACAGGCCTTGTGGCTTTATTATGTGAACTTAAGTTTGTTTTTGGACAAAATAAAAAATTTAACCCCTTAATACATCCCTTAAAATAATATTTTTTTTTCTTAATTTCAATATTATTATCAATGCAACCTCTGTACCAAATTAAATACACCCTTCAGTAAGTAAATCACTATCCTCAAACCAGTGTATTCATAAAACTTGTAAGTCCGGTCCTGCCAGGCCGATTTTATTAAAATTTTGGCAGCACATTTTAATCGTTACTAAAGGGTTAAATTTCAATTTTGAAACAATTCTGAGAATTTTTTCGGTATTTTTGGGCCCAAAAACATTTTTCAACCCCTAAAACTCACCCTTAAAATGGTCCGATTAGGCCCATTTTAAATAGGCTTTGTGCGGTGATGGATTTCAATGTGCCTACCAAATTTCGTCAAAATCAATTAACTCTTTCGAAAGTTATAGCCCGCACACACATATATACAGACTTTTCCAAAAATTGTGCCAAAGTGTTCAGCAGGCTATGAAACGTCGAGAAATTTTGGTCCGACCCCTAGGTCCCGCCATCCGACCGACGCCAATAGTGTATGTGCCATATGACAAATACACTAACAATTGGGTGAGATAACCATAGAAATATCATAGATAGAATAGGAAAGCCACCCAAAAAAGTGTGGATGCAAAAGATAGAGATGGAGTATAGAGCAGTTCTTCTATCTTCTTCTATCACAAATACATAACCATGGTTACAGATGTCGTCAGAAGAGAAGTAAAGAGAACTGCTGCGTTTTCTATCTCTCTTTTCCAAGGTAACACTGTCACTTACAGTTGTGCCTATGGCTCCCCTACGCTATCTATGATATCTCTATGGAGATAACGCGGCGGGAGAGATAAATTTTGTAAATTATAGACGCTCGATAGCTTAAGTCATTAACGATGAAATAAATTTTTCTTTTATTCAGTTATGAACGGGGTTATGAATGTCCTAAAAACAATAAAAAATCACTTTGTGCAATATGCACATTTGCTGATTCACACACCTTGTGAACCAACGCTTATGAAAATCAAGAAGTAGCCGAGTTATTTATTATAGGTATTTTTTAGGTCGTAGGTACTGTAAAGTTTTAGAACGTGGTTCATTTCGTTTTTATTCTGGCAATACATATAATATATCCAAATAACGTAGAAAATTTGAATTTCGACTTGAATAGTGATGGAAGTCATATGTTTTTTGTTTACACATGATTTACATAATATATTGACTCTAGTCTAGTATCTGCTTCATCTATAGATGACTAGATGACGCAGATACCATATCGATGGTATTATACAGTTTATAGTCTATAGACCAGTGTTTTTCAATCTTTTTCGAACCACAACCCCCCTATGAACAAGCAAAACAAATTTACCCTCCCGCGACCTCGCTACCTCAAACTCTACTAGTAAAGTCTATCAAAATCGAAATGTTTTTGGGTGTATAGAATTGGGACGCGTTTTTTTTTGTGTGGCGGGCGGGAAAACAAGTTATTAAATTTAATTTTCACAACGCCGTTATTGAAAATTCGATTTTCGGTACCTGTTCAGCGGGTTAAAACTAAGCGTTTTCATCCTTAGGGATGAAAATTTACAGGTCGGTTCTCTCTGTTTTTTAACGTTGTTAAGAGGGAGACAGAGCGATATTGAATCCGCATATAATATTCATAAACGTCAAAATGACAGACATAACCCCGCATAAATCTGACAGATCTTATAATTTTGCGACTTTTTTGCACGCCCAAATTGTAGGTACCTCAAATCGAATTGTCAATAGAGTTGTTGTGAAAAATAATATGTAATTACTCGGTATGAAACTTGGCGTTTGGAACACGTGTGGTTGTATGCCCTCCTACCTCGGACAGTAAACTTCACACTGGTTGCAAACACCAAATTTTTTACCTTATAATGCAATATACACTATGGTTGTTGTTATTTATAGTTATGACCCCCCCTGGAATTGATTCACGACCTACACTTTGGGAAACACTGACCTATATCATCGATATAGTATAATGAAACAAACTATAAAATCAATAAATTGAAGGCATCAAGAAAATACAAAGTAGGGTAATTTTGTTTGAAAGTATTTTACAATGTATTTTTCATAAGCCGCGCTATTATACCACAGAAAGAGTTATTTCAGGTGGGACAAGTGACCAATTATTGTTATACTTTTTGTTTATTGAGTGTTTTTGAGTGTTTTTATTTTGACAGTTTAAAAATTGTATCTATATAAACTTACAAGATTTGCAATTTGTATCTGTAGTTTTTATACAAAGTTCAGAAGTTAATTTAAAAATTATTTTTAAAAGGTGCGGAGTCGTTAATCCCGGATTTAGCTTATATAATATTTTCTTTGATTTGTGTTAACTCGCGCACATGATTTATTTATTATTTGTATCTTGATCATCAATATAGGAGGATTTTATTTCATTCAGTAGAATTAGAAATCCGGCTATCTCTCGAAAAGACGTAGCTTCCGACATACAGCGAATAGAGTTGTCGCGTCAGTGTCGGCAATCCGCGAGGTTCCTTGCTCTTCTTCTTCACCTCATTGGTCGTTTCCACGTGCGGCGCGTGGGTGCAGGCCGAAACCCCCCTCCCTCACCTTCGTGGCACCCGCACGTCACTGTCGTCCGATCCGACTTACCAAACAATATTCATCCTCCTCGCAATTCAACGTACAAAGAAAATGTAGGTAATAATAATGTACGTTACATTATTTTATCAATACGCAGCACACCGTATATGTATGTTAGCGAAAAATATTATTAGTGTATTTGCCATATGGCACATACACTATTGGCGTCGGTCGGATGGCGGGACCTAGGGGTCGGACCAAAATTTCTCGACGTTTCATAGCCTCCTGAACAATTTGGCACCATTTTTGGAAATGTTTATATATATGTATATATATATATATATATATATATATATATTATATATATATATATATATATATTTATTATATATATATATATATGTGTTCGCGGCATAACTCTCGAAAGACTTAATTGATTTAAACTAAATTTGGTAGACACGTTGGAATCCATCACCGCACGGAACCTATTTAAAATGGGCCCAATCGGACTATTTTAAGGGTAGTTTTTAGGGGTTGAAAAAAGTTTTTGGGCCCAAAAATACCGAAAAAAATTTCAGAATTGTTTCAAAATTGGAATTTAACCCTTTAGTAGAGATTAAAATGTGTTGCTAAAATTTTAACAAAATCGGCCCGACAGGACCGGATTTACAAATTTTATGAAAACACTAGTTTACGGATAGTGATTTATTTGCTGACGGGTGTATTTAATTTGGTACAGAGGTTGCATTGATAATAATATTGAAATTAGGAAAAAAAATATTATTTTAAGGGATGTATTAAGGGGTTAAATTTTTCATTTTGTCTAAAAACAAACTTAAGTTCACATAATAAAGCCACAAGGCCTGTATTAGCAAATACACTATATTGTCGGCAGGGTTTTGGCACTGCGACCCGAGTTTTTATTGGTTTTTGGTTATTATATTTATGTTCCGTCTAGTTATTAATACTTCATTATTGAAAGGCTAAGACGTCATTGCGAGAAGTTCAGTCTACGGATGTTTGTTTATATATAACGAAATACTTGTGTCGTCATAAGCGCTGGTCATTAAGATAAGGACACACAGAGGGTATGGATTTTACATCTGACTAAAGATCATTATGTTGTGTCGACCAGCGAACGAGACGCTGCGATATATTATATTTTGTTAAAATAATACTTTGCCCGCTTTGAGTCGGGCTTATGATTTGGATTATTATATTTTGCTCTAACATGTATGTGTGTTGTAATGTTACAAATACAGCGCGTAAAAGAATGCTAAAAATATACTGGCGCTAATGGCTACTTTCCTGGTAAAAACACTAGGATTCGGTTTTATGAAAACACGGTACAAGTGAAACTTTATTGCCATAACCCTAAACGCTTTTAACCCGAAATCACTGAAAGTAGGTATATAATTTTGTTTACATGGTTTTGGTAATGTAATTTGAACCCTGGCCAGTATGGAGACGTAACGTATGAAACCCTATAGGTTCTATGATGATCAACGGGTATTTGATGTGCTGCTCGCCTGGATATTCGCACGATATTAGTTATTTATACATACCTACAATTTATTATGAACATAACCGTCACTGCTTTTCGATGAGTACTGGTCTGGTCGACTACCATTACACTTGTTTGCAGTCTTACAATATAGTTATGAACATAACGTCGCTGTTTTTCGATGATGTGACGTGACGCTCGACATGCGTAATCGAACGGAAAAAAGCTAGGATAATAACATTTCACTTTAAAAAGTACGGTTGAACTATAAAAACGATGTCATGTTAAGAAAATTTAGTCAAAAATATTTTCCCATATCTCATAAAATTAGGGAAAATGTGGTTAAATTTCTTTCTTTTTAGTAAAATGGAAATAAAATTTGACCAATAGAACGATTTTTATATTGAAATTTTCAGAAAACTGAACTAATTAGATCCATCAAAACCCCTTTACAAAAAAAATAGGAACAATGTAAATGAGTTTTATCTTAGACTGCATTGATTGTAATGACTACCTTAATACTGCCTAATAGTCTTCCAAACATACGATTTCTAAAAAAATATAATTGATATCTAAAATTTACTTATTAGCTTCTACCGACAGCGAATATAGACCAGGGTCGATAATTTTTGAAACCGAAAAAAATTATAGTAGGATGAAACCCATTGGAAAAGGAAGAGAATAGAACAAAAATGAAAGGAAAAATAATTTACGGGCGATCTGAGGCCGGGAAGTGGTAGGGGGTGGGTTTTTAAGGGTAAAAAACGGTTTATCTCGATTTCCGGCAAAACTACAAGTCCTATGGAAAAAAGTTTAATCGCAAAGTTGTAGGTAATAAAAAGATCTACAACTTTTGTATCACACTTTTTTCACATAACCTCAAAATTTATGTAAAAAATTCAAATAACCAAGTTTTTGGTTTTTTATTTTTATCTTTTACAAAAAACATTTTTTTTTCACGAAATTTGGTGAAAACTAACCTTTTTATGTCCCAAACACACTGTAATTTTTTTGATTTGAAATATTTATTTTTTCACCTTATTTTGACTTAATTTCGAAAAAACACCCTAATTTTCAATCGAAAATTCTCACGTCAAAATACCTGCTTTTTTAAAAAAGTCGGTGGGTCTTTTATTCGTTGAAATATCTACTTTATGATGGTGTAAAAAAAAATATACATTACTACGGTAAATGTTCTCAGAAAATGCAAATAAACGAGTAATTAAAGTGTAAATTTTAATAAATACCTCAAAATTGTACATAATGATTAAAAAAAAAATTTCGGATACGAGTTTTTTTCTCGTTTCTTTGCATTTTCTGAGAACATTTACCGTAGTAATGTATATTTTTTTTTACACCATCATAAAGTAGATATTTCAACGAACAAAAAGCCCACCGACTTTTTTAAAAAAGCAGATATTTTGACGTGAGAATTTTCGATTGAAAATTAGGGTGCTTTTTCGATATTAAGTCAAAATAAGGTGAAAAAATAAATATTTTAAATCAAAAAAATTACAATGTGTTTGGGACATAAAAAGGTAAGTTTTCACCAAATTTCGTGAAAAAAAAATGTTTTTTGTAAAAGATAAAAATAAAAAACCAAAAACTTGGTTATTTGAATTTTTTACATACATTTTGAGGTTATGTGAAAAAAGTGTGATACAAAAGTTGTAGATCTTTTTATTACCTACAACTTTGCGATTAAACTTTTTTCCATAGGACTTGTAGTTTGGCCGGAAATCGAGATAAACCGTTTTTTACCCTTAAAAACCCACCCCCTACCACTTCCCGGCCTCAGATCGCCCGTAAATTATTTTTCCTTTCATTTTTATTCTATTCTCTTCCTTTTCCAATGGGTTTCATCCTACTATAATTTTTTTTCACTTTTTACCATTTTCAAAGGCTTAAGCTCTAGTCTAATAAGATTACTTTAATAAATAAAACACACAAAAACTGGCTATAGCTGTCCAACTTTATTTTTAAGTAACTACGTTTCGGTCTGTTATAAGAGACATTTTTCAAGCAAGCTTGCTTGAAATGGGTCTCTTATAACAGACCGAAACGTAGCTACTTAACTAACTAACTTAACTTAACTAACTATTTAACTGACCAACATCATTAAAAATTCGTCAAAGTCAATGCACGACAAAACCGACGTTTGAATAAAAATCAATTTAGTTACTATTTTGTCTAGTTAAGCATATTTTTTTGTATTTCTATTTACTATGAGACATATAAATTTCACCTTGTCAGATAATTCAGGCTCGTTTTAAAATTTATCAAGTGAAAACAACTGATATTTTTACTTTCTCGTTCCTTCGTATATAGCATCCTTTCGAGGACGGACTTGATACCGATATTTCATATTCAGTTATAAAGTAACTAAAGTTACAACTTACAACTTAGTTTGACTGAATGAATGAATTGTTGATTATAGACGCTTGACAACAGAGGTCATTAGCGTCTGAACTTAGTTTGACGTTAACTGCTGTTTTGAAAAGTTGATTATATGTTGAACTAATTAATTAAATTGAAACAATAATAATTTATAGTGGAAATTTTAAAATAAATAAATTTGATTTTTTTCAGATATACTTTTAGAACCAAACCATGATAGAAGTGTATACTGCAGAGAACAAACAGGAGATAACGGCACATTTTACATAATAATTAAAATGTTTAAAATATTAAACACGTAAAATGTTAAAAAATAAGCACAAAAGAAAAATTGAAAAAAATCTGTTTTATACTTTTATGGAAAATATGAATATCAAATCACTTTGAACTTGGGTCAAATAACCTCTTTGTAAAAGCAAATGAAATCAAAGAAGAATAAAAAATTACGTTGTATACAATGGTTCATTACGGAGTCAACGTACGTATGAGCATTTTTATTGTGGGTGGAAAACAATTTATTTATGTTTGAAAAAATTAATCGTCTCTCATTTAATTTGACGTACATCTGCATATTGTGTACAGCATTATCCAAGTGTAATCATCAAGATGGCGTATGGCATATTTCACCTTGCCGGAGGTCACATGTCATGTCATAATATAATGGCGGATGTAGTTACGACCACACATCCAAATATTTACTTAATTACTAATTTCATCAAGGAACGTTTATTACACATTTATCAAAGTATTATTAAAAGAGTACCTGGATATTAATAATAACTCAATCTGTGTAGTGAAAAAAACCATATTACCATATTTGCCTTGAACACTCTTAATCCATATGTAATTATTGTCAAATAAATATCGCCTGTTCCAAACTATACCCTAGCTATGCCCTATGGGAAGGTTTAAAGTGGAAAATGTCGTATTTTGTTTGAATATTTCCGTTACTATCACGAAAAAAGAAGAGAATCGCTGTGTGTGAATTAATCTTTTATCTCAAAATAATTAATTATCAAAAATATGGGCTTGAAATTTAGATCTTTTTCGAAATGGTCACTTTTTATCGTAAGCGTCCAAGCTACAATAGACACTAGAGGCTCAGTATATCCCATGTTACAAATAGAGACAACAGAGTAAAAAAGTGTAGGTATATTATTATTATTTTTTTCCCTTAAGTTTATGCTTACATCCGATCCTATTTTTAGATGACGACATACTGAGGTATCGAAAACAAAAAAATCTTTCAAAGACATAACACTGAGTACGACCCTGTGATATCGACGCGGTTTCCAGGCGTCTCATGGCGCCGGCACTGACGTCCCGGAGTGACGGCCGCACCGGGAATCCGGGTGATCCGGGAAACTTTACGCTGACTTGGCTTGTTCAATATACACACTTACTATATCACATACATATACGTACATATAAGTCACGTGGCAAACGGGGACGGCCAATAGATGAAGGTCTGATGTATTCACATTACAACTGAAAAATCTAAGGAATAAAAGCGAGAAATTTATAAGAGCATTACATTTATTTTTATAAATAAATGAAGACGAGTGTTTAATAACAAATTTCTAGTTATTATCGCATGATGTTTTTTAACTTCCCGTTAAGAAAATTGAAAATTTTCAAAAATAGGGAAGTTATTGATTTCACCCCGATTTTCGAAAATCGAGTTTTCATCAGATCTCGACGTTTTGTGATCCTAGGAAGCTATTCTGACTATTTTTACGATGATGTCAGTATGTCTGTATGTATGTGTGTGTGTATGTAAACCTCTCATAATTTTTGAACGGCTTGACCGATCGAATCTCGATTTGCGGCATTCGAAAGGGTTTCACTGAACTTAGATTTCCTGAAAATTTGAACCGATTCGGCCCAATAGATTTTGAGAAATTCTAAAGAAACCGAAAAAAAAGTTGTTATAACGATGTTTTTTCAAAATAACTTCTAGAATATTGTACCGATTGATTTCATAATCTAATCAGCTCATAACTGCGTCGAATGCCGCTAAGCGGTTCAAAATCGATTAATTCGTTCGAATCAACAGATTTCGAAAAAAGTGTTTTTTCAAAATAACCCCGAGATTTCTCAACCAATCGATTTTGTACCTTTTACAATATTTTTAAAGCATAAAAAACTGCGTCGAATGCCGTTTTAAAGATCAAAATCGAACTACGCGTTCAAAAGTTATAGTTTTTCAAAAATTAAAATAGTGTTGTTAATATACCCAAAAGTAGATTTTTGAGCTCACCCAAAAGTAGATTTTTGAGCTCTTTGAGCTCAAAAATCTACTTTTGGGTGAGCTCAAAAATCTACTTTTGGGTATATTAACAACACTATTTTAATTTTTGAAAAACTATAACTATAACTATATATTATCAAGTGCTTCAAACTCAAAGCGCTTGAAAATAGCGGGAGGTTCCAGGGATGGCCTGCAGGGTCAACCGATTTACAGATTTTTTTGTATGGTTTCACTATTTTTGAAATATTTTATTTTTATTTATTTAAAGTTATCAGCTGTCAGGTTTATCCGAGCCTAGTACCAATCAGTATTTTCAATTTATAATTAATTTTAATAATAAATTGAAAATCCAACTGACACCATCACCACTTTTCAGGATAGAAACTGCAGGTTTCAAATACACAAGCCACGGAAATATAATGTAAAACATCGGTATCATTACGATCTCTGCTATTTTCAAGCCCATTTTACTACGCTGAAGCCAAAAGAAGGTGATTTGTTTCACGTGTCTGTAAGTAAGTAAGTGACTAGGTTTACGTACTATACCTTCTAGACCCAGTCAATAAATGGCTATTTAAGGTCCGCCAAACAGATACGAAAAAATAATGGTTGAACCATGGTTGAATAAAAATATTTTTGCAACATTAATTTATGTATAGACAATATACCGTTGTTAAATGTTTTTATTATGTCAAGATACTTTATGCTGACTCCAGTAATCGTTACGCTTGTGGCACCACTAAAGACTATGATCGCGAATAGCATCACTAATTGAAAACGGCTCAAGTTAAGATAGTTCCCATCAAAATCAAAACTAATTAAAGCGAACTTGCAGGTAAAATCGACGGCCACGCGAGTGAAGTTGTGGGAAAAAACTAATTGTAGAATTAGTCCACATTCTTTGTAAACTTTGTTATAATGGAGGAAAATTTGATTGAATGATTTTTTTTTGGAAAAGTACTGTAATATTTTAAATTAGTGAGTTCTACTTTTATATTAATATGACTGTATAAGTGGTTGTTTTTATGTACATGGGTATTTGTATGGTACAAAGAGAATTTTGACAGGCGGACCACCGCGGGCCGCGGGTCGCCCGGGACCACAACACGCCTGACTGCTGCACCGATCTCTGACGTCTGTCCAGTAACATTGACAGTGGTGTGTACTGTACACTGTGTAGACAGGTACGTATATACGGTCTAGAATCTAGAATGATGTACCTAATCTGTACTGGCTATCCCAGGTATTATACAGACTTATATTATTACTAGCGGCTCCGTCCGGCTTCGCCCGGGTGTTAAGAAAGCCCGGATACAATACACTACTCACTCGCTTCGCTCGTTCGCTATATATATAAACCTTCCGTGAAAAATTATCTAACTGATGGTGAAAACCGCATCAAAATGCGTAGCATGGTTTAGAAGGAGTTAGCGGTTAAACAGACAGACAGACAGACGCGGAAAGCGACTTCAATTTATAGTATGTATAATAAAGATAAAGATAAAGAAGATAGATAGACGGATTACTACTGCAGGGATAATGAAATCGGACGGAATTCTGTAAAACTATGAGCGCAAACTAAACTAAAAAATTATAATTATTGTCAAAGAAAGAATATAACAAAAATAAAAATATATAAATAATTATGATGTAGAATTTAGAAAAAAAAGTCAAAAATTCTACGATGCCATCAGTTTCCGAATCCGGATCCCTGTGCATAGAGCGCTGCGATGTAACCTCTGCGATACGAGTGGAATAGTTGAGTACGGTCGTTTTTATGATATATAAGTATGTTGCGAATTCTTACGGTCGGGTTACGAATTTAATTAATTAATTATTAATTATTATTATTTAATAATTATGCTATATATATATAAACCTTCCGTGAAAAAATATCTAACTGATGGTGAAAACCGCATCAAAATCCGTTGCGTGGTTTAGGAGGATTTAGCGGTTAAACAGACAGACAGACGTGAAAAGCGACTTCAAATTTTATACTATGTATATAATATGTAGAGAAGAAGACTATACAGACTATATATTATAATATGTTACACACAGGTGCTCATTTTTTCATATGAAAACCCCGCAGCAGAAATTGCAAATCAATATTAATGTTTTTCAGAAAAATGAATCAAAAGCGCAAGTTTATCATATTTTAATGTGTATATTATTTCCATGAATGCATTATTTTTTTGGTACAACATAAGGAACTTCTTATGATAACATAATATGATAACATAATATGTAACTGTAATGCATAGATCGAAAATGCAATTATGACTACCAAATCACAGATTGTCTCTATACAATACCTGCAAATATGTGGAAAGAAAATGTGTTTTCTATTATTAATTGTAGATTATAGCCGCTCGACGAAAATGTGTTTTCAAAATTTTACAAATGCCTTTGTTATCAAAAATATATTTTATAAAATCTAGCAATTCATGTCTTCAAAAGAATATAGTCATTCACTTTAGAACGATCACAATATTGTTTTTGTTTTTTGTGACATATTTGGACCAAATTACTGTTTTTGTATATCCCAGCCCTGTACGGTCCTCTAGATACATAGAAAATACAAATTATTAACCTACGTCTGTCATAATCAAATATTATGTGAGAGTAAGTGAAGCACAGACCAGGGCTGCAGGTGATGGTGGCCAACACCTCTAGTATAGTCTGTAGTATTTGCGATGAAAATGAAGACACAAACTAAACAATTATTATTTTGCTAATAATTGTTTCTTAGGCCTAGAATCGTGTGACAACTGATATAGGTAATTCATACCGACGTTTCGTGGATGTCGCAGCAGCTTGTTGAAATTTTCACAAATTGTGTGTTGTAATGGCATGAATCCTGGCAAATAATAATTAGAATAGATTTCTAATAGGTCCTAATTTGAGCGCGAAATTTAAAATGGAGTCGATTGCCGTTAAAAAATGTATGGGGTTTAACGGAATATTCATTACTATTTTCTTAAAACACATTATTTACTAAAACAATATGGCTGTTTCATAAAAATAATTAATAAATCTTATCATTATTGGCTATAAAACTTTATTAATTCGTGTGAAATAATTTTTTATTTAAAATTAAAGATTTATGAAAAATGAATGTCCTAACTTGATTCAGCCAGTGACGTTTATTCTAATCTAATTTAATCTCGTTGAAGTTTGTCGAGGTAGGTATTTAAGCAATTATGATTAGAAATTTAGTTTGTTATTTCCATTTTGGAGTTGAAAAGTGTACTGAAGTCGTCTGAGCTACGCTTTTTCCTCAGTCGGAAATTTAAACTTTTTGCAGTCATAATTTTCATTATAACTGCAGTCAAGTACAACACACCAGCCTATAAAAAATTGCTTTAATTATTAACGACGCCGTGTTTAAAAAACGAGGTTATGTCAGTAGAATGAATGAAATTTGACAGTTGTGTCGTGTCAATGGGTAAACGTACGTTTAACGCAGATTCTAGTTAGAAGGAGACAGTTGCGACTCCGCCACGCCTTCCTTTCCTAATCTATTAAATTTAATAAATTATAAGATAATTCTTATATTTGAAAATATTTTCTATTTGAGAATAATTACAATTAATATTCCCCGAAATATAGATTTAATAAATTCAATTTGAAATTAACACAATTTTTATAAAAAATCTTGGATAAATAACAATAAATTATCACTAATCCATATATTTAGTAGAGATTTTTGAAGTTTGAACATACCTCTTACAAAATACTGTCGCCCATGCTTTGATGTCGATTCACAGCATATTTATATACACAATATAGCCACACAATTACAAACACACATTATAGTATTATGTAACAAATAAACTTATTGTATTTATAAATTAAAATATTAAATTGTTTATTGTAACCTGATACTGTACACTAACTTTATAATTGATGTTCAAATAATAATGATCGAGGCTAAACTAAATTTCGAATTGTTTTGCTGAACTCACCGTTCGATGCTTTAAAATCAAACAGGCTGGCATTATGCAATAGAAAAGACACGAAAAAAATAATATGTTTGCCATACCCTATAAAATTGCTGCTTTACATGCATATAGGTAAAGTGGCTTTTGATGGGCTGATGTGCGGGAACGTATCTTTCCCACACTACTGTTGGAAAGCAAATTATTTCCATAGTGATTTATGTTTAATCGCCCTGATCCGCCCGCTATAACCTACTGACAGCTACTCTCAGCCTACTATAGAAGTGAAGTTGGTGACAGATCACTCGTTTTAATAGTCACACGTGTCATAATATCATTCCACACGAGATATATATGGTATTTTTTGCCATACCCAGTATAAAATAACTGCTTTTCACTTCATTTTCAGTATTTTCAAAACATTTTGACAGTTCATACTGTCACTACTCGTCAGTAATATACCTCATTACGCCACTAAATATACAATCTACCATTATCCTTTTCAAAGAAATAGAGTTATAAAAAATTGATTAAAAAAACAAAAAACCCGACTACGTAAAAATCGAACATAAAAGATGGAAACAAGATCAAATGATAATATGCAGTCGGAGGCATAGTAGTAACAAATTGAACAGAAATACCTGATGTTACTACTATGCCTCCGACTGCATGTTGCTACTACTATGCCTCCGACTGCATGTTATAATTTGATCTTGTTTCCATATTTTATGTTCGATTTTTACGCAGTCGGGTTTTTGTTTTTTTAATAAATTTTTTATTTCCTTCTTTTTAGTTGAATCTACTCATCAAGCCTTTTAATTTGATACCCCACACACAAGGTTTTACCGATTTTTTGCGTACTGACAAAATGGCGTTTAGCGCCCGCCATATTGAATTTTCCGTGACGTCATGTACCCTATTTGAAATGTCAACAAAACCTTTCTTTTGTTTTGATTTTGATACCTATATCAATGTATTTAGAAGAAAAATTACTTTTGCATTCTGACAAAATGGCGTCTAGCGTCCGCCATAATGAATTTTCCGTGACATCATATACCCTATGTCACTCTGGGGATTCAGACGAGTCTAATGACACCTCATTTTTCAAAATCCGTCAAGCCGTTTACATAGGTACATACATACACTCGAAAAACAATACCCTCCTTCTGGCGCAGTTGGGTAAAAAGATAAATAAAATGCATTTTTGGTTAGATAACGAAGGGCATTTTATATTACTATATGTATTAATTATACAGTGTGTCCCAGGATAACTTCGAATTTCGGAATGGCATTTAGGGATCGAGTCCTGCTTAATGTAATACCAGTCTTCTACAGGGTGTTTTATAAGCAAAGTTGTAAGAATGACTAAGAAAAAAGTACCTTTATCTTTCAAAATATGAAAAAATTTCACCAAGAAAAAGGCAAGATAACGATATCCGGGGCGCCAAGTTTTGACCATAGATCTCGACGAGGTGAACAAAAAATTTCAATATCTCACTTTGTATTCGAGATATCGTTAGTTAAAATTTAAAAATCGAGGAGGGTTGGAAAATCTTTCTGCTTTTAGATCTTATTCGAATTCGGCATACTGATATACGTTAAGACTTCGATAAACCCACTACGACCTCTGTCCTCTATATCCCTTACGATTTAGCAGCTATAGGGCTGCAGAAGCTATTTTAACCATACTCAACATTTTTTAATAATGAGCTTGGCCAGATAGTAGATACGTAACGTTTAGTACACTTTCTCGCTGATTTTCTACATAGTATTTTGGAAATAGAGATTTCTTCCAAACAAGTTAACAGTTCCCGGGTTCTAGCCCGAGAGCTGGTAAAAGTGTCAATTGGATTTTCAATTTATTATTAAAAAAAAAAAAAATAATGAATTAAAAATGTGAATTGGTGCTAGGCCCAAATAACCTTAGCTGTTGGTGGTCTTTAAAACACACACAAGAGGTTTCTTCCAAATAATGTCTGTGACCACCGAACACGATGTTTTCTGTTTTTTCAAAATAAAAAATATTCTATAAAACTAAAACACTCGCGTGACTTCCTGAGGCGTTAGTACATTCTCTCGCTGATTTTCTACACAGTATTTTGGAAATAGAGGTTTTTTCCAAATAATGTATGTGACAACCGAACACGATGCTTTCTGTTTTTTTCTAAAAAAAAATTCTATAAAACTAAAAACACGCGCATGTCTTCCTGAGGCGTATATAAAGCATCATGCTGTATATTATAGATTTTGTCTATGACCGAAATGACCGCAGATCGAATTTCCTCGTCTGTGTATGTGTGTTCGCGAATATCGGATGCATTTATGCGTTTCCTTTGTGCAGTACGGGAGGCCGAGGGGCGCTGGGGGTGGCTGTTTCTCGGAACCCCGGCCGCGCGACACATACACCGCCCTGAACCCCCCTCTCGTCTAACCGTCGCCTCGTTGTTATTTCGGATACTGTATTTATAATAAGTTTGTTGAGTATTTTTACGGCCGTTAAGGTAGTTAAAAAGCAACCGCATATTGCGATTGCTTCTACGAAGGACGTTCAAACAAATCACTATTTCAAAATGTGAAAAACAGTATACGAAAAGAACATTAAAATAGTTAATGATCAGTGGCGGCGTTAGAGGGTGGATCGGCTGGGCCATGGCCCACCTTAAACTGTCTTGGCCCACCCTGAAATAATCCTCAATCTATAGTTTATCTTTTAAACACGTTTTTAACCCTCAAAATTTCAACATTGTTTTCTTGTAAATTCTATAGCAAGTAATCTGGGTTAAAATTTTGAGGAATACAGAAATTTTGGGAACAAATGTTATTGGCCCACCTTCAGAACATCATGCCCAAGTCTGGCCCACCCTAAAAAAAAATCCTAGCGCCGTCACTATTAATGATGCATAAAATAAAAGATTAACACTAATGTTATTTCGCAAAATATTATTATTTTGCTAAAATTCATTACGCAACGTTATATATTGACAACACTATTTTAATGTACGTTGGTGGACCTCATTAAATTAACAATTTTTTAACAACTTTTACAACATTATTATGAGCTCCAATTTGCATCTTTTTAGCAGTTTCAACTGGTTGATGACTTTATATGGAAGTAGAAATTGCTAGTAAAATATATTTTTAAATAAAATATTTCTGTTCTACGTGCATTTTTGGGGTGTCGGTCTTTTTCCGCTCGGCTGTTTAATATTTTCACAAATTTGATTTCCAGTTAATAATTATACAATAATTATATGTATCTACTACTATAACATAATATACAACATGTAGGCAGATGCCAACTAGATACATGAGTATTTGATACCGGAAGTTACTCCCTGCACTCTTTATCTCAAATCCTTTCCTCTCGCCTAAAAACGGTTATGGCTTTCCCGACGCTTTTTTTAAAACTAAAGGGTTTGAGTTAACGTCAAATGAAGGATAAAGAATCTTACTACAGATCCTTCAGGCGAAAAATTGAAAAAAAATCATGAAAAACTTACAACTTAAATTGCGTATAATCTTTCGCACGTAGGTAAAACTTTTTTTCAAAAAATTCGCCTGAGGGATTTGTAGTGTGATTCTTGGTTCTTCATTTGGCATTTACCCGACCCTGTAGCTTTAAAAAGAGCGTTAGGAAAGCCTTCACCGTTTTTAAGCGAAGGAAAAGGATTTGAGATAAGGAGTCTGAGTACCTACAGGGAATAACTTCAGATATCGAATACTCTTAATTGCAAACAAATTAAATTTTAAAATATTTCACCTTGTGGAATTCAGATTCAGAGTTATTATACACTCTACATTCGAGAATCGAAGATACATCAAGTTTTTTTATCTGAATATTGGTTTGAAAATCCGAATAATTCATATTTTATTTGATTCGAATTATAGAGCAAGCTAGAAGAAGAAGAAATTTGAGCTATTCGAAATTAATTTTTTTCATTCTTTTCTTGTAGACGTATCCATAAACATCTTTACTAACTTTACTAAGCTTACCCAAATTTTTGCTTGAGCGACTCGGTAAAATACCAGGAAGGTAGGTCGCGGAAGTCAGCTACATTATTTACTCATAGATCAGTTGTCATAATTTTTATAGGTTATACATAGCTGTCATCGTATTCAAATCTGATTGTTTACACATATCTTGAGAGTATCAGGAACTATTTTTTTTTTGAAGCTATGCTTCTATAGGCGCGTTAGACGATTTCTCGGAAGGGAAAAACTTATGGGTTCGCGTCACCGTCACCAGCATTGGCGCACGCGCAGTTGCCTGTGTACAGGTATATGCACCAATACAAAGATAACGTGTGTTTTGTTTAAATTGTGTTTTTAAATAATATAAGTATGTTAATTCTTATTTCAATTAAATTGTATTTATATTTTGTATTGTACTTGCGTAGCCCATCGCATGTGTTGACTAATAAATAAACCAAATAAAAATAACTTTAATTTTCGATACTACAATTTACTTATTTGAAAATTGAAAAAAAAACAGTAATTTAAAAGTTTTAAGTTTTCACTTCTGTCGGCAGTCCCCATGACTGCCAAATCATAAAAAGTGAAACGTCACGTCACGAGAAAGTGAAACGTCACTTTTGTAAAAATTATCCGATCCTTTTGAAAATTAATATCTGAGAGTTTTGTAGGACACAAAAAATAAAATGGCGGCCATATGTACTTTTGTAAAAATTATCCGATCTTTTTGAAAATTGATATTTAAGAGTTTTATAGGACACAAAAAAATAAAATTGCATCAGATTTCAAAATGACAGTCAAAACTTTTCAATTGTATTGTCTATAGCTTTGATATAAATTCGGTTTTATATACAATGCGTAAAAAGCATAGCTTAACTGTCGGGTGTCCCATGACACCTCTTGATTTTTTTTCACTTATATGTCTGATGATGCTAATTATGCCAGCGAATTGGCATTGTTTTTATTTGAATTAACGATTCCCGAATTCTGCTCTCCTATAATAAAGAGAAAAAAAGAAATCAGCCCTCGTATAGTCAACACATAGATGATCACAGCATCGGCATGGCCAAGGTGATCCGGTGTGCACACAAACACACATCGAACACGGGTCGTGTATTATAGTTCTCCTAATGTCCATTCCCCAATTTATGATCGTCTAGCAAAAGGTATGTACCTATACATACACATACATACCTTACATACAATACATGAGCTACGGGTGTACCGCGGGTGGGTCAAATTATGTTCGCTATGTACCTGCAGAGTGTCCCCAGTGCTTGATACCGAATCCCTTGCAATGTCTGAACATGCCGCAGCCGCTGTCGCTTCAGAAATTAACCCTTCAGCTGTCGATATTGGAAACCTTCAGAAAATATGTTATTTTGGATTTATTGACTATTGAGGGTTCCCTATTTTTGATACTGAACCCCTTGCGATGTTGCCTACGAAACTAAACCTTTTGCTATCGATATACCAAGAAAGTTTCAGAATTCAGGTTATCCTGAATTTATAAAGTATCCCCTATGTTTGATAGTGAATCGCTTACGAAGTTTGAATACGTCGCTTTAGAAATTAACCCTTCTGTTGTCCATATCGGAAGCATTAAAAAAATTAGATTATTTTGGATTTATATAGTTTATCTTACTATAGGTATCTACCGTCAGAGATGTTTCCCAAAGATGGTAAACTGTTCAAAAGTATGTGTGTGATTTAAATTTAAAAATTAAAAAATAGCAATTCTCAGTTTCATTATATAGGTACCTACCTACTACAATAATACTATATAATTCTCAGTGGGCACGGTTCCCCTTGACCTCTTTCTGACAGCACTCATGTCTCCTACTCTTGATATCGAACCCCTTATGACATTTAACCATGTTTTGGTCAATAAAGAAATCAATTCTTCTGTTTTCAACACCGGATACATTCGAAAAGTGAGATAATCTTGCTTAATTTTTTTTTTTAATTAAAAAAAACTATGTTTGGACTGCAATTTTCAATAACCAGCATCCAGCAGTTTTAAAAAATCAGCGAATTTTTAAAAGATAATAAATGTTAGAAAATACGTACACGTTTTATTTACTTTTTTAAATTATTGTTAAAATTAGACCGATTTTTTTATTTTAAAAACAATTCATTAAAAAGTTTAATAAAATGCAACATGTCTGCAAAAACATGTTTGTTAAAAAGACAGCATAATTTAGAATCGTGTCTACTTTAAAATTAAAAATAATCGAAAATTTCCACATAGCATTTTATAAAAAAAAATATAAATAAACAGTATGCAGAGCGTATAAAAAAAATTAGAGAAAAAAGAAAACAGAAATTCTATTTTCAGATTTTAATAACATTAATGTTACAAAAAGAATGAGCACAAGATTTGTTCACAACAAACATGGGAGCTATTTATAAGCTATAGAAATCAAAATGATATTATTAATATTACTATAAAAAATGATAAATAAACAAGCATTTATATTAGCGAATATCAATCATACAAGAATCGTGATCGTACTGCATTGTCGTGATTATCTATTTATATTGTTCCAGATAATCGTAAAAAACTAAGAAATTTATCAAAAGCATGTACAGTCATCGTCGATATATTCACAAATAAGTGAATTACAGTGGCGTATGTTCAAGGTATTAAGGTTAAATATGAAGTAATAAATGACATATTTCATTAAAAAAAATCTTTTGCTACTGGTTCCGACTTACATACAGAAACTGACGAGCATATCGTTAAAGGTTTTAGAGCGGAATTTTACTTCATTATATGATTGTTAAAACTAGAATCTTGAATATAAATCTCTACATAATATAATAATTATTATTATGTATAAAATGTAATTTATATTAGAAATCGTGTCCATCGTGATTATAATAAAATTAAGCAAATTCGCAGGATATCCTGCGATTTTGCTTAATTTTATTATAAAATGTAATGTCTCTATGTCTGTTTGTTTGTATGGACGTATTAAACTCGAAGACTGTTCAACCGATTTTCATGCTGTTTCCACGAATAGGCAGAGAAAATATTTGAGAAATTTTTAGACTATTATTCATTACGCAAACATAATGGGTTAATACGGCAGCTAATATAGTAACTTTGCTTCCCACATTTGAGACTGAAGGATACATTGAGCAAATAATGTTGTAGAAAAAATGTCGTTTGAGCTAAAAATGTAAAATCATTACAAAGGAAACAAAAAGACACAAAGACACATATTTATTTCGCACATATTGGAAATAGTCTACCAGTTTCCTACACAATAAGAAAGAGTTGATAGTTGATGGAACTGTAAAAAAACTAGTAATTCATCCAGCGCTCTATTTCTGAGGTTTTGAGTTTAAGCAGTGACAACGGCTCATTTTTTTGCCCAATAAAATTCTCCTTATAACGAATACCTACTTTTTTATACTTCTTATTCGGAAGTGATAAGCTATTTATAAAATAACATCATTATAAAGATGAATAAAATGGTCCGACACAATTTGGACAAACTTTCCCATGTATATGGTCAGTTTATACAGTACACAGATACACTGTCTACCTCCTTGCATTTTTTTATGAGAAACTAGTCATTTTATCCTATACTTGTACTAAGGGAGTATCCACATAAAATTTTATCAAAATCGTTATATTAAAGCCGTTTTCGAGAAAAACATTATTTTCCAATTTTTTTACCTGTTTTACCGGTTTTTAGAGGGCCAATTTTCCCACATTTGAGTTAGGAGCGATTTTAAGGTTTCCTCTCGAGGTATGATCGTGTTAAATACGCATGCAAAATTTATGCCAAATCGATCCAGTGGTATAGAGTCTAGGTGCGGCCGAGCACAGATAGACACTTTTTCAACGTATAAGTAAACCCTTGTAAGCACGCTCTTGTTGCAGCGCTACTGACTTGTTTCGTGACAAACACATTCAAACTATGCGTTGGATCGATTCCAATTTAAACAAGAAAAAAATATTTTTTTCCAAAAGACATAATATTTTACATGGAGTACCCAAAATGCGATCTTTTATTATAGTTGCATACATAAAAATAACAGCAATATATTTTCAGAATTTTCTTTCATTAAATCACACGAAAAGTAACTTAGAAAAATGCATATTGGAGTAAATATTATAAAAAATATTTACTGTAAAAAAAATAATGAAATATATATGTGGATATAAAAATTGCAGGAATGAGGATAGTTGCATTTTTTTTAATTTTAGTTTTTTTTTGGGACTTATTCTTGCAATTTTCATTTCTGTAGGGAATTTTTTATTCGTGAAGATATTGAGGGAGGCATATTAAAGTGCCCTGAGTAAGGAATTTTGCTAAATAGCGGTATAGGAGGGATGCAGACCGCCCCCAACATGTAATAAAAAAAATGCTCACAATTATTATTGCTTCAAGGCTGAAATTGTTTGTATAGCTTGTCGGTGACCCATTAATGGCATTATAATATTTGCAGATCGATTGGTCAGTATTAAAGAGGTGGCAGATCACCCTAAACGTGTTATGTACCCGACGAAATTTACATTATTAGTTCAAGGTTCAAATTTTAATATGTTGTTACGACGACTGTTTTAAGCATATATTTCAATTTGCAGAACAAAATGTCGGTATTAACCCCCTCTCTTAGAGGGAAACTTGTTCAATAATAATTGTGACCATTTTTTTTGTTACATGTTGGGGACGGTCTGCATCCCTCCCATACCGCTATCTAGCAAAATCCCTTACTCAGGGCACTTTAATATGCCTCCCTCAACATCTTCACAAAAATAAGGCCTTGAATAAATAACACCAAAAAATTGTCACTAGCTCTCGGTCTAATACATTTATACAAATGATAGGTGTAGTACAGTTCAGCCTTAAAGTATCGTTCGTAACTTTTGGTTTGCAATTTACATAGCGTTTTATTTATAGGAATATTTCGCGCGAAAGCTTTTATTGTTCTGTCTACTTGCTATGGGTATTATTTGGTACGGTGAGAGTATGTGTGACTTAAGTGCTCAGTGTATCATCTTTTACACTAGCATACAAAATAAAAACCATAGAATATATTATGAACTACACTTATTCCAATGTACCTCAGCACAAATCGGTAAATCTTCACGAAATTCTTCGCGGAATAATAGTTTCGATTACATAATATTATACCCATATTTTTACTTCCCACCTCTACTATGGTAGGGAAGTAATGGATTTAGTCCGAAAAAAATATTTCGAGATTTTAACAGATTTTCACGTTTTGAGACCCTAGCAATCGTTTAAGATCATTTTCTGACTGATGTCTGTATGTGTGTGTGTGTGTATGTGTGTATGTGGTCAATTTTTCGCCTTCGATATCTTAAGAACGGAACAACATACGGGCATGCCGATTGTTCTATTGTGTTTATCAGCCTTTAACTTAGACCTGATTAGATTTTGAGTCAAATCGGTTCAGTGGATCCTGAGATATTCAAAAAAACGTTCTCAATGTCACGTATTAACATAGGTAAAAAAAATATAAATGAATTCTAGATGTTATAATATGAAAAAAATGTAAACATTTTTTTTCTCTAAAATGTATAGTTTTCGAGAAAAAAAATATTTTACTAAAAAAAATAAAAATTGTACGTAAATCAAGGTAACCATGATTTTTGCTATATTAAGTTAGCCATCAGTAGATCACCAAACAAAAAAGAGGGCCATGCTTTTTTCAAAGAATAAAAATTAAATTGTGTTTTAAAGACCACCAACAGCTAAGGTTATTTGGGCCTAGTCAAAGAATAAAAAAAAAAAGAGTGTTTATTTTTTGCAAATATTTACTAGGTGGGAAGTATAGGACTGGTCATCAGTCGAATTTTTTCAAATAATTATTACTCATTATAACCTGTTTTGAGAAAATTTCCAAACCCTGAATGAGAAAAAATTGGGGATAAATAGCATCTGGATGCCATTATGGTCTTTGAGGTTAATTTTTGGAGTGTCGTGTTTGAGAGTTAAACCTGTAAACTTATTGAGAATTAAAATACGTTGGTAAATGAATTTTGTATGAGGCTGTCGTTCATTAAATGTACAAGCAACGTGTAAGTTATATGGGCCATGTTAATTTAAAGTGGATTCTATTTTTGTAACACATTTAACAATATTCTCCCCAGTTTCTCTTTTTATTTTTTATACTCACATGCTAATCGAATACGACAGTAAAATTCTTATTGAAATTGAACTGTGAGTTTTTTTCATATTTAGCCTACATGTACATTAATTGAGAATCAAGTTTAAAATGACAAAATTCTTTAAAACAAATAAAAAACAAAACAGAAAAATCTTTATTTCCCAACCATTATCCATTGAGTCGCAAGCAATTTTAAAGTTCGTTGGATTTGGAATCCAGAGATTATTCAGCGTTTCCTTCATCTACACTGTACTGCATGACTTCCTGAAGCAGGCCTACAGAACAGGATCTGTGATGGAGCCCCCTACTAACCAATTTGGTTTTTGTCTTCTATTCATCTCTTAGTTGGCCGACCCGCCACGCCGGGTTCCCAGGCTAGAGGTCTCATAGACCCCCCCCACCCTTGTGAGCGCCATGCTCTACATACTCGGAGTTGCATTTATTTAAGAGTCTACTGTACATACTACATACTTTATTCATAATGTTATTTTGCCCAGTACTGTAGGATATACCTGGACCATACGTATACCTACATAATGTCTGAGACAAGCAACCATAGTGAAGTAGGTACTAGGTATGTGATGTACATATTATATTGATAGAACATTGCACTTGTTAAATTATTATATTCATTCCAAGGACACAATGATTGTGTTAAAACACATCTATAGTGATGCAGCGACCCGAACTTGTTTGCCTGTTGCGAGGGTGGTCGTAAAACAACTACAATTATTTGTTTTGTTTTTTTATTCATTAAGTATTACCAATTTACTTTGCTTTTAAAACTCTATCTTTGCATCAATATCTAAATTCAGTAGTCTTTTGACAAATGTTTTCTTAACACCTGATCGTAGCGATGACATTTAGTAGACGGTCTTTTTATGTAGCACTATATTATATTCTCTTGACATTCTTTAGCCAATGACTAAAGTATACTATATTATTACTTCAGTCAATGATTGTTAGATGTTAGAAATAGTTTTCCTGTGCAGAAATCTAATCTTAACCCAGAATAATAAATTATAATTTAAAAAAACTAAAAAACACGCTTTAATGAACTAAAAAGTAAAAAATAATTAATTTTATTGTAAAAAAGCGTGGGGTGCTTTATACCATATATTCATACTACCTCACGCTTTTTTACAATAAAATTAATTATTTTATACTTTTTAGTTCATTAAAGCGTGTTTTTTAGTTTTTTTTAAATTATAATCTATTTTTATTTTTTTAGTCCCGGCGATCCTGGTTAGGATAATGGGACAAACTTATGGAATTATTGTATTTTAATCGGTCCTTGATAAGTGTGCAAAGTTTCAGGTTCAATCTGAAGTTTTTTGCTTTTTTTAAGTCCTGGAGATCCTGGTTCAGGATAATGGAACAAAATTATTGAATTATTGTATTGTCATCGTTCCTTGATAAGTGTGTAAGGTTTCAGTTCAATCTGAAGTTTTGAAGTGGGTGAAAATCGCGTTCAAAGAATCCGTTACGTAGATACAAACATACATACAGGTGGAACTAATATAAGCGTGTTAAAAAGTAGCCTCTACTTTAATGGTACATTTTTAGAGTGTTGGGTTTCCAAGTCACTATATGAATATTATGAAGTATTAGATATACCTTGTATTTTTTGATGTCCGTCTTGTGACAAATTTTATTCCACTACATATTTGCAGTAAAGGGTAAACACATGGACACCCTCGAAGAATATGAAATATATAAATTATAAAGCCACAAAATTCAACAATACTAACATTCTTAATGACAAACTAACGTTAAAATCGAACATAATATACGACACAATAATTAACAACACACAAACACCCAATACTCATTAATCGTCTACATAAATACACACACACTCAATCTTCCATTTCATCTACCTACTATATAAATCATAAAATTTCGAAATTTAAATCAGTAGGTATTCCACAATCCACAACATAATACGCATGTGCTTAATATTATAACGTGTTACGGATACTCAATGTGTAATTTAAAAAAAAAAAATTAACCACACCTGAAGATAGCAACTCGTTGCTGAAACGCGTCGTGTTAAAACACAGGAAGTCACAAGACGGACATAAAAAAATACAAGGTATTTCTAATACTTCATAATACTCTACTAAGTTTGGGTACAACCAGTAGGAGATAGCATAGGTGTATAAAAAATCAGTCTACTCGTTCTCAAGTGATGCTGGTAGAAATAAACACATCGACAGAAAATGTTTTCAGTTAATCCAAAAAAAATCCACAAAAAAACGACAATTAATTGATACTTCAAATATCAACATATCGTGTAAAACATAACGCACGTTTCGCCAAGAAAGTCAGCATTCCAGTTGTGAAATTATTCTGTATCAGTGTAAGCGTTGTAAATAATATAAAATTTATTTTGCATATTATCATTGATGAAAATTTTCAAAAATACGATATAAACGCTGATTTATCGAGTGCTTCCTATCTATGTTCCATTCTTAATATTAATAATCCAAGATACAAACGCATTGATTATCTATACTACGCTACGTTTCCTATCTTGAGAGAGAAAAATATTGTGTGATCAAACTTGACAAGTTTTCATTAAAGAACTGAGCAATACTGAGACCCTAGAAAACTTGCCAAATTTGATCTGGAAATTTATCAATTCACACAATATTTTTCTGTGCTTATCAAAACACTGCTAATAACGGGTAGGCTCAAGGAACTTGGCATAATTTCTACATTTCAGTTATTATTTTTTTCAGATAACAAAACACAGTCTTGACGAGAACTTGACGTGTTGTTTTACATGTATGTTTTTGGTGGGATTAGACTCTACGGAGTACGGAGTATTTAATGTTAAACAGTCGAACAAGACGTTCCCCGTACAGACGGACATTAATATCTAATATCCTTTATTTCCTTCAACGCAAAGGTGCCAGTGAAACGAAATCGTTCTGCGGACATGTTTTAAGGAACCATGTCCGCTCAACAAAGGAAACGTTTCATGTCCGCTCCATTTTCGGAACTGTTTTGAGCAAAACTATAGAGCATTGCATTCAGGAGTGGAGACTAACCAGTATAGTGCAGAATGGGAAACGTTGACTTATCAAACAGATAGACACTAGACAGGCCTAGACAGGTATAATTGATTGTAGACGCTTGACAGCAGAGAGACTTATATAAACTATCGATTTAAATGTGAGAATACAGCTATAACCATTTTTTAAACCAAAACTTGTTGATATGATTTTATAATTTCGATACCTCACACTTCTAAACTGATCAGGATTTTTGTATCTGTTATCCAGGAATGGGTTTAGAAACACTGCTGACAGTCACTACCTACGTCATTAGATCGAGCGGAGCATCAATGAAAAATGTTTGCAAAAACGGGAAAAATTATTCCTTTTGAGAGCTTCCGTTGCGTGCGCTGCGTAAACGGTTAAAGCTACG
This sequence comes from Mongoloraphidia duomilia, assembly GCA_039654895.1. Taxonomy (NCBI): domain Eukaryota; kingdom Metazoa; phylum Arthropoda; class Insecta; order Raphidioptera; family Raphidiidae; genus Mongoloraphidia; species Mongoloraphidia duomilia. The sequence continues at coordinate 30,645,330 of CM077522.1, forward strand.
TAAAAGTCATGTATGACGGAATTGCTCCCCTTTAAAAGTTCTAAAAAAAAGTCCCCGACAGCATATGTCTATCTTTTAAGGTTGACTCACTATAACTTTTTTTATGGTAATCAAATTTGTTCGTAATTATAACATTCAAGCGAACGAGCGAAGCGAGTGAGTAGTGTATTGCACCCGGGCTTTCTTAGCACCCGGGAGAAGCCGGTGGGTACCGCTAGTATATAGTAAAAACTCGGGTCGCAGTGCCAAAACCCTGCCGACAATATAGTGTATTTGCTAATACAGGCCTTGTGGCTTTATTATGTGAACTTAAGTTTGTTTTTGAACAAAATAAAAAATTTAACCCCTTAATACATCCCTTAAAATAATATTTTTTTTCTTAATTTCAATATTTTTATTAATGCAACCTCGGTACCAAATTAAATACTCCCTTCAGTAAGTAAAGCACTTTCCGCAAACTAGTGTTTTCATAAAATTTGTAAGTCCGGTCCTGTCGGGCCGATTTTATTAAAATTTTAGCAGCACATTTTAATCGTTACTAAAGGGTTAAATTTCAATTTTGAAACAATTCTGAAAATTTTTTCGGCATTTTTGGGCCCAAAAACATTTTTCAACCCCTAAAAACCACCCTTAAAATGGTCCGATTGGACCCATTTTAAATAGGCTTCGTGCGGTGATGGATTCCAACGTGCCTACCAAATTTCGTCAAAATCAATTAACTCTTTCGAAAGTTATAGCCCGTACACATATATATATATATATATATATATATAAATATATATATACATATATAAATAGACATTTCCAAAAATGGTGCCAAAGTGTTCAGGAGGTTATGAAACGTCGAGAAATTTTGGTCCGACCCCTAGGTCCCGTCATCCGACCGACGCCAATAGTGTATGTGCCATATGGCAAATACACTAATAAAACAAATACGCGACCGGTAACATCGACAGTTTATCAATAAAATGTTCCATCAGCTACTGTGATTTAACGCGCAAACACGCATACAGACATACCATACCGACAACTCTATATAGTAGCCATTAAAAATAATATATTACCTTTTGGAAACTAATTAAACTAAAAATATATGTATTATGTTAATGGACTTTATCAGGTGGTAATGTACCTAAAATACAAGATCACGGCCAGAAGAGTGAGCTTAATTCTATTTCTTTAAAATATTGATTAGGTATAAATTTGGGTGTTTCGCAACTAGAGTTCGGATGGCGGATATTATGGTTCCTTTGCTTTTCATTTCTAAATACTCTAGATGTGGTTTTTACGACAGTAGCTTACCAAAAAACATTATACAGGGTGTTTCATAATATATGCGCAGGACTTCAGGATGTGATAGCTCGTCCAAAGATACGAAAAAAAGTTTCTATTAACTTACCCTCTAAAATGCACCATTTTAGAGATACAGGGTGTTGAAATTGAAAAAAAAATTCGTTTTTTGCGAATATCTCCGGAACCGTTTATCGTACAGAAAACAGCTTTTGTAAGCATTTTCTACTAATAATAAGCTATGTTTTGTGCGGAATTTTTTTTTTAAGTCATAATTGGTGAAGGTTTTGAAGGGGTAGTGCGTGTTTTTCTCCATAACTCCTACGCCACTGGAAAAAGTACGGTTTTGAGACGCCCATTTGAACCGCCAATATTTTGTACACAAAAAAGGTACTCTTGGTCATAAGCTCTAAAGTTGATCGTTTTCGAGAAAAATCAACTTTTATGTTGAAAAACATGGTCAATTTTTTTAAATAAAATTTTTTTCTTACTAATTAAACAAAATTTATTTAAACGTTAGAACAAGTAACAAAACTAAACGTTAACTTCATAATTGCAAAAAAAATTTCCGCACAAAACATAGCTTATTATGAGTAGAAAATGCTTACAAAAGCTGTTTTCTGTACGATAAACGGTTCCGGAGATATTCGCAAAAAACGAAATTTTTTTTTCAATTTCAACACCCTGTATCTCTAAAAGGGTGCATTTTAGAGGGTAAGTTAATAGAAATTTTTTTTCATATTTTTGGACGAGCTATCACATCCTGAAGTCCTGCGCATAGTGACTACTATACAGGGTGTTTCATAATATATATTATGAAACACCCTGTATAGTAGTCACTTCCCTTAAGGGATGGCACAATTTATTGAATGGTATTAAAATTTACAAGACAATATACCAGCAGCTATTTTCAAAATTAGTTGCATAGGTACTCTTTTTAACTGTACAAACAAGTAAAACAACCGATTTCTTAAAAAGGACACAATTAGGTACTATTTAAAAAAAATGTTTGTGTTGGTCTTTAATAGTAGATTGTATTTCTAGTGTCGTAAGCATATTATTACTGACGAGTAGTGAAAGTGTATTATAACTAGCGATTGAACGAGTATTAACAATCACACGAGTCATAATATCATTACGTATTTTTTGCCATATACCCACTATAAAATAGCTACTTTTCACTTCATTGTCAGTATTTCCAAAAATGTTTACAGTTCATTTGCGCCGCCAACTTCACTTATGTTAGTAGGCCGTGAGCTGTCGGAGTGTGGACGCACAGTAGCAATAAATATAAATTACTACCTATAGAAATGGCTTCACTTACCACACTAGTATGTTTTGAAAACACTATCAACACACCTGTCCGTTAATTGACTCGATTTCCACGCATGGGTATGACAAAAAAACATTTTATACCGAGTCTCATAAAATATTTTGAGGCTATTTAATAATAATAAAGCAACTTTATTTAGTGGAGTGAATGTCAGATTTGAGTCAAAAATATTGTCAAATCGAGCGGTTTGAAAAAGTGACTTCAAAAATAGCCCGTTTGAAGATACGCAATTTTTTTAAAAGAAAATAAGTTAATTTGCCACGTTTTCAGTTTCCGACAGTTGCAGACGATTCGCCATTTTGAATTTCATGAGTTGATTGGAATTTTCAAAATTCGAAGTTTAATTAGGGATCATTTTCACTTACTGGCCTATGTGAAGCAATTTTGATCATCCATATATATCCGAAAAATTTCTTTTGCTCAATTTTTTGTGATTCTCATATAAGGTATCATTTACGGACTAAAGAATCACTGTTTTTGGGGTTACTTTTTCATGAAGGAGCTCTTCTACGATTATGACTTTTCCCTTCACATGCACTATAAGACAGGCCGCGTAATTGCAAGTGTAAATATTCGTAATTTCTGTAAAAAAAACATTTGTTAACACCCGTTCTAGGGACGGTTCCACAAAATTTCGACAGATGGTATTTAATTTTAGCACGGCCCTATATAAAGGGACTTAATAAAACATATTATAGTATCGAACAAATTTAGTGGGGAGAGTGCTTGTAATAAAAATCGAGGAAGTGTTTTTATAACGTACCTCGACTGTGAAATGCAATTTTAAACTAGATTTAATTAAACAAATATTGATAATACCGAGCAATAAACTTGTTATTGATATTAAATCGTACTTTTGCACTTCGTTTTTTAATGTCACTTATTTACCGCAAAACACAGCATCTCTGATCTTCTGATACTCACTGCTGTAGTGTTTGCATATATGTAAACAGGCATCTAATAGTTGTACACACATTTATAAAGCACGACTAAAGTGAATCGCAACATAAGACAATTATTGCTAAAAATGCATGTTTTAAAAACCAAAGAAGAGGGTATAGAATTCCTTTTCTATAATGTGTGCACGGTGCAGGGATCTGAAATCTCATCAAGGTTGAATATTATTTTAGATTTTCGATGTCGGAACTCATTGTTTCTACGTGATGATAAGGATCAATATGCCACCCTACCATATTTGCGCTCGTTATACAAAACGATAACAACTGTATTTTTTTTACCTCAACTTCAGGGGTAAAATAGGGCATATTTTATGCTTTCCATTTCAGTTAATTTCCTATAATATTTTAGATTGTTATAAGTAATAAATCAAAATCTTAAAGGATCTGTTTTGCTCCATTTTCCCCCTACCATTTGCACATTGGTTTCTTATTATTATGATGTTAAAAAACTCTAAGCTATAGAGCTAACAATGCAATTTTAATTCATCAGTATTGCAATTTATTTGATCCTTTGCCACTGAGATTTCCTCTCCTAAACTTTGCATTTTGTTTCAGTAATGTTGATTAAAGGTGTTTTCACGGTTCCGTACCTCCATATGGAATCCTATTACCTGCCCAGGATGTCTGTCCGTCCGTCAGTCACAAACGATAAGAGGTATGATACATTTTTAGAGTGTTAGGTCTCCAAGTCACTATATGAATAATGAGAAGTTTTAGAAATACTTTGTATTTTGGTGTCCATATTGTGACTTCATGTGTTGTTAACACGACGCGTTTCAGCAACGAGTTGCCATCTTCAGGTGTGGTTAATTTTTTTATATTATAAAACACACAATTTGAGTATTCGTAACACGTTATAATATTATGATGCTAAGCACATGTCTATTATGTTGTGGAATGTGAGGTACTGATTTAAATTTCGAGATTTTATGCTTTATACAGTAGGTAGCTAGTTTAAATTTTCACATATTGTGTGTTCTTGTGGTATGAATCCTGGCAAATAATAATTGGAATTAAATAATCAATTAATTTTTTTTTAAATCTTCTAAGTGTTTGTCTAAATATTTGTCATTTAGTAAAATTTGTTTATTTTCGTATGTTGCGCTTCACTTAAGTCATACAGTAAATATACATGTATACATTCAGTCCAAAGCATAGCCAATAAAACGCTAATGTGCGCATTTATTACGAGGCGATAATACCTCGTTTACGACCCTATAAAAGGAAATTAAAATATTACAATCTCGACTCATTACCTGTCCTGACTCTACGTACTACAATTCAGGTTCTCTGCTTTTGAATTTATGTAAGGACAATCAAAGAGTAATCAAATAGAGAACATTTTATTATTAGTGTATTTGCCATATGGCACATACACTATTGGCGTCGGTCGGATGGTGGGACCTAGGGGTCGGACCAAAATTTCTCGACGTTTCATACCCTCCTGAACAGTTTGCCACCATTTTTGAAAATGTTTATGTATATATGTATGTATATATATATATATATATATATATATATATATATATATATATATATATTTATATATATATTTATATATATATGTGTGTACACGATAACTCTCGACAGACTTAATCGATTTAAACGAAATTTGGTACACACATTGGAACCCATTACCGCACGAAGCCTATTTAAAATGGGCCCGATCGGACTATTTTAAGGGTTGTATTTAGGGGTTGAAAAAAGTTTTTGGGCCCAAAAATACCGAAAAAATTCTCAGAATCGTTTCAAAATTGAAATTTAACCCTTTAGTAAAGATTAAAATGTGCTGTTAAAATTTTAATAAAATCGGCCAACAGGGCCGGACTTACAAAAATTTTATGAAAACACTGGTTTGCGGATAGTGATTTACTTACTGAAGGGTGTATTTAATTTGGTACAAAGGTTGCATTGATAATATTATTGAAATTAAGAAAAAAAATATTATTTTAAGGGATGTATTAAGGGGTTAAATTTTTTATTTTGTCCAAAAACAAACTTAAGTTTACATAATCAAGCCACAAGCCCTGCATTAGCAAATACACTATATTGTCGGCAGGGTTTGGCACTGCGACCCGAGTTTTTTTATTTATTGCTATTGGTTTCATAAAATATTTTATAAAAACGCGACTTTGAAAAGTATCATCCTTGCTTATTCTGATGCCATCCTAAAAACACTTTCAGATTTTATCTTTTTTATAGTTCAGAGCATATAAAGTAGGCGGCATTAGTGCCGCCTAGTGATGAGTTTGTGTCGTCTATTGACAGTCGGTTGTGCCGGTGGCACAAGAGTTATAATTTTAATTTTTCGGAGTAATATATTGTATCTGCAGTCTGCACTATAGTATGAGGGGTAGGCAGGTTAAGATGCAAAATACACCACACTATAATTTTTAGTTTTTTATTCATTAAATACCTATAATAAAATGTACTGTGCTTTAAAATTGCGTATTTTTTATTTATCCTTGACGCTTTGCAACATTTTTTTAGTGGACCTAACTCTCGAACTCTATTGCCGCTCAGTGAAAATTATTTAAAATATGATTCTGTTATAGTTGCATAAAATGAATAATATTGTATCTCGTTCTTTGATTATAAAATAGTAACGATAGATCGATTTTTCTCAATATATGGTATGAATAAAATGAATAATATTTTATGTAGTTCTTTGATTACAAAATAGTAACGACAGATCGAATTTTCTCAATATGGTATCCTCTTTTTAAGTCAACGCTTGTAATCCTAAGCCTTATTGTTTTCAACCGTCTCCATTCCTGCACGTCGTGATGAGACTACGCTAAGTAAGATCACAGTATTTTTGGTTTGAGAAGATTTTAATTATTGTAAATTATATATCAGGGATGGCGAACCAATGGCACGTGTGCCATAGCCCATATAGGTGACACGCGACAGAATATTGTCGGCACGTCGTTGACTGAGGTACAAAATCGAAATTCTTACAAATATCGTCCCTCATCTCACGTAAAAACGTATCTGCCATTTTCACCCAATTACGCCACTTCGTGAGAAGAAAGTCAGGTTTCCCCCAGGGGGAACATTGGAATGTAGTTGTTCTCGCAATTGCATTCCAATGTTCTTTGTGAATTAGAGGAGTCCGAGCTCGTACCAGTCGGTTTGTGTATGCCGGCTGGCAGATTCTAATACACAAATGGATTATTAATTGTTGTGTTGAAGACGCTAATGACCTGAGTTGTCGACGCGTCTATAATCTACAATACTATACTATACAGAAGTCAGGCTTAAGGGCGGTTGTTCGGTGGCGCATCTCACTTTTTTAAATTTTTTTAGTTACGTCTTTACGTGAGATGAGGAACGGGTTAGATGTTGTCGAAAAAAATTTTACTATCATTCAAATATAACAAACATGAGATCGACACAAGTAATTTTGATTCATTTTTTTGTCCACTAAATTTCATTGGTTGCTTGTTGGCACATCAACGCCACATTAAAATTTTTCTGAAAGAAATTAGCACGTAGACGTGAAAAGGTTCGCCATCCCTGTTATAGATGTTCGACAATAATCTAATCACTGCAAATTAAATAATAAACAAGCCGTGAGGTGGGTCGTTTATTAGGACTAAAGTGCGACCCTTGAGGTCCACACGACGAACTTCCCAGTTTGATAAATATTTAATAATAATAATTAAATTAGATATTACACAGAAAAGTAATCATTTTAATCATTAAAACATCAATAATTAAAAAAAAAAAAAAAAAAAAAAAAACGGCTGAACCGATTTTTATAAAATTTATGTCGGATCAAAATGACGTTAACACGCCTCGATTGACACCCTTACGAAGTCGATATAATTTTTTATTCGCGAGATATTGTGTAAAATCTACTTTTTTGGAGGTTATTTGGTTAAGAAAAAAGAACGGCTGAACCGATTTTAAAAAAATTCCTTTCAGATCATATTTACGTTAATACGCGTCCATTGGCACCCCAACGTAGTCGATATCATTTTTCGTTCTCGAGATTTCGTCTTAGAAAGAAATGGACACATACGTACGTACGTACGTACGTACACACACACACACACACACACACACACACAGACATCTTTCTAAAAGTAGTGTAAAAATAGTGTAGTGACCTTGAAATATAAAAATTTTTTTTCCTTTTTGATTTCGATTTTCGGACCCATTACAATAACTTCCAGTGGGAAGTTAATAAATAAAAACAATTCCTTATAGATATAAAGAAAAACAGTTCAAGAGATCATAATCAGAACGTTCTGAATCTCACCGCAACACGAAGCTGCCCATTTCCAGTAGCTGGCTTCTCATCAGATTCGTTAAGATGTTTAAGATGCTATGATCGGTACGCGATAAAATAAAACGCGTATATACAGAACTAGAACAAGCCTAAACTGCAATATTTCATTGAAAACCACGCACTCACTACAACATTAACTGAACAGAATTAAATCTTCCGATGTCAGTCGTAACCAAGAAAAGTTATTTTTAATAGAATGAAAACAAATACTGCGAATTTTTAAAAAATCTATAAAATATTAAATGTCTGAAAATTGGTTTTGCGAAGCAAATTTTTATATAGAAAAAAATATACGATTTTAGAAAGATGAAAATATGAAACAAATTATTTTGAAACTAACGCATAAATAGGATTGTTTGTAACCTTTAAAGACTTATTAAATCAAAAGAACTGTAGTAATAGGCAATTTACATAAAAAAAATTTTGGCTATATTAATAGGGCAGTAAATTCTAAGCAAAATGACACCTAAGTGATAAGTCACTTCATTCTGATCTCCAATAAACCCAAAAATATTAAAATACTTATGTAAGCCCCGACTGTTCAAATATGTTTTTGATCATGACTTCACAGGCAATGAATGTATGGAGTCACTGCTTTTATAATACTATCTACCTAAATATCGAGAAAAAGATTGTTGAAAATATCACGGAAAATACTTTCTCCCCATGTAAAGTATGCAACTTACACAGGATGTCCAAGACTTGCGTTGTCGGCCGATATATTGATTTTAGGTAAAGATATAAATGAAGTTTAAATACAAAAGTTGTATAAATTTTAATGGTGTATAACCTAAAAATATTTTCAATTATACAGCTTGTCCTATTTAAGCGTGGCAGATCAAAGTTATATTTTTTTAACCTAGCACCCTGTTTTTATTTGTTTTTTTCAATTCTGCACCTAAATGTGAATAGAAATTGTAAGGGAAGCCATTCTCGAAAATTCAGTAATTTTTGAGTTATTCAAGTTTTTTAGAAATTTTTGACACTTGCAGACCTTTACCTAAAATTCGACTTAGCTAAAACAGAAACCTTTATCAAACTGAAATTTTGAGGAGCATTAGATAGTAGACCGACAAATCAATGTTTGTCCTAAAAAAGTGAACTTATTATACAGGGTTTTCAAAATAATGTACTTCTTTTACCTAACTTCAATCACGTGTAACAACTTTTGATTGTTAAATACAACGAGGTTATTTTTTTGCTGGAATTGTATTCTTTAGGATATTTACTAACACTTTTATTAAGGGTTCTCCATACCTAAACCTAATATTTTCGTATTAAAATATTATGTATACATATTTTATGCGGAGATGAATACTTAAAATGTAACAGCTAAGGGTATTTGGGCCTAGCACCAATTCATATTTTCAGTTCGTTATTTTTTTTTAATAAATTGAAAATCCAATTGACACTTTTACCAGCTCTCGGGCTAGAACCCGGGAACTGGGAACTTGTAATAGAGGAACCATAGCAACGCCATATAAACAACAGCACCGCTACACGCTCGACCATTCTCAAGCCCACTCAAAATGTGTAGTGACGTACAGTGTACACGCTGTTTTTGATCTCAAAATTTCTTTTAAAGTTTCTTCGTATTTTATTAAATTATGACGATTCTACGAAACGTTTAATGTTTCTCAAATTTTAGAGTTAGGTTCAAACCGCGCTGTATAATAAAAATGCGATTAAAAAAATTCACTCAAGTACTTTATTATGTATGTATATTTGTATTGGATTTAGAGTGAAAACCATTAAAAAAAATTTTTTTAAGAATTAAGCAACATTTTTTTGTTATTATTTTAAAAATATTTTGATTGGTTTGAAGCAGATTATGAACCGAGCCAGGCAATTTGTGACGAGTCATGGCCTCCACTGTCATACAATACAATTATCAATAAATCATGCAATATCATCTGTCAACAATCGACATCAACAATCGCGGCTGCCGCCGCTAACAGTGTTCACTTCTCTTGCCAGATCGGTAGTTGATCCGCTCGTTCTTTCGGCCGTCGCATTGTCTGACGTTGTTTGATGCTGTCGACACTGGACGTTACCACTGTGACGTAGATAAATACAATTCGACGCCCGCGATTTGTTTACAGCGTTACGGTTGACTGATTTCTAGAATTTCCTTCTCGAGTTTTTACATTTTTCAATCGTTACCATTTTTAGGGTTCCGTACCTCCGAACGGAACCCTATTACTGAGCCTACGATGTCTGTCCGTTCGTCCGTCTGTCATAGAACGTCAAACATTACCGTTCATAATTGGCTCAGTGGTAGAGCGTTTGACTGAAGATCGAAAGATACTTGGTTCTATTCCGGGTGTCGGATCGAAATATATTTGTTTATTTTTATTTTTCAAATATTCTGTTAATATATTTTTTTACATTAAAATTTAATTTAATTAAATTTGATACGAAAATTTTTGAAACACTATAAAGAACAAAATAAAATATAAGTACAAAAAAACTTTTTAAAAACAAGCAATAAATAAAGTTGTTAATTTTTTACTCACACTCTTTATTTTTATTATTGTACGGAATCCTCGGTGCGTGAGTCTGACTTGCACTTGGCCGGATTTTTTTAGTACACGATAGATTAGCGAACGTTGTGATTCAAATTTGCAAAACGAATACGTGATTTTATAGAATAAACATTTATTATTTATGATTAGGTTTTGGTATGGAGAACCCTTAATAAAAGTGTTAGTAAATATCCTAAAGAATACAATTCCAGCAAAAAAATAACCTCGTTGTATTTAACAATCAAAAGTTACACGTGATTGAAGTGTAAAAGAAGTACATTATTTTGAACACCCTGTATAATAAATTCATTTTTGAGGACAGACATTGATTTGTCCGTCCATTATTTAGTGATCCTCAAAATTTCAGTTTGATAAAGGTTTCTGTTTTGTCTATGTCGAATTTTAGGTAAAGGTCTGCACGTGTCAAAAATTTCTCTCAAAAATTACTGATTTTTTGAGCATGGCTTTCCTTACAATTTCTATTCACATTTAGGTGCAGAATTGAAAAAACAAATAAAAACAGGGTACTAGGTTAAAAAAACATAACTTTGATCTGCCACGCTTAAATGGGACAGGCTGTATAACTGAAAATATTTTTAGGCTATACACCATTAAAATTTATACAACTTTTGTATTTAAACTTCTTTTCGATCTTCATCCAAAATCAATATATCGGCCGACAGCGCAAGTCTTGGACATCCTATAAATAAATAGATTACATAAAAAATTAAAAAAAATAAAAGTTAAAAAAACTAAAAACCGACTACGTAAAAGAAGAAAACAAGCAAGTCAAAACGCAAGACAATATTTTTTTTTGTACCAGTAGTCGGGGATTCTAATACCGATTTTTTTTCTTCAGCTCCCGAACAGGTCCCCGACTACTGATAACATACTAATAACAAAAAAAATGCTGCCTTACGTTTTGATCTGCTTGTTTTCTCCTTTCACGTATTAGATAAGAATATGAGAATTGAAGGTCTATAATAGACGCATCGCCATATAAAAATCGTCAGACCAAAAATTTCAGCATATTTTCTTACAGCCCTGCAAAATTAAATTAATGTTAAATTTCTTTTTAGATAGAATAATTTTTGCTGTCACTGCAGTTGACCATACATTTATTCTGTCTTTTATAAATCTACGTCGATTAATTAATTTAGATTATAAATGAAAAATGACACATAAATAGACAGAGATATGAAAAATAGGATTTGTATTTCAATGTTTCTTCGCAACATGACCAATGCCACAGTTGGGTTACAATATTAGTAATTTAACAGTTATGAATAATTAGTATTTAGTTGAAATGAACACTCGCCATAATACGTGAACGAGAACGTCTATTTGATATTCAATAAATATAATCTCAAATGTAATTTTATATAGCCAATGCTCTTGGCTATGGAAAAAAGACAAAAAATTTACAACTGGTGTGTTGATTTATACAAAATAAGTACGCATAGTGTTTATAGAATTCAATGTTTAGTCTATTTCAGTGTTTTTTTCTCTAATTATAAATCAAATAAAATTCGTAAACTCGTAAATAAAAAATAAAATTACTTATTTTTTATAAAATAGGATATTACTATTTATAAAATAAGATATTACTAGACTTGGGTAGTTCCGGACATGTTGTTAGCAGAAACTACTTCCTCTGTCGGAGATGTTTCTTATCTAAATTGTGAGTGTTGTGATGGACGTGTTTTTTTACGTGCTCTGCAATTACGCGCTCCACAATTATTTTAATTAAATATAATGCCGGAAACCCGGCTTTCTAGTAAAGAACAGGAATATGTAAACAACATAATAAATGAGTTCACAACTTCCGAAGATTTTAAAAAAAGTTTGGGCAATTTAATTTCTGAAGCAGTAAAGACAATAGTTAGCTCGCAATTTTGTGAACTGACAAATGAAGTTGATCTTTTGAAAAAACAAAATGTGATTCTCATAAGCCAAATAACGGAGTTAAAAGAAATTATAGTAGCCAAAAATGGCTCATTAACTAAAGTAAATAAAAATATTCAAAAAGTTGATAATAATAAAACGTTTGCAATGGCAATATCTAATGTACCTACACGCACTACAGCTGTGGAATTGAACAAGCCAAGTACAAGCAGTGACAAACAAGACAATAACAGTGATAGAGACACAATTGACAATACAAATTATAACAAAGCTGATCCCAAAGTGAAGAACTTAAGTGATACTGATGATGAAGACGACTTCATCGAAGTAAAAAGGAGACATCGTAAAATTAAAAAAAACCCTGGATTGATAGGAACTGCTAGCAATGATGCGGGACTGTCTGGAGCTAATAAAATGGTCTGGCTGCATATTAGTAAAGTGCATCCTCGCTCGACTGAAGATGATGTACTTAATTATGTTAAAACTAAATGCCCTAATAATGAGTTTACTTGTGAAAAATTACCGAGTAAAAGTCTTAATTGCTCTTTTAAATTTGGAGCCACGTTTGATCTTTATGACACTTTAAATAATTCCCAGTTTTGGCCTAAAAATATATTAGTTAAACGATTTAATTTTTTTTGGCCTAAAAAAGAAACAACCTTCTCGAAAATTTAATAACTATACGAATTTTAATATTAGTGAACAAACTGTTGGAAATCTAAAATTAATCAGTCTGAACATACAATATTTGGGCAATAAATTGAATGAATTCGAGATATTTTTGAATGAGCAGAACCCTGATGTTGTCTGTGTAATTGAGCATGGAATGACGGATGATTCATCTAAATTTGTTAATTTTAGAGGATATAAATGTATATCTAAATTTTGTAGATCACAGTATAAAATGGGAGGTGTTATAATTTTTACCAAAATCAGTCTGAAAGTAGATGAAATTATAAATATTTCTCATCTTTCATCGGAAAAGTGTTTTGAGTGCGCTGGATGTAAAATTGAGTTAAAAAATAATACAACTGTATCTATTTTGAGTATTTATCGATCACCCTCTGGTGCCTGGACTGAATTTGTCAATAGACTCAATGCAACTCTAAATAAAATATACTGTATAGAACATAATTTGATTCTCTGTGGTGACTTGAACATTAACAGTTTAGTGGATTCGCTTCAAAAACGCGTACTATTTGACATATTTGAATCGTTCAAATTAGATGTTACTACGTTTGAACCCACACGGATCACATCAGGTAGCTGTACTTCGATTGACTACATTTGTACTGATTTTCCTAAAAACTGTTATAAAACTTGTGTTATGGATCCCAATCTTTCTGATCATTGTGCTTTAATAATAAACGTTAATTTACAGTCATCCGCATACTCCAGGTGTTCCGAAGAAAATAATTATCGTGAAGTGAGGTGCTTCAGTCAGGAAAATGTTAACTATTTTAATTATCTTTTGCAATATACAGATTGGACAGCGTTATATAAATCTGATGACATTAATGAGGTGTTTAGTAAATTTTTTGATAGTTTTATATGGTGTATTAATGCCAGCTTCCCTAAAATTAGGCAAAAAGTCACGCGGCAAATTAAAAACAAAATCTGTTGGATCAATGATGACATAATTAACTGTGCTTCACTTGTACGGCAGTTAAATAGCTTGCGTAAGAACTCCAACAGTCAGGTCATTCAACAGTTTTACAAACAATATAAAAATCATTATAAAAAGAAACTAAAATTGGCAAAAAATGAGTACTTTACTAATAAAATAAATAGCAGTATGAACAAAAGTAAAGCATCTTGGGCTATTGTAAATAACACGCTTGGTCGCAAATCACTGAAATCAGATAATAATATTACTTTAAGTTATAATGGTGAAATGGTGTCCGATAAGAAAAAAGTTGCCAATATTTTCTCTATATATTTTGCCTCAATCTCATCTCAAAACATAATTAGCAAATGTTCTAATATTTCTAGAGAATGCACTACTGGAAAATCAAACATTCCAAACTCAATTGTTCTTGACTATGTTGACGAATATGAAATAAACGAAGCTATTAATGTTTTATCAAATAAGAAATCTGCTGGAATTGACGAAATTTCCTCCTGGCTTCTCAAAAAATGTAATGTCAGTATAGTTTCTCCATTAACACATATTGTGAACTTTTCAATTAGTCGTGGCCAATTTCCAAATGCTCTCAAAACATCTTTAATTAAGCCCGTTTTTAAAAAAGGTGATCAAAAAAATTTAGACAATTATAGACCGATATCAATTTTATCAGCAATATCTAAACTTATGGAACGTATTGTTTTCAATCGCCTCATAAAATTCTTTAATAAATATAATATTTTGAGTAACAGTCAGCATGGATTTCGAGAAAATAGGTCAACCTTCTCTGCAGCTTTTGACATGACTCAGGCCATTTATGAAGCTGTGGACCGTAATGATTTTGTGGTTGGTATAATGTTTGATTTATCTAAAGCATTTGATACTGTGTCCGTTGATTTTTTAATTGAAAAACTTAACTGCATTGGAGTACGAGGTAATGTATCCAGATGGCTGCATTCTTATCTATCAAATCGTCAACTTATTGTTAATATAGATGATGAGTATTCTGATAAAACAGATATAAATATTGGTGTGCCACAGGGATCTGTGCTGGGCCCTTTATTATTTTTGGTTTATATTAATGATCTCCCCTCTTTTATTAGCAATGGCAAGGTCATTATGTTTGCGGATGACACCACTATATTGGTTACAGGAAAAAATGTTATTGACACTGAAAAAAATGTAAATATGGTGCTGAGTGAATTTTCTCTATGGTGCCAAAAAAATAACATAGTAATTAATGAAAATAAGACTAATATTATTTCTTTTGGCAATAAATCAGCAGCTACCTTTTCACCATTACTAAATGGCTTAATGTTACAGTCTGAAACTACAGTAAAATTTCTTGGTATTATGATTGACAGTGATATGCGTTGGACCAGCCATATTGTATTAGTTTGTAAAAAAATCAATAGTGCTTATTATGCCCTCAGAGTGCTAAAATCGTATACTGACATAAGTGTGTTATTGCAAGTATATTATGCACTTGTTTATTCAGTCATGAGATATAATGTTGGGATTTGGGGTCAATCTGTAGACTGGCACAGACTATTTGTTAGCCAAAAAAGAATTATAAGATTAATTTTTGATTTGAAACCCAGAGACTCTTGCAAGCCGACATTTTTAAAACAACGGATTCTTACGTTTCCTTGCGTATTTATACTTGAGGTCGCATTGTATGCTCGAAAGCACATATTGATTTTTGAGAAAAACTATAATATACATCATTATGACACTAGATGCAAGGACAGTATTCATACTGACAAGCATAGACTTAGTCTATTTAAAAAAAGCCCAAAATATATGTGCAGTGTTATTTACAATAAACTACCAGGTATGATCAAAGATGCCAAAACGTTCACAAGTTTTAAAAATAAATTAAAATATTTTTTATTAGAGAAATGTTTTTATAGTGTCGATGACTTTTTATCTTCTAAATTTTAATGTGTATTCTTGTATTTCAATGTGTATTTTTAATATGTGACTTATTCCTAGACATCTGTCTGCTTATGGAAAATAAAAGTATTGAGTATTGAGTATTGAGTATTATATTTAAATATTTAATAATAGTAGGGAGCCTAAGGGGTCCAACCTTGCACTTTTTCCTGCTGGGATGAAACTTGGCACGATTCAAGTACATACCTATAGGTTCATCCCAGCAGGAAAAAGTGCAAGGTTGCATAGAGTCTTAACTCCCCTACTATAAAGTATTATCTATTTTTTTATAGAACGATTCAAAGAATTATTTTAAAATTTTTTTCTTATAAATTTTGGGGTTTAAAATAAACCTATACCTAAGTGGAAAATATTATTTATTTTAAATTTAAATTTGAATGAATTGTTACAATTTTATGTAGACAGTAGTGATCGTGGAAGTAATTCTACGATGTGAAATTGCAAAGAAAATTATTTGTGTTTTGGTTAAAAGATTTTAAATTTAATTCCTCTAGAAATTAGAAACAAAATATCTATTCACTTTAATTAAGCTTATGAAATATGAACGCTAGAAATGACAATTTAAAAATTAATATATACCTAAATCTAAAATTCGTTCATATTGTTTGGTCTTTTCGAGACAACATTAATACCTTGTATTATCGACCACAACATTACTTTGTCTTGAATTTCTATTAGCTATGGTTAAGAAACAACCAAGTTTAATTTAATTTTAATTCTTTTTGTGATCAGACGTATTTAAAACTGATTAAAGCAAATTTTGTTGTTTTAATTAATTTTTTTTATTTAAAAATATTAATGATATTATTTAATATCATCAACAAGTTTTTTATAATATAACACAACTAAACACCTATTATAATACATATTTAGAAATTGAAATAAAAATAAATAATAAATGCAGATTGAAATATGGATGCTGATTTTTAACAGTCGTTTACTATACAACGTACCCTCATGTCTCCGTTAGTCATTCTCTATAGTCTATAATCTATATGGAAGTAATCGTCACGTCTATAGGACTTTAGGATATTGGGAAAATAATGTATCGACTTTTACTACTAAATATTCTGAAGACGAAGAATGAATGTAACATAACAGCTTTATTTCAGTAATACAGTTACTTAAAAGCGGATGAATGTAACAAGGCAATCCGTAACATGAAAATATGTTATAAAAGGTAGGTAACTAGTTGTTCTTTTGCCGCGGCTTTAGTATCTAACAGTGCTCTAAACACAAAAGCATCAATCATCGACAGTTTAAAAAATGAACCATATTTTGAGAACATGTGTACGCTTGATTCGAATATCTCTATAATACATGTACACTATACAGGATGGTACACTTTAAGAGTTATAGCTATGATTACTTTCGAATTTATTTAGTTGAGAAAAAAAACATTTTAAACTAAATTTTTAGAGTCGTAAGGAGGATATCTAACGTCAATAACTATTTGATCAGGTTGTGCTATTTTTGAGATCTGCGCAAATAATTTAATAAATGCAAGGCATGAGGCAGTGTTTGTAATTATTCAGTCATCTGACATTTTCAACGCTATTCATATGGTATTAAATTATAATCTTATGATAGCGAAAGACTGAAAGAAGTACGGTAAAGTTTTGGTAGTTCAATATAATGTTTGAAATATATGTGCTAATAATTTTTTTGATGCGTGCGACATTACAGGACCTTATTCGGCGTATGATCGGATAGCAGAGAGTTAAGACGAATTTACATTGTTTTTGCATACATGCACAAAGCAATATTTAATTGCAGAAGTAATATGCAACTGAATTAATTAAAATAAAATACTTCTAAAGTAGACTAATCTATTCAAACAAATTCAACGTTTAACAACTGGTTTTGGGCGATCGTGATTACTTTTGCTATATCGGCGATAATCATCAATGTCGACGCGGAATATGATATAAGAACTCTCGTTTTTATAATATTTTTATAATTATACAAAATATAAGAAAATGCTGTTTTAATTCATAATCTGCAATAAAAAATATGATGGATAATTTCACTACGTAATTCATATTAGGGTGATTTACACCAGGAGGCGAAAAATGAATACGAAATATTTTTTTCCGATCGGCCTTTGTTTTGGAGATATCAATGCAAGAAGTTTTCTGAACTTATTTAATTTTTGTCCATAAAATTTATAGTATCTAAGCCATAGAAATTCATGCTTGGAAATAAAAGACCTATTTACAGATTGTTGAATAGTTAGTCAAATATTTGCGTGTTGCTTTTGATTTTAGTGTAAGAAGATAAAATTTTTGTCAAAAATATGAAGACATTATTTCTGTTTTTACACAAAAAATCAAGAGCAACACGCAAAGTATTTGACTAACTGTTGTCAACAATATGAATATGTCTTTTGTTTCCAAGCAATTTCCATGGCTTACTAGAAATTATATGGACAAAAATTAAATAAGCTCAGATATTTCATGCATCGATATCTCCAAAACAAAGGCCGATCGGAAAAAAGTTATTTTACATTTTTTTCTGAGAACTCAATCCTGGACACGAATTTTCATTTTTTGCCTCCTGATGTAAATAAAATGGTGTATATAAAATACTACGAAATTTGGTATAAATTTAACAAGATTTTTTTCTTATTTACCAGCCACAATAAAATACTGCTTTTTTCGTGAAAACAGAAAAACAATTAATGTTAACTGCCCTTTATGCAGTTACGTCATTATATTATGTCGTTCCATGTATAATGTATTATTAGTATACTAAATCATATTGTGTGTAAGCGACTTTAATAAAAATAAAACTAACAAATAACAGTTATCCATCCTTGACTACGTTTAGTCGGGCAATACAATGATAAATAGAGTTCTCAAATAGACCTTTCGTCTTTCATGTTTAATATTAATTAATTATTTACGTTTTTGAGGTCTCTATTTTGATTTTGTATCGAAGCGATAGAATTATCTAGTTTGATTCAGATATATTTGTATTTAATGTTATAGTTAAACAAATAAAATTATAACAGAATATACCATGATTCATAATTTATGTTATAAACTCCAAGTTTATCATTAAAAATAATAATGCCTGAATTAAATAGCCCAGTAAGCCTGTACGTGTTTCCGACAAAAATTCCGACCTTAATTTTTTGATGCAATTATTTTCTTTTTAATGTATTAAACCTAAAAACACCATATTTGTTTGTGCGTTTTTCACCCCCGCGATTTTTATGGGTGAGTTGGTTTTTATTGAATATCTTCCGTATTTTTAAGTTGACGGCAAAACTTCCAAAAGGTAAGTTGCAGAGCATAATATTTCCTATATTATACGTTGTTTTACATTATTGTAAAACAGTTATGTAAAAATACCGCAAAAAAGGCCCAAGGAAAGGTGTTGAAAAGCGCTTTTTCGACTTTTTACCCATTTTTTCGGCAAATTAGGTGGCACATTTAAATGGAAAAGTTTTTCGTCACTCAATTCCCTACAAATTGGTATATTTAAGAGTGTAGGTTCGATGAACGGTTCTCGCTCGGGAACGCGCTAAATAGGCCTGCAACTATTTGTTTATTCAACTGGCCACTTCGAGATAACTCGTTCTTTCGCAAAATTATCGAAAGTGTATTAGGTCAGGATACTCTGGACCAAAATTACTCAAAATAACTGCGGCGGAACCTCCCAAAATAGCGTTCTCAAGGTGAAAAAAATCGTTAAAAATGTGTTTTTTGAACTCTCACTCACATTTGTGTGAGAACCATGCTAGATAGGACAAAATTGCATAATAGTAATTTTGTAGAGTATAAAATTTCCTTACTGGGCTAAAAACATAAATTTAGCAGTACACTCAAATTACACGGGCAGTTGGTGGCCTTAAAAAACCAAAATATCTGCAATATCTAGAATGAATTAGGTAGTTAGTATATTACTTTCTTGGAAAAAATATTCTTCTGCTCGTTTAATCAAAAGAAATCGATCGTTTATAAAATTATTACAGTATTTCGAAATAATTTATAAATAGAAACAGAAAATGAACATAATATTGTAAAATAAATTTAAATCACGCACGATGAATGATGATTCAAAATTAATTTATAATTTAACGTTTCACCTAAATCTTATTTCATGTTAATTAAGTTATAACAGATTACAAGTTTATTGCGAATTCTTCGCATTCAGCTTAACATAATTCAACACTGCATTTAATCACACGTAGATATTAATTATTTATTCAAACAATTTACAGTGGTGTCTTAAATTTATAATAATATTTCTATATAATATATCTACCTACTTTTAAGAAATTAGAAAAGAACTATAATAGTATATTGTGTGACTAGTGTGCTAAATACATCTTTATGCGTCAGGCGCGATGTTTTCAGCACGAGTAGTAGGAGAACGCTCACGAGCCTTGGCGAGTGAGCATCGCGAGCCGAATACGAGTGCTGGAAACATCGCGCCTGACGCATAAATATTTAGCACACGTGTTGCACACTATACCTACTTTATATAACACATGTATGGTTTTAGACTTTAATTGAATAATTTAATGTCACTGACAGAAGTACATCTCGTAATAAAAACATTGGGCTCGATACAATTTTTATTCACTTTGTGTGCTAAATCTTCATGTATCAGGCGCGATGTTTTCAGCACTCGTATGCGGTTCGCGATGCACACTAGCCAAGGCTCGTGCGCGCTCGCCTACTACTTGTGCTGAAAACATCGCGCCTGACGTATGAAGATGTATTTAGCACACTAGTTACACAATACTATTTTTATCAAAATATTTTTTTTTTATCCAGAAAATATCAAATAGGTAGGTACGTGATTTTGTCACATTGAAAAGTCTGATATAGTAATGACATCGATATACAGGGTGTCACGTGAAAATTTTCCACGCATTTGATTGCTTTGCCTTCCGAGATAGAATTTGGAAACTTTGGAGGATATGGGGACCTGAAATAGGTTTCGAATCGTTGCGCCGCCCCCAGCCGCCTCTGGCATACACAACTTTGTTATTTTAAGTTGCACCCTATATTTTTTCAACGTATTTAGAAGAATGACCTCATTTTGAGAATATCTGAGATCAAAGTTGGAGAAATTCCATGAAAATTAAATGTTGCAAATTTATGGAATTCTTCAAATTATTTGTTGTCGGTACTTTTGAAAAATGTTGAAAAAATACCAAATAGCGAAATTCACATCAGTTTTAGACTTTTAATGGCAAAACAAAAAAAAAAAAAAAAACGAGACACTTTCAGGAATTTCCATAGCTCTTACAAAGTAAATTAAAATTTAAAAATTCGGTTATTTAGCCATTCTTCTGAATTCGTCGAAAAAAATATTAAGTTGGGGGCCGTGCAACGGTTCGACGCCTATGTCATGTTATATTTCCCTATTGGAAGCCCAACCCCCAAAACTTTTAAATTTCTAATTTAAAACAAAATAAAAAAAATGAAATGCGTGGAAAACTTTCGAGTGGACATAAGTGTACAAAATTAAATTTAAAACGTTTGAATTTAAAAAGAAAATCTTTTTATCGAATCTTTAATTATCTACTTTCCCTTTTAGATAAAAATCTTTAATCTTTAAAAGGGTATTAAAAACATGTATATCAGAGAAGAGTTAATTAGTACGTAGTTCATTTTATCAAAAAACATTTTATCTTCAAGTCCCTACTTTCTTTTCAGACGGAAATCTGTCTACATATTCATATTTTAAGTGATTTAATAAAAACAAAATTTATATTACACAATGGTAAATTAATAGTTACTTTTATAAAAAATTCATAATTTTTGCTTTCAGTTCCCTACGTCCCTTTTTAGATGAAAATATCTTTACGCAACTCTTGCAGAAGTTTTCATTTACCTTTGTATTTTTTCGATGATAATAAATAACTATTTATTAAAAAATTATTATTATTAAAAGTTGGCTAGACTTCTTTAGAACAAAAACTTATTTTTGATTCGGTGCACTATCATCAGAGCAAATGCCTAAAATATACTGAAAGAATTAATATAGAATTTTAGAACTTGATTTGTATTTCTTGTTAATTTTTTTTTGTTCCTACTTTTCCAAAAGAATTGGAAAAACTCTCGTAATGAGAAAAATGTAGTCCTGATATCAACTCGATATTTTAATTAAATAGGTATCGTCCAGGCCTCGTCTCGGCTTTCTGAAACAAGACCGATATAGTCTTCTGTTGTGCGAAGGTTGGCATTATAAAGCTGTAAAGTGGAAATACATTAATTCTCTGATGTGTTGTGTTGTGTTCGTGTTGTGACGCGGCGTGAACACACTTATGTGTTGTGACGCAACGTTATTAGCGAGTGCTTCATCGAGATCCCATTTGCACCAGTGTCTAGTAAGTTGTAGGTTCGTTGTACAAAAACCATCATGACTTCAAACTCCTCAGACGAAAAATTTGAAGAGGAATTGAAATGTGCTGCAACACAACACAACACAACACAACACATAGCATCAGAGGCATGTGCACGCAGCCCATTTGATTACATGCGAAAAATGGTCTCTAATGCATACAACGTTGCGTCACAACGCAACATATCAGAGAAATTTGTTTCCAGCTTATAACAGCACATTTCAATTAAAAGACGTCTATAGCTGCCTGAAACCCCTCGTCGCAATAAAAGTTGAGATGCACTGTCAATAGGTACTTAAAACTTAAGTACGATATTAGGTTTGGGTGTTAGCTGTATATTATAATATTGTGAAAGTTGAATGAATTACATTTGTAGAATTTCGCACAGTTCCAATGTTTGCCCTCATTACCGGTGCCTACCTTTATACCTCAGCCACTCAGAGCTGATCAATCATAGCTAATTGAACACTACTTTGTTTACTTTCTGTTGTAAATTCTTTTTTGCACTCTTGCAAATATTGATACGGTGTCACAAATGTTGGTTCTTGCAATTATTCTCTAGATTGCATCATTAAATCGCAATAATTTGTACTTATTCCAAATAAACTAGGTGCATTTTAATTAGGATAGCTGCTTTTTGGTTTTTAGGAACTGTATTGTGACATCATATCGCTTAGATTTAATCAGTCAAACAGTAATAATTAGTTGACTTGTACCAAGTTTCTGTTGGCGTGTTAGTTGCAAGTTAAGCTAACAAAAGCTTTAAAATGTGTTTGTCCATACATTTTTTATATCTTGGCTTTATTAACATACAAGCAACACTTGTTCAGAAACTCAGCATCAAGTCATTACTTTTTGCATATGAATATGAATACATGCGCAAAAATACGAATTCTAGTAGTATCATTTAAGCTGGGTTTTTGACATGACTTTCAGACGTAAATCTAGATTTAAGGATAAAAGTTGTGCTGAAACTTATCATTAGTATTAGCGTATAATTATATTTTATTTAATTATATAAAAAAGCCGATTGGTAAGTTAAATAATAATTTTATACAAATTATATTTAAGATTATTTCGAGAAATAAATCATTAATATAGTTAAGAAGATGAAAGTAAAGTAGCTAATAAAAGACCGAAATATCTTTTATATAAAATCATAAAAATTGTATGAATAAGAAGTTAAAATCACAATGCATAAAAGTGCCACATGTAATGTAATGAAGAAATAGGAGACATAATCAGATAAATATAAAAACATATACAAAGTGTTGCACAAGCAACGTACCACAGAAAATAATATCACAAATTAATTTACATTTATAAAATACACATTATTTTCAGTTCAGTGAAATTATACAGCGTGTCCACGAAAGTTCTTTACAAATGGATTTTTTTTTATTAATTATTGGAGCAAAAATTTTTTTCTGTGGAAAAGTTCTGCTTCGTCCAAAACCTCTAAAACACCAAAGAAAATTTTTTTCGGCCTAAAGTTTTATTTTACTAAAAATAAAAATTATCTGTGATATTCAAGATTTTCGCTAAATTAGTTACATAATCAAATTTAATTCAAAATTATAACATAACTAACTTCTAAGTATAATTATTTATTCAGAATTTATTATAAATCAGAATTCAACATGTCCTCCATCTCTCTCCATATAAAGAACAGTATAACTTTAGGCCGAAAAAAATTTTCATTGGTGTTTTAGAGGTTTTGGACGAAGCAGAACTTTTCCACAGAAAACAATTTTTGCTCCAATAATTAATAAAAAAAAAATTCCATTTGTAAAGAACTTTCGTGGACACGCTGTATTTACTTTTTTAATTTTTTTTTATATTCATGCCTATCAAAAATGGGTTGATATTTTCGTATGGTCCGTATAATGAAACATTCTGTATACATTAATGGTATTACATAATATGTGCAGTGCACACAACAGTGGCGTGTGATACGGGGGGGTGGATCGGTGTTTGGAAGATAGGGGTTGCACAGTGAGCACAAACATAGTTAGTGATCATGTCAAACACAGCACTGCAATAGTAGTGCACAGAGACACACACCTTGTGATAGCAGCGCTGCGGTCGCATAGCCTGCTTACCTTTGACGAAATGAGCGTCAAAGTCGGCGACGACTCCTGAAACAAAACAGAAACAAATCATTAATGAATGAAATCCTATTTTTGTGAAAGCAAAAATATATTTTTAAAGTGTATAACTTCTTATATGCGAGTGTGAGCCGTTTAACGTTTGCGTTAAATATTTAACGCAAACGGTGTAACCATGGCAACGAAACACAAATCATACACGGGGTGAATCAATATTCACTTCCCAGCGCTAGGATTAGATGTATTCTACAATAAAAAATAAGACAAAAATAAAGAATAATAAAATCCCGAAAGCGGAGCCTTTTTCGGGGAAATTTGGATACAAAAATTAACATTCTATAATTTTTCGTTTAATCTTAACAAACACAACTGCAAAAAAGTTACTTGAAATATTAATAAATATTAGTAAAAAAAACTTTTTAGAGGCAAGCTTTTATTTAAATGCACTAAAAAGGAAAAAATATTTTTTAATAATTTAGGTTCATAATTATAAAAGCGTGGGTCGTGACTAATAAACGACCCACGCTTTTATAATAATTATGAACATAAATTATTAAAAATTATTTTTTCCTTTTTAGTGCATTTAAATAAAAGCTTGCCTCTAAAAAGTTCTTTTTACTAATATTTATTTTGTTCATTTTAGTCATTCAAATTTCACCCCCTTTTGACACCCGTAGGGGCTGAATTTCGAGAAATCCTTTCTTAGTGAATGCTTACGTCAGAAAAGAAACCAACTGTCCAAATTTCAACTTTCTAGCTTCAGCGATTTGACCTGGGAGTTGCTTAGTCAAAAAAAAAACCTATATCCCCGTTTGAACCCATTAGGGGTTGAATTTATTTCTAAAAACGATTTATTCATGTATTGTCATCGGGAATACATATATGTAAAAAATTTCAGATCGATCGGATACGTGGAAGTCGTTTAAAATTGACATTCAAGTTTTGACCTAAATTTCTATTTTGCAAAACAAGTAATATTCAAATCGACCGGCTATATCCATAGGATCTTATAGCTTCAGCGCCTTTACCGCCGGAATAGGATCCCTTATTTTCTCACTTTTTAGACAACGCCTATCCTCCATGATTTAGCTGTATTATAGATTTTGCTTTCACTTCTGTAGTGTGTAGTGTGAAGTAAGTCTTAGTTATAAGTAAACTAAGTTTTACTGGTGTAACATTTTATAACATTTTACACCCCTCCGAGTGTCGAAAAATAGATTTTTCTTTTAAATTTTAGTAACAAAGTTTTGGTAGTAACATTTACAAAAACTCAAATTAACAAAAATGTTGAAATTTATAAAAACTAGTATTTCCCGGATATTCAAAATTAAAATTATATCAATATTAATTATACAAATAAAATTCTACTGAGTTAGTTTCCAATTTCCATGCACTTTTTCCTGTTTCTCGCGTATTTTGTATAAATATTTAGACGGAAAAATGAGTTTCTAAATTTTTTGTCTGTCTGTTTTACTGACATCACACAAAAACGGTTAGACCGATTTTGATAAAATTTAGAACACTAATTGGCACCCAAATTTAAAGTAATGCTTTTTTGCAGTTAATCATCATAATTTAAATTTGCTAAACGTCTTCACAATTTTCCCAAGTTTAAAAAAATTAAACATGATTTATGTATAAGAATATGTAGTAAGCTAGTACTATGTATAATATCTAAAGATAGTCGAGTTAAACAACAAATTACTAATTCAGTAGCTCCGATTACCCGTTTCGTCAGAACTTATTTATTAATTTATTTTGTGAATTTATGTATAGTATTTTTTCATATAGGTACCAGGTACCTACATACATAATATATTTTAAACATACAGAAAATATAAAATAAAATGAAACGCGATAGTAACAGACAATTATCAAATTAACACGTAGGTATATAATAATAGTATATTACATAATATTATAGAAAACATGCCGATTATATTTATTACTTTTAGGTAGCTTCGACAGGTATTTAAGATGTGATGTCAAAGTATAATGTAACATTTTGTAAATGTTAATATATTCCTTTAAATTGTATAGGAACAGTTATTTTATATAAACGATTTCAATTTACGCATATTTAAACAATGTTTTACGGAGAAAATTATTTACAAGACCTTATGGACCAAGAGCTAGTGACAATTTTTTTGTGTTATTTATTCAAGGCATTATTTTTGTGAAGATGTTGAGGGAGGCATATTAAAGTGCCCTGAGTAAGGGATTTTGCTAGATAGCGATATGGGAGAGATGCAGACCGCCTCCAACATGTAACAAAAAAAATGGTCACAATTATTATTGCTTCAAGACTAAAATTGTTTGTATAGCTGGTCGGTGAACCCAATAATGCCATTATAATATTTGCAGATCGATTGGTCAGTATTAAAGGGGTGACAGATCACCCTAAACGTGTCATGTACCCGACGAAATTTATATTATTAGTTCAAGGTTCAAATTTTAATGTATTGTTACGGCGACTGTTTTTAGCATATATTTCAATTTGCAGAACAAAATGTCGGTATTAACCCCCTTGCAGAACGATATTAACACCTAGACGAGCAAGTTTCCCTCTAAGAGAGGGGGTTAATACCGACATTTTGTTCTGCAAATTGAAGTATATGCTTAAAACAGTCGCCGTAACAACATATTAAAATTTGAACCTTGAACTAATAATACAAATTTCGTCGGGTACATGACACGATTAGGGTGATCTGCCACCCCTTTAATACTGACCAATCATTCTGCAAATATTATAATGGCATTATTGGGTTCACCGACCAGCTATACAAACAATTTTAGTCTTGAACCAATAATAATTGTGACCATTTTTTTTGTTACATGTTGGGGGCGGTCTGCATCCCTCCCATACCGCTATCTAGCAAAATGCCTTACTAAGGGCACTTTAATATGCCTCCCTCAACATCTTCACAAAAATAAGCCCTTGAATAAATAAAATCAAAAAATTGTCACTATAGCTCTCGGTCTATTACATTCTATTTCAAAACACCAATGTGAAATGTATTAAATTCAAATTTCAAGCTGCTATCTTTTAAAACACCTTAATAAAAAAGTTATTTAAGTTAGGGATGTTCCGATCCACCAAAAAGTATCGATTCTATGATATTATAAAGTGTCGATATAGTATAAAATCGTATTATAAAAGATCGATACTCAATATATCGATACTCAATATATCGATAGATTATCGATCCAGTATCCCAGAATATAATAACGAGCAAAAAAAAAACCTGTAATCCGACTAATAACCATTCTAAGAACTAGACTAGACAATGTATCGATGCGCACCAAAATGTACCTATCGATTTTCATTATGTATCTCATTAAAAAAATCGATACAAAATATCGAATATCGAAAGCTAAAGTATCGATACACTAAAAGATCAATCCGTATCGCGCATCCCTAATTTAAGTTATTTTTCAAAAGGTATTTTCAGTTCTAAAATTATAAATTTTTTTTTTATTTCAAAGCAAAGCAAAATGCGCTTCAACTACTATGAAAATTTTAAATTTATAATAGCTAGACTTTTAACTTTTGAAATTATATTTTATATTGTAAGTTTTTCATACACTGGATATCAAAAATGGGTTCTTATTAATCGTTAACTATTTTTAAGGGTATCAAAAAAAAAATCAAAAATAGGGAGTCCTCTTTCATAGCCGATCAGTGTACAAAAGCACGTCAACCAGTTATTTTGTCACACTAAAATAACTGTAGCTTATTATCTATTATTTATTGCCTACTCATTTGATATCTGCTACATTAATCAGAAATATTAAAATGCCAGTTATGTACAGTACACACATTATAAGTAAACATTATACCGAAGCACGTTTAAGCCTAATTGTCAGATAAGAACATTAGATATTTTGCGTGAAGGTACAGTTAAGTGTGCTAAGAGTTGTGGTTATTGTCTGTAAATCTTTAGGTGATATTTTTATATGCGACATTTGTAATCTAACTTGACCTACGGACATGCATTATTAAACATTTTATTAATTAGTTGGACTGATATTGTGTTACTCTTTCGATTAAGTTGGAAATGACATAATTGGTAGCAGTGTTCTGTGTCCACTACTATTTATTAGCTTCCATATTAATTTCTTTATGATTTTTAAGCCACTTTTTCATAGAAACTCACAATTAAAGTACGGATATATTTGTATGAATTCAATACGGTTCATGGGTTCTTGGATTAAAAAAATTGTTATTGATTAATAACTCTTTTATTTATCTTCGTACGACGTTAAATAAAGATAAATAAAAGAGTTATTAATCAATAACAATTTTTTTAATCCAAGAACCCATGAACCGTATGGAATTTATTAAAAAATGGATATGAACCGAGTGAATTTGTATGAACATTCACTAACGGGATGTAATATGTCTATAATCTCAATTTCTTGGGTATTTTGTATAACACCTAGACGGAGAAACGCGTTTCCAAAATTTTTATCTGTCTATTTATTTGTACCAGTTTCACTCTAAGAATGGTTATGCACCGATTTTGATGAAATTTGGTATACTGTCTCGTGTTTACAGGTAGGTAGTGTCCAAACTTAAAATATTGGTTACTTTTTATCAGGCTACGAGTTAACATAAGGTTTCTTTAAAAATGAACTTTAATGCGATCAACACCACGTGAATTATTATCCCTGACTATCTGGTAGCTACCTATATATTTTTTTTATTTTAATAAGACGCGCAGCTACTAGGTTATATGCGTCATTAGAAGTCTGTTGTTTAAGACAGGTATTGTGTTTTATTTTACTTTTATTCACTTTATTGTTCTTATGATTTTCTTTTAGGTTTTTGATTAAATTTGAGGCAGAAGTCCAGTCATTTCCAGGAAGTTGATGAGACGAGTGATGTTGTCAGGATTATCTTGAAGTATTTCTTCTATGGAGGCAGGTAAGTTGGAGTTTATTCTTTCATTCTGGTATTTTTTGCTTGTTACCGATATCGACTGAAGTAATAATATTATGTACTGTCGTCGCGTGGCTGTTAGATGTGAGGGACAACTCAACGCTTGAGATATTTCCGTCCTCAATAGAAATCACCGTTACGATCAGCTAAGAAGGTTTCTGTCAAAACCGACATTGATGCGATCGAAGTCGCCGGTAAAGGCTAGTAATGAATAAATATGTGGGTACGAGTAATAAGTTGTACTATACTTATACAATATACATATCATTATATTTATACCCGATACATACAATGCATTGGTATGAGATTCTTCAGTTTCAAGGTAATCCAGATTAAATAGACGCGAGGTTCATCTCACGTAGGTATGTTTGTTGTGTTGCGACGAATTAAAAGAATCGAAAATAAGTTCGTCTGCAGGTACAACAAAGAAAAACAATAAATAATTTATATTAGTACTGTGAACTAGGGCTATGAAATTATTGTAAGATTAGATTTATTTATTGTACATATCGACGTGTCGACAATTTAAGTCATTAGCGTCTTAATTATATCAATCATATCATATCACAATATGTCATTTAAAATTAAATGACATCACAAAACATCCATGAACTAGGTGGGATTCGAACCCACGACAGCTAACCCAAAAGGCCAGCACGCTGACCATTACACCAAGCTGTTCTCTGTAAGATCAGAACAATTGTTGTTATTGGAGATATCTTATATACTTCTATACTATTATAATATAAAATTCTTTGTATGTATGTGGGTATGTGTGTATGTTCCAAATGATTTAACTTAAAATCTAACTGACGGATTTAGACGATTTTTTTAAATGTTCCTTATGATACCAGAAGTGCTATAGTTCTCTACTACTAACAAAACGTGAAATTCCTTTGGAATCCTATTAACACCAGCCCGATTTCGCTTCGCAGGGGGAGTGATTCTCGCGGGAGGGGGGATAAATCATAAATTCTTATAGATAATAATAGTTTTTTTATAAGGCTGTATGCAATTGAAAGATTTTTTCGTTGGAAAGCAGCCAATTATATAATTGTTTCGAAACATACAGGAAAAAATCATTTTACCAACCAGTGGTCACAGTCAGGATTCTAACCTGAACCTTTCCAATTTCGCGTCGGAATGAGCTTACAATACTCAACTGTGACATGATTGCTAAATTAATATTCTCGTTATATGCTTCAGAAAGGTTCAGGTTAGAATCCTGACTGTGACCACTGATTGGTAAAATGATTTTTTCCTATATGTTTCGAAACAATTATATACCTAATTTGCTGCTTTCCAACGAAAAAATCTATAAATTCTTATCTGTGGAACTACTGAACCAATTCTAAAAATTCTTTCACAAATAGAAAGCTACACCCCCTGAGTGATATAGGCTATATTTTATTCTGATAAATTTCTTGCAAGGGGTGGGATAATTCCTGTGGAATAGTAACAAAACGTAACTCTGAAATTCTTTTGCATTTTAGCGTATAAGCGGAGTCCTACTAAGTAATATTATAAACACCACCAGCCCGACTTTGCTCCGCAGGGGGAGAATTTCTCGCGGGAGGGAAAATAAATCATAAATCCAAATAAACGTGCAGGGCGAGGCCACGGGTAGCGGTTAGTGTTTGTAATAATATGTTGAACAACTATTTTATATAACCTATATTGTATCTACAAAATAAATATTTCAAAGAATTTTAAGTAATTTAGTGTTATTTAAAAAAAATTTTTTTCAAAATTTTAATTCTACTGGTTTTGAAAATACTGCCCCCTTCCCGGTTAGTTTTTGTGATACGTTTTCAGGAAAATCTCAAAACCTACGCAATATAAAATTCTGGAAAATATAGTTTTTAGGTCATTTAGAAAATATTTTTAGGTTCTGACTATTCCACAACCCTATAATGAACACGAACTTGCATTTAAGACACATAAAATATCTTATTTGTAATAAAAGTTCTATTAATTTACGGCCCGACAAAAAAATATTAAATATAATACACAGCAATATAATGGGTACTTGATGGAGTTCTCTAAAGCTAAACCACTGAGGTCAGGTAACATTTCCATATTTATAATGTTAATGTACCGTCATTGTCCACTATTGCTAGCTTGCATTGTACAAGTCAACAATAAACTATTAATCCAGGAAATTATTTACGCGATAAACGAAAAATTAATTACTGGCATCGCTAATCCGTAAATTTGTGTTATATCTAAAAATTGACATATCATTTTTGAAATGTAGGAGTATCTAAATAGGCTAATTTATTAGCTCACCGACAAATTTTGATAGATGAAAACTCATCCAATTTACAGGAAAAAATTGTGTACTTAATAATATTATGATAAGTCCTATTTCACTTATTTTTAAAGAATTAAACATTCGTTGTTTTTCCTTATCAAAAACTCGTTTTTTTTCCTTTTATTAGATGATTTTTCATCTGTCAAAATTTATCAGTGAGCTAATAAATCACTTTACATATTGTATAACTTTGCGAAATTAATTAATAGTGCATTTATATTAAAATAATAACCTAAAAAAATATATATTCTTTTATTGTTAAAGAAACACAATCTATATGCTAACTTAATTTAGTTACTAAGAACTGATGTTTGTAATAACCTTGCGCCAGTTGGCAACCTTATAATATTCTTTTGGATCAATAGTTAGAGCAAAGACAGATTTTATAATAATTGTGATATTCTGTTCGACGTCATAAATGTGTACCACTAAAAATAAAAGGTACACTAGATTCGATGACATTGACCACCCTCATAACCTGACCACTCCTGAATATTGATATCGGCGGAGTTACTACATTGACCACCTGTCTTTGTTGACCACAATTCTTCAGAACCGAAAGTTGTAAGATCTTACTGGATCTAATGTATAAATTTTCTCTCTGAAGAAGACACGTATCGAAAAGTTCGCCAAGAATTTTATTAATTAAATCTTCTATAGTGAGGGTAAATTCGTGAGGCAGTGAAACTAAAAAGCGACATAATAGAGATTGAGAAAGAAAGAGATAAAGCACGATCAACAACTGATGTACTATTTATGAACTACACAACGCGTTTGGTTGGCAAAGTAGTCAATAAGTTAACATTGGTATCGTCCATGATGGATTGAATAGGATGTATAAAATAGCGGGAACATGGACAATTATATTAGTCAATAAGTTTCACTTCGATCTTACTGTGTGATATTTAGCACATTGTCTCTTTTTTGTATAAAGACAAACTTTTTCCATCAAACATCACCTTACACGTTATAATTTATTGATAATAGGCATAGTAAAAAAACTGACAAAATCTTATTTTTCCATGTGTAACAACTTATGTGTTACAGTTAAATTGTTCGCACGATTAAAGTTTGGCATCGCAATTTATTATATTATACCAATGCTTAAGTTACCATTAGTGTTTTGAAACCCCATCGAAAATGACGTAACATTACAGTGCAACACTGGAAAAATTCATTTTCAAATCTATGTCACCGTCGGGACTCTAACTCTCTAACACTCTTTCGTGGTGGTTGAGTTTAGGTGATGTTAAATAAATGAGTGAGCAGTTGAGAAATGGTTTTACAGAGGCTACTACAAAAAAGAGTATGTCTTCAAAAAGACGTGTGCTTCACAATACATAGTACCCTAATGACAATATATAATTATTATCCTAAAATAAAAGTAAATAAGTCTAGAGAACGGACGCTGCAATGCAATGCATTCGGCAGACATTTAAGCTGATTCTTTGGGTGATCAGAGGGTTTGCCAACGCCATATGTTCAGCCAGGACTTGGGCACGTATGCCTAATATATCCTCTTAGCTGGCACGAGTTTAAACCATATTTATCCATTATAACTAATAACCATCTGTTCCGAATATTATATTTTTTTCTTCCTTTTAATATGACGTCATTAGCATTCAATCAAGTTGTCCGTCTTCAATTTTGGTTTAAATATAATAGACGGAACATAAATTTGTAACTTTATAAATTTTTAGTAAAAGCTGTAACCATGAAATATTTAATGTTATTAACTTTTAATTAATATAAAAAAAACTTATATAAGAAATTTGTAGATTTATAATGGTGAATCATAAATAAAATCAGTTGCAAAGGGACAATTTTCGATAATGAAGTGTGAGACGTATGTCGGTCATAACAATGGTCACCTGTCATAGGATCGGCGACAGAAATTTTGAGGCCGCTTCCCTAGACAGCCTTAAAGTTGAAATACATTTTTTAGATATATTAATGAAACTAATTTTTTTCATTCGCCGCGTTTATTGGTCATCATTGTTTGCGACATATTATTTATATTGAGACTTTTATTTCTATACAATCTATTTGATACGGGGCCCCTTTCCTGTTCGTTTGTCCTCTTTACCCCCCGACCCTATTGCCGTCATCAAACTAAAATTACCAAATAACTACATAAAGAATAATAACAATTAGATCACAAGAAGAAATGACGTAAATTATCTTATAAATACATTGTTTAATTTATAATATTATAATCTTTATAATTACAACGTGATGATCGCTAATAGTCATGGTCATGGTTGAAAGGTCAAAAGACGTCTCTAATTATTACTTTTTCAGAA
This sequence comes from Mongoloraphidia duomilia, assembly GCA_039654895.1. NCBI lineage: Eukaryota > Metazoa > Arthropoda > Insecta > Raphidioptera > Raphidiidae > Mongoloraphidia > Mongoloraphidia duomilia. The sequence continues at coordinate 30,679,250 of CM077522.1, forward strand.
ATTTTCTTTTTATAATCGATTTTGTAAATCATGAATTTATTTATTTATTTATTTATTTATTTATTTATTTATTTATTTATGATTTATTTATTTATGATTTATTTATGAAAATATTATTTTAGATATAGGTATTATATTTTCAAAGGAGGCGGTATTTCGATTTCTTTAAATTAAAGATATAGATAAGTAATTTAAATTATATATTGTTGGCTTTTCAATATGTTTTTTTTGTATTACATCGTTCTGAGATAATTACCTAAATAAAAATAAATAAAATATACACTTTATATATATAACCACTTTATTTTAAAGTTGGTCCTTTCTTTAAGTCTTGTTTTTGTAATAAACCGAAATTTTACTTTTTTTTTGCTTTATGACATTGATTAAATAAAAAAATCATACACATTAAAGTGTGATAATTGAGCAATAATTAACCTAAGTGTTTTACTTTTTTTAATTTACCTATATCATGATAGAGGGAATTTAAAATGCACTAGAAAAACGTTCGTGTCGTTTTTGGTTTTGTATTTTTAAAACACGCTACTTGAAATATTCCCATAATTCATATTCCTCGACTACAAACAGCTGCAATTCTACCGTAAGCGAAACATCATATGGTGAATACACAAAAATAATCGAATATTTGTCCTTATTCTACATTAATAATTGTGAGTGGCCATAATATTATAGTAGAACAAGATGTTACATATTTTTATTACATGGTGCCTATAAATAGTCGAAACCCGACTCTAATAAATGCGCGGTTTATAAAATACATAGATTTACATAATATGTCGACAAAGTGTGCATTTCACCCGCCAAGCATAAACGTCTCCTGTAATTTTCATGTTAACATACATGAAAGGTTAAAACAGGGATGGCCAAATACACAACCAGACGATATCATCCCTAGTGTGCCATCATAATATTCAGACATAACATTACACAGAATGTAACAAAAAAAAGGTACCTATTTAGTACTTTAAGAGGATGCTAGAAGAAACAAAAAATGTTAATAAGCCCATGTCCAATTCTAAACTGTTGTCTAATTATAGCACGATTCCGGTTATCCCACTGATATTATAATTACTGAGACATTTTTATGGATGTTTGCTACTTAATCACGCCGTAACGGCTGAACTGATTTGGTACAGAGATAGACCATATCCTGGATTAGCAGACAGGGTACTTTTCATCCCGGAAAACCGTGCGGTTCCTTATGTAATATCCATTAAAAATTCATTGACAAATATCAGACGCGGCGACACGGACCAAAGACGCTATACCACCTACCCCGTGGAATTTTTGAACTCCCCACAAACTCGAGCTGAAGGTTGGTGTTCCAGTTCTACTGATGCGTAACCTTGACGCCCCGGGATTGTGCAATGGTACCAAGTTATACGCATCACAGAGCTGGAAAGAAATATTGTCAAGGTCACAGCCCACAATTATTACCGGGGCAGCCAAAGGAGGGAGTGTATTAATTCCCCGCATTCCCATTACACTCAACAATTTACCCATTCAGTTTAAAAGACTGGAGCTAAATTACAAGGGCAAACATCGAAAGTGGCGGGGACACATTTGGGCACTCCAATGGCCGGCTATATTATGTTTCTTCTCGAGTGGCCAAAATTTGCATTACATTACATGTTTTCGCTGAGTCTATCAATATTTAATATAATGTACAGAGATGTATTACACTATTGTCATCATCTCCGGGAAAAGCCGCGACGCGAAAGCTATGGGCTTGTAAATCATGTAGACCACATGAGCGAAGTCGCGGGTAAAATCTATGTAGTGTTTTACTAAAAGAAAAGGGGTTCCCCGTACGGCACAAATTTGAGATTTTACGTCTCTTATGTCGGGTTATCGTACATTTAACACGCTGTTTTGTTAATTGATGTTAAATTTTTACACATAAAACATACGAAGTAACCATAAAAAAACAGCGAATTAACATAACAGCGTGATTAAAATGTACGATAAACACGACATAAGTGTAATTTATGTTACAAAGAAAACTCTTAAATTACTCAAGCCGAACGTCACTAAAAGGAGTTTGGGTAGTATATTGGTCATCCCTATAGGTTATGTCGGTTATACAGTTTAAAAATACTATATAAGAAATATCTGTAATTTGAAATGTAAATTCAAAACTATAAACACGAAATGCATAGAAGCTAACATATGCTTTGCTTATTAAGTTATTGTATACGTTTAAAAAAATGTTAATTAGGAAAATAATGTTATTTTACATTTTTATATTAAAATACCTACGTAACATACACGAAACCCAGGTGTTCTGATTAGATTATTATACAGTTATAAGACTATTTTTAACGATTTTCTACATAAATGTGTTATTTTCATGAAATTATAATATCAAAATAAATTAATTTTGATTTTTGATTATTATGTGCCTAACTCTTGAACTAAAAAAATGTGTGTTTAGCTTTTAACCCAGTAAAGACGAACATCAAATTTTTTTACAATATTGTGGTGTCAAGAAATTTAATATTAAAATAAATAAAAGTAGTTATCTTTATTTTGTACAAGTAGATAAATATTGTAAATTATAGACGCTCGACAAAAAAGCAAAACATTGTTTTGGAGGAGCTGGGATTTGAACCCAGGACTTTCCGCATGCGAAGCGGACACTCTACCACTGAGTTACACCCCCGATTTGCACTTAGCACAAGTAAAACAGTATTAATACTGCCATACTGAAGTCGATTCTGATGAGAAGGATTAGCGTATGGATCAATGTTATAATAGGTACCTACTGATTTAGTTTTAATGGCTGACGTTTCAGAAAATATCTTTAGAGCTCTTTATAAAAACATATAAAGAGCTCTGCAGATGGAATTTTTTTTCTGAAACGTCAGCTACTTAATCAAAATCTAAATTAGTAGGTACCTAAAATTTCATCGATCCATACGACAATCTCAGATGCTATTATGACCTCTGATGTCGAGCGTCTATAACTTACAATATCTATCTACCATACGTCAATCCATTTTTCAGACATTAATATTCACATTTATACTAAATACTTAAGCCAAACATTTTTTTTCAGAGATTTTTCATTGTCAGTACTTTTTAACACGCTTATATTAGCTTCACCTGTATGTTTGCGTGCTTGCTTGCTTGCTTGTTTGTCAGTTTGTAACCGACTTCTTTGAACTTGATTTTGACCAACTTTGAACGGCCATATTTAGTTTAAACTTTGTCGACTTATCAAGGACCGACAACAATACAATAATTCCATAAGTTTGTCCCATTATCCTGACCAGGATCTCCAGGACTAAAAAAAAAGCAAAAAACTTCAGATTGAACTGAAACTTTGCACACTTATCAAGGACCGATTACAATACAATAATTCCATAAGTTTGTCCCATTATCCTGACCAGGATCTCCAGGACTAAAAAGCAAAAATAAATTATAATTTAAAAAAACTAAAAAACACGTTTTAATGAACTAAAAAGTAAAAAATAATTAATTTTATTGTAAAAAAGCGTGGGGTAGTATGAAAATATGAAACAAAGCACCCCACGCTTTTTTACAATAAAATTAATTATTTTTTACTTTTTAGTTCATTAAAGCGTGTTTTTTAGTTTTTTTAAATTATAATTTTTTAATCATAATATTGTAATAAAATATTTATTCTTATGAAAATTAAAAACTATAAAATAAGGAGAAGGAAATAATAAATGCCATAATTTTTTCAAATAATTTAAAAGTAGTTTGCAGAAAATTAACATAGGTAATTCCTTTATCCTATTACCAAATTGTAAAAATGAAATCTACTTGAAAATAGCTTAGTTTTAACTTTTTTTTTAACAAAAACCAAAGTGAATCGGCTACTGTGGCCATTATCACTAGTCACTACACACAAAAATTTCCAATGGTATTATAATAGGCAGGTAAGTTTTAACTTTTATTTGTCTCTCTAATTAACTTCAAAATATTTTTCGTGACTTCTGCTACCTACATACTGGTGTCCTTGATCCTAGAAGTAAGAAATGGATTATGCAATATGGCGTACAATTTGAAACTAAAAGAGCTCAGGTAAACTGTTCACTGATATATTTATTTTGTGTAAAAGATGCCGCAGAAGTCATAAAACTATCGGAGGTTTGTGGTTATTTAACCTTGCACTCGACTATTCAAAAGTTAACTATCGCATTGTAAATAAGGGTAGACAAGATGCTATGATTACTTCTGCAGTTTTATCTTTGGAAAGTAATTTTACTTCTTTTAAAGACAAAGAAGAGCTATTGTTTCTTTGCAAAATACGATTTTAATTTTTAAACCTATGGACTTTAATATCTTATATTTTCTTTTAACTAGAATTTTAAAATTGATTGAATATTCTTTATACTTGAAAGGGACTTTAGCACAAACCGGAAAGTTATGTATCTAATTCCTTAATTATGGTTCTAGACATATGTATTATGCAATGCAATGCACTTATGACTATGAGCTGCTATCGGCGGCCTATCGCTATTACCGAATACCTACTTGGATTTAAATAATAATACAATTTTTTTTTTTAAGTTCCAATAATACAATTTTATTTAGCACCAATAAATGTACATAATATAAATTCAAGGTCAAATATAAATCTTAAACATACATTTTAATATTTTTTGTCAGTTATATTTTTTTTTAATTCTATGATGACCTATTTTTTTTTTATTACCAATAAGATAGTGCATCTATGCATCACTGAAATCTAGTCAATCGAATAAAGTATTCACAGGAATCGGCAAGTTTTAAAAGTTGTATTTACCTTTAGTAAATATAAACGTAATTATTTAACGGAAAAGTAAAAAATAAAGACATCACTTAGGTCTTAGGAGACCCATTTATCCGAGTCAATCTATAATACTAATTATACATATAAAGAGGAAGTTTGTTTGTTTGTATGTATATATAGATAGTCGATAGATAGATATTTATTTGATCACAGTCGACACTGACAAAATGTATGTGACAGGTCGATAATTCAAACCGATTTGTACCCGGGAGAATCCCGGCCGGGCAGATATAATAATATATTTTATATACCGCTTTTTTAATTGATTTCAACATAAATTACTTGATTTCAATTCAATTTGGATTCAATCCGATTCTGATATGTACCCGGACGAAGCCAGGCCGGCCAGTTAGTAATATATAAAGATCTAGCATATTTGTAATATTATTAGCTGGTTGTTTGTAAGTGCACGGTGATATCGAAATCTACTGGACTGATTTTGACGAATTTTTCTACACATCTTCTTTATGATCTTGCAAAGAATATAATAGGTTTGGCTTTATTGCGCTATTGCGTCGGGAACCTTATTTATAAAAGAAATGTGAACTATTATTTTTACTACCATGTATTATAAAAGAACAAGTTTGTTATGTTAGCTCAAAACTTGATAACCACTTAATCGATTTGAAAATTTTTTTCACTGTTGAAAAGCTTATACTTCTTGACATTGAGTACCATATGTTATAATATATTATTACGGAATGATAAAGGTGCAAGGATGAGCAGTGCGCGAAAACAGCGATTTGCATCACGGCAAAGTCAGACCGAGTAAGTTTGGAAAAATCAGACATACCTACACTTTTTTAAACAATAATTTAATTATATCGGAAAAAACTTTTTTACAAAATTCGATCTAAAATCAAATATATGCGGAGATTAAAAATATCTATTGCAGCGCGTCGTGTATTTTTGTGTGAATAGTGAAAAGAAAAAAGAAAAACTCGACTAAAATTAAGAGACTCGTTAGATAGTGATTTCGCCACGTTCAAAACACAAATAGCGTTTTTATCACCAGTCTTCTTTGTAAAACTACTACAACTGCAACAAATCAACTTTATTATAACTCGTTACTTATTTGATTGCGGTTTCTTGATAAACCAACCATCCACAAACCGACCTTTTCTTCTCCATTTTGCGGCGATCGCAAAAAAACTTTTTTATCGGAGTCTAGTTTACTGTTCGTATATGTATGTAAGAGTGCGCGATTTATGTATTATTCGAATCGAATTTCTCATTTTTATTTTTTCCGGTAAAACTTACATTGCGCAAGTTTTTCTCCTTTTTTAATGTCCGTTATAAAAAGAAAACGATCCATATCTAGTGCAAGTTCCGCAAAGTGTTATTGCATTACGATGCTTCAGTGTTTCAGTGATCCAGTAGCGGATCCAGGGGGGGGGCTAATGGGCTTAAGTCCTCCGCAAAAGCATCTGGGTCCACCTCTGACAAATCTCAAATTAAACTCGATATTATCCTACTTTCTGTCGAAGTCTTTGAAGAATTTGCAAAAAGTAATCCAAGGAGACTCGCTATGCGTTAAATGAGCAAAATAAAATTGTGTGTGCTTTTTTAGTGTTTTAGTGTTTACCTTGATAAAGCCTACCCTCAGCTGGGTCAAGCCCCTCCCAAACCAAAATCCTGGTTCCCCAAATATGGCGATGATCGTATTCTTATTAATATGTTGAGACGAGATTAAACATTTTTTCTCGTTTCTAATTCGAGACGAAACTGTCACTGTCCATTGACACGAAATGTGAGCTTGAAGAAATCTTGGTAAATTTTACGCTATCTAAATATATAACAACTACTTTTCTTTTGATGGTATGACAGTAATTAGTTCTACAGTCAAAAGAAAATTAGTTGTTATCTTTCATTACTATGTAAAATTATGAAACGGGAACGTATTAATTGGATTTTCAATTAAAACAAAAAATATTGTAAATCAAAAATATGAATTGGAAAAAAACTCGGATAACCCTGGCAGTTGGTGGATCGTAACAATGAATCCGCAATAAGGTTATATTTATTTAATGCGAGTGATAGTTGGCTATGGCCTATGACCGAGAAAGAAAGGCATTTATGTTAATTAATAAATAACTTTAAAACAATTTGAGATATATCATTTTTAAGATGTTTTTAATATCATATTAACGTAGCTGTAACAAAAAAGTAACTAAATATTGAGATGAAACATCAGTATAAAACTATATTTTAATGTAGTTACTTTAAACGTTCAAAGTGTACTCCACCGCGTTCGTTCTTGACACTTCGCAACACTTTATTTATGGTGTGCGGTATCAATGTCTCTAATTATAACCTTGAATTCTGACTTATAATCTTCCAGACTACGGGGTTGTTACGTCATTTTTCAAAACGTGCCAAAGATAGAATTCTAAGGCAGTCAGGTCCGATAATCAAATGGAGCAATTGATTTAAAATGATGGCGAGTTATTCAGGATGAGGTGAAATGTCGGGATTTCATGGTCTGGCCAACGCCAATAATGTAGGTGTGATTATCGTGGATTATAGACGCTTGACAACTAAGGTCATTAGCATCTAATAAATTTATTAAAAATTAGTGGCCCGGTCTGGCTTCGCCCGGGTGCTATGAATTTATGAGTTATTAATACATTACTCACTCACTTCGTTCTTCGCTCGAATATTATTAATACATTTCTTACTCGCTATACGCTCGTTCGCTCGAATTTTATTAATACACTACTCACTCGCTTCGCTCATTTGCTCGAATACACTCACTTGAAAAAAGTTATGAGTTATGGTCTTGAGGTCATACAAAAATCCGAAGTGACTATTCCCATACAAAATTACTAATTTTGAAATTTTCGATTTTTCAGCTGTAAGTACTTTTGGGTTTTCCCTATTTTTTTTTAACCACCCCTATATTAGAGCGAACAAAACAAAAAAAATATTCAAATCGGTCAAGCTGTTTTTGAGTTTTAGTGACACTAACGAACAGCAATTGAGTTTTATTATATAGATAAAAGCAATCTAATAAATAAAACAGCTCAAAAACCAATAATGTATGTACGTGCCATATAGACCGAGAGCTAGTGACAAATTTTTGGTGTTATTTATTCAAGGCCTTATTTTTGTGAAGATGTTGAGGAGGGCGTATTAAACTGCCCTGAGTAAGGGATTTTGCTAAATAGCGGTATGGGAGGAATGCAGACCGCCCCCAACATGTAACAAAAAAAATGATCACAATTATTATTGCTTCAAGGCGCTGAAATTGTTTGTATAGCTTGTCGGTGACCCAATAATGCCATTATAATATTTGCAGGTCGATTGGTCAGTATTAAAGGGGTGGCAGATCACCCTAAACTTGCCATGTACCCGAAGAAATTTATATTATTAGTTCAAGGTTCAAATTTTAATATGTTGTTACGACTGTTTTAAGCATATATTTCAATTTGCATAACAAAATGTCGGTATTAAGCTCCTTGCAGAACGATATAAACACCTAGGCGAGCAAGTTTCCCTCTAAGAAAGGGGGTTAATACCGATATTTTGTTCTGCAAATTGAAATATATGCTTAAAATGGTCGCCGTAACAACACATTAAAATTTGAACCTTGAACAAATAATATAAATTTCGTCGGGTACATGACACGTTTCGGGTGATCTGCCACCCCTTTAATACTGACCAATCGATCTGCAAATATTATAACTGCATTATTGGGTCACCGACAAGCTATACAAACAATTTCAGTCTTGAAGCAATAATAATTGTGACCATTTTTTTTGTTACATGTTGGGGGCGGTCTGCATCCCTCCCATACCGCTATCTAGCAAAATCCCTTACTCAGGGCACTTTAATATGCCTCCCTCAACATCTTTACAAAAATAAGGCCTTGAATAAATAACACCAAAAAATTGTCACTAGCTCTCGGTCTAATATATAGCAATGCATGCACAAAAAACACAACTATAAAGTAAATAGGTAGTGAAACTTTAACTACCCATATTTCCAGTAGGAATTAGATCTTTGGTTTTGATTGGCATTTTTTATTTGAAATACGTACATATAAAGTATTTGATATCTCACCAATCGGTGTGTCTAATGGAAATTATTTTCATAAAAAGAACGAGTTTGTTTTTAAACATATTCAACCAGAAAAGAATTCAACGCTTGTCACAAAGTATACAAATCAGATTTTTATTTCTGATTGTGTGTTTATTTCAAATACCGAACTGTGTTTAACGTCTTTGCAGTTTGCAAAAATGCAAATTTTTACAAAATGAGGATTTTAGAAACAGATTTTTAATAGGTAATTCAGTGTCATTTTAATATGATTTCACGCCGTAATTTACTGCGTAGGTATGAAGCTCGCACTGAATTATATTGCAACAAAAACGCGACAGCGTTAATAAAAATTTCGCATTAAAATACTTGAAATTATTTTTCACTAACATTTTGACATTATAGCTGACTGCATTAAGATTAATCCTTATTAGTTTCTACTGACAGCGTACTTGATCTTAATAATAATACACGAAACAAATTATTATTGGCTATATAGCTGTCCAATTGATTTAAACTTGTGTTGCAATGTAAAGGACCCTTTTCAAGCTATATTAACAAATAATATAACAATGTTTAATACAATGTTATTTGGAGCTGCCTCATTCGATAACATCTTATCTTATACTATATTAATATATTAGCAATTGCAATCAACCTAGACCAATTCCATTATGAACACGCTATTATTATCTCCTACATTGTGACCGAAACGTTGCAGCATTGAAGTTTAAAAATATACCCCTGCTTTTTAAACAAAATATGAATTTGGATTTGGATTTCAAAATGATACTATAGATAAAAAATTAAAATTGACATAATTTTTGCAAAGCCATATTTGTCCGACAAAGTTTCTCAATATTGTTTGAAATAACATATGTTTTACGTGCGATTTCGCAGTTTGAGGAAACAAAAAAAAAACTTCTCAACTGCAGTACTAATAAAGTTACGTAGTGTTAATAAAGCGTTTATATATAAGTTCCCTGGAGGGCTTTGCTACACACGTAACCGGTGTTATTGTCGAGGGCGGCTTTACCTGCTTCACCCTCACTGTATAACGGGTGTTCGCTCTAAACTGGCATTGCACAAGGTTTAGTGCCATTTCGGGCGTTTATTAAAATATCACTTCGGGCGTCGTCCAAATCGTTTAACTGCTACTAGTGCCAGTTCGTGCGTTTTTACCCTTCCAAAGAATTCGTTGTTCAATGTCTTTCGCCATAGCATATCCACATATCTTGCACTACGTAATTTTCTAGCCATTTCTCGACGAAATAATCATTAAATTGTTGTAAAAGTTGGTTTTGTGGCGACGATTTCATGATCCACATCCAGCCTTCATTCGTGGCATCTACGGCATATGGGATAGTGCAGCATATTTGTAAAATTTTTGTTAAGAGTTTTTTTCGTGTACCGATGGCCACCATACAACAAAACTGGCTAACCCTTTGTCGATTCAACAAATTCAACTATATCGAACATCGTCGGGATTTTAAGTTTGGAACCGCTCTTCTTCACTGTTATTTCGTCAAATTTTGTATTAAAACAATTTGTTAAAAATGGGCATGTATTATAGCTTACATAAGTGATTGACTTTATATTATAGCTTATGTAATCTAAATGAGAATAAGATTTTTGTAAAAATTACACAGTTCTAAATTAATTGATATATAATAAAATAAGACCAACATGATCGACGCACGAAGTGGCACTTTTGAATTACATGCAAATTCTCAAGGCCCGAACTGGCACCAAAAACGGGTAGAAATCCCACCTACTATACCTACAGATCGCGTCGTATTATTGCACGCCGTGTCCAAAATTTCAAAATAAACAATTTTTTCATTAATCCCTAATGCCCTGTATCTTAAAAACGGTGCACTTTCAGACATAAGATTTTATAAAATTTTTAACTGATTTTGGTTTGGGAATGTAGGTATTTATCAATACGTTTTTCTAAAAAATCCTACATTAATGGTGTGAATGCAAAATCAATAATATTGACTAAAACCCTTTTATAAGATTCTGATTTTTACTTCCCACCTCTACTATGGCAGGGAAGTAATGGATTTAGTCCGAAAAAAAAATTTTGAGATTTTAACAGATCTTCATGTTATGAGACCCTAGCAATCGTTTAATTGATCATCATGTCTGTCTGTATGTGTGTGTGTGTATGTATGTGTATGTATATGTGTGTATGTGTGTGTGTATGTGTGTGTGTATGTGTGTGTGTATGTGTGTGTGTATGTATGTGTGTGTATGTGTATGTGGTCATATTTTCGCCTTCGATATCGTAAAAACGGAACAACATATGGGCATGCCGATTATTCTATTGTGTTTACCAGCCTTTAACTTAGATCTGATTAGATTTTGAGTCAAATAGGTTCAGTGGATCCTGAGATATTCAAAAAAACGTTCTCAATGCCACGTATTAACATAGGTAAAAAAAATATAAATGAATTCTAGATGTTATAGGTAATATGAAAAAAATGTAAATATTTTTTTCTCTAAAATGTATAGTTTTCGAGAAAAAAAATATTTTACTAAAAAAAATAAAAATTGTACGTAAATCAAGGTAACCATGATTTTTGCTATATTAAGCTAGCCATCAGTAAATCATTAAACAAAAAAGAGGGCCATGCTTTTTTCAAAGAATAAAAATTAAATTGTGTTTTAAAGACCACCAACAGCTAAGGTTATTTGGGCCTAGTTAAAGAATAAAAAAAAGAGTGTTTATTTTTTGCAAATATTTACTATGTGGGAAGTATAGGACTGGTCATCAGTCGAATTTTTTTTTATTTAATCTATTTTGTTTTTGATAATTAAAAAAAAATATTGCTTATAAACTAAATTTAAAAAAACTGCTACAATCTTTTTTAGTTATTTCACACACTATTCTGTTAAATAAATCACAATAATAATGTTTAGAATACTATAAACTGAAAAATATAGGAATAATTTCTATTATATTAACCAATTATAAGAATATAATATTATGGCTCTCAGAAAAAAAAGGTTAATGAAACCATTAAAAATAGTGGTAGTTATGAGTATATAAATTTATCTTTATGATAAAATATTATACCTTAGTGTAAGATTATGAAGACGAGTTAATATTGTCGTAAATATTTTATAGTTTTTTTTATTAATGGGTTTTCAAGCTTGCTGTATTGTTGATATTGTTATATCACTCTACAATTAAGTCAGTAAAATATAACTGCTCTGATCGACTAAAACGAGTCAATATTTTTTTTAATCACAAGGCACTTGTGCCGCAGGATTTAATGTAAAAAATTACTCCAGACGAATGTCGAGATAGTTTCTTAACCTTTAAGTACCCGCGCCGGTGTATAAAATACACCATTTCTACTAAGAAAGCGGGAAAACTCTGATGCGTTATCCCCCACTCATGCCCCTCGATGTAATCCTTAACCGATGTATTTACTAGGTACTCAGACAGTTGCGATTTGGTGGTTGGATAGTGAGTGTGTTTTTTTGACAATTTCTTTAATGCAGAATGGCTCTTATCTATATAAATAAAACAGTTCCGTTACTGACTGACTGACTGACTGGTTGACTGACAGACAACGCCCAGGTCAAACCGCTGAACATATAAACTTGAAATTTGGATACTAGGGTTCTTTTGTGACGTAGGCACCCACTAAGAAAGGATTTTTTGAAATTCAACCCCTAAGGGGGTTAAATAGATGTGGTGTACATAATACACCGCGCGGGTAGCTACACGAGATTCTAGAGCGCGGGCAGTTAAAGGTTAAATAAAATTGTCCTTCAATGTATCTTCAAAACTTTTCTAACACCAGGCCACTCGATTTTACCAGTTAGGAGGCTCTTATAATTTTAACCATTTATTGTAAACGATATTTACAAACAAGCATGTATAATGCAAAGGTAAGTGCCTATAGGCTCGTATCTGCGAATTTCAGGGTCTGATCCTGGTGTTATCTACCTCAGTAAGTGTTTTTCATTTCAAACAAATGTCGAGACATTTCCGTACTCGAAATCGACAATTAAATTATCTTCCATATTCTTCGGCAGTTGGCAGCCTTAACTAAAAAAATAAATTAAAATTACATGAACGCGTTGAGGTCCGCTGTAAAATGTTTATGAATATCAACGACTTTTATGTGAGGAAAAAAATTAAATTATTCCGTATGTTTTATAAATAACCCATTAGAAAAAATTTTGATTCAGGGGTTTTTTGAAAAAATAAACCTCTTCAAAATCGGACCACCCGTTAATAAGCTACGATGCCACAGACAAACATACACAAACACTCTGTCAAATGCATAACACCTCGGTTTGCGTCGGGAGTTTAAAAGAAAGGGTATGTGCTTCACCCACATAAGCGCACGGTCGAAGTTATACTTCATTCTTTTACATTTTTGCTTTTTTTAATTAATATTATTAATAAAATCCACGAATACCATAACATATCACTATACATATAAGTATCCAAAACCTGCTAACAATAATAAACTATTTTGAAACGTCAAAAATTGATTTTTAAAATCACAAAATCTATATAAGAAAACGAATTTTTCCTGGGATGAGACCTAGTTAGAGTGATCCCCCCCCCCCAAAAGCCCTTCACTAAATTTCATCCAAATCGTTAAAGCCATTTTATCCCTGTCAGCGTTCATTACAACGTTTCATTAATTTTTGAGTCGGTAATATTTAACTCGAAGCCATTCCAAATAACTACCCTCGCTAAATAAGTATAACTTCCATAAGCAAAATTCAGTAGATACACTACAAATATTCAGCACCTTGTATATACGCACCAAGCGGCTAAAGTCAAATATGTGCGTAAACCCCCACACGTTCCCTCTGCCGCCCCGCAACCAATATTGCACTTGCATATGTCGGGTTGGTAAGACGATGCTAATGACTGCACTTTGTGTATCTGCAGGGTGCAACTATACATGTGGACCACAATAAACCAATTCACATCTACAATCCCATAATAATATGCAGTCAAAAGTTATTTCTCAGTTTTTATGTCTTGCAGTCACATGTTAGTTTATAGCATTTAGGTCGATAAAATAGTATGGAATGAAATGTTTCTGGTTTTAAAGTTTATTTTTTTTTTAAATTCAGTGCCTTGTAATCAAATAATATTGGTATATTGCACAAAAAGCACAACTTAGGGCCTTCTATGTATTTTCAATTTAAAACTCGATAAAGAACATTTTAATAAATACAGCTGTTGAAAAAGGAATTACGTTTGGGTCGTTGGTGACGAAAGCTCGCGACTCAAAAATGCAGTGAAGAACATTAAAAAATCATGTAAATACTAAGTAGAAAAAATTCTATCTACAATTTTTATCCTATGATATATTTTCGTTCGACTAACGATTTAGAAGATAAATGAGAAAAACTCCAAATAAGTTCGCTCCAGGGGTAGCTTTTTGACCAAAAATGGGTGTTCCATCCATGGTTAGAGTGGGAATTTTTTAATCCCTTATTTCTAACCCTTTTAAAACTTATTGTCAAAAAATCAAAAGTATATAAATATTTTCACCTAAAAAGTCTAATTTGCCTAAATGTATAATTAATTAATATTTGAATCGCTAAAAAAGGTATGGAAAGAAATCTTCGTTCCTCTAAACTCCAAGCAAAAGCCTTAATAATTTTTCCACCTTTTATTGAAAATACCTCAGATGTTTTTCAAATTTAGTATGTATGTTTATAGAAAACTGTGTAGTTGAGTTCTGATATTATTGGGCATACAAAACACGCAATTAGTGTAGGGTATTTTTGCAGATTTTTAAAAAATATTCCAGATTTTTTGCAAGTTTCAGTATGACTCGAAAACGACACACTGAATTCAGAGAGCACACAAAATAAGCAAATGTATAACTTTAAAACCATGTTTTCTCCTTTTTTGAAAAACATCTAGGATATATCTTACAAATTCAGTATGTTTATAGGTCACAGAATTTTTTTTATTGAAATTGAATCTTAACAATAACATTGTGCACATCACCCAGAAAAATTCGGATTAGTTTTCCACAATTTTTATCGGGATGAAGCACGCGATTTTTTGGAAAAATAGTTTTCTATCGGAGGCCCAGTCAAACTTAATTTTCTTATATCACACGTACTGGATGTATGTTTGAAATAATTCTCGATCATTGCGAACGACGCATCGAACAGAATTCTTTCAACAACTACATTTCAAATGTAAATAAACAAACGTTTACTTAGTTTATTTATATTTGCATAATTTTTTACCTCATGTAAAAATGCTTAAATTCCAAAAATATGTCTCTCCGATGCATTAGTAAATATTATGGAAATACAATAAAATTCCTGGAACTTACCAAGGACAACAAGTTTTATAATTGCATAAAAAATTGATTTATTTTTAAAATGTACAAAATAATAATTGAGAACTATAGGAATTTGTTTGAAATCTTAAAATGGTCGACAGTGAATGAAATGATTATAAAAACCGTAACCTGTGGCGGTGTGACTACAATAATTAATTGACTGAACGTGAAAAAAATGAACCTAACTGTACCGTCGATAAAGTAGAGGTACCTACATTCCTTCGCATATAAAATATTATCTAGATGGTATACAGGACCAAAATCATTATGACATGTATTGTAAGGTACCTTTACCGATACCCACACACAATTACAATCGTTAAAAAAATGCTGAGAATTATTTTTACCTAAGACTGACGCGGGGTAGAAATGTATCTTTGTTTGGTTCTAAATATATAAAAAAAATAACGAAACACCTTGCTGAATCTATAAAACGGCTTACCTTCATTTCAATCAGAAATCCTCAAAATGTGTAATACATATATTTAATTAGTAGGCATCTTAACTAGGGTAGATCTAGGGTAGATTTTCAAAATTTATGCAATTATGTTTTTTTAAGATGTGAATACTACAATATTTTAAAAATGTCGTCGAATTAATACAAGACTATTGGATATGGATATTATATTAAGAACATTTCAATTTTCATTAAAGATTTTCCATTTAACATTCAACGCATATAAGTAAGGCTATTCAGATTATTTTATAGTAGGTATAGGTACAGATGGTTTTGCTTTTATTTATTAAAATTAACGTTCATATTGTCGATTTTGAGAATATTAGAAAATAGAACTCGCAAAGCAGGAACTTTATCTATCTTAAAGAAACTAGGTTTTACTAATTTGTGTTAAATTTAATTTACAGTGGAGGGATTAAATTTCCATTTAAATTACAGAACGTTCAATAATGAACTATGATTCCTGTTCGGAACTTCTGGTCTAATGTACATAATACATTAGTTGAGGTACCACGTTATACACACTGCACTGACATAGCACGGCTCTTAAAGTGGCATAAAAATGTACAAACATATCAGATGAAGGGGCGCAGGTAGTCAGTTTAGGGTGCCCCATAGTGTCAGCATCGGAGTCCGGGGAACGGGGGTGGAATGGACCAACAAGACGTCAAATCCTGGATTTATCACGACGTGGTGTACAATGTTGAGTGAGGGGTAAACGGGGGGAGGGGGCAGGCACCAACGCAAAATATGACGTGGTCAGATTTATTATGATAAATAATATGTATATCTTTAGTTGGAAAGTTGAAATGGGTACGCTATATGTCTTATGCTTTTTCGGATTGAAATTACCAGGGTTTTGCTTTGATTGTATCTTAAAATAACAGTGACTTGCATTATGCATTAAGCATAAAAAGATGCACTCCAGAAAAAGATGCACTCAAATTTTATATAAGATAATACAGTGAAATCTCAAAACAATATTTTCTTTTTGGAATTTTAAAGGCTTTTTATCGCATTTATGAGTTTTCTATTAATTTATTGTAATTGAGTATAGTTAAGAATGCAATAAATTGATAGATAATAAAAGGTTTAACTGTAAAAAACATAACTGATGCAAATAATTTTTCAAAACACGTGTTTTAGATTATAGGTGATAGACGCTTCACAACTCAGGTCCTTAGCGATGTGTTCTAGAGATAACAATATTGAATATAGTAGAGTAGAAGATGCCCTGTAATATTTATAACTAACCTGTATCCCATTCCCGTCCTATAGTAGGAAGGTATACAGGGTGTATCACAGGATTGAATACATAGAAAAGTAATGAGTGCAACAAGGAAAACAAGCAAAATGAGTAGCGTGACAAAGATAGAATACACATGGCTAACTTAACTAAATTAATTATCATGGTTTTTTTACATGAATAGAGGACAAAGCAATCTCTGATCTTAACTAATTTGTACTGTGTACTTTTCCCTATGTTCGGTTTTCTGTGATACACCCTGTATAATATATTTAATAAATTTTTGATAATATTTGACAGATTGAGACTACTGTAATATAATACGAAAATTATTTAACTTTTTCGTTGTTACTTTACTAATAAGTACAATTCAGTTGCAACTATGTTCATGCGTTTACGAATTTGAGAAATGCTCACAAAACAACTTCTATACATAATTAGAATCATTTTATTTGAATACAAATTTTAAGCAGAAATGGTGTAAATAGAATCTGAAAAGAAAAAAAAACCCGGCATCAAATTAATATATTGTCCCTTAGCTTATAGCTCACATTTTGAATACAAGTTTAAAATAATTCGTGATCGTCATGAACAATGCGAAGAAACGGAATGGTGATGCCCCCACGGTTGGTCGTACCGTTTCGGTTTTATTTATACTTAGATCTAAAATTTGAGCAGTATATTCGAAAAAAGCAATAAACTGAAAACTTATGTTTACAGGAAAATTTAACTAATGTTACATGTAACTGTTATGAGATTGTATAAAATTAACATTAAATGAGAGAAAGAAAAAACGAGGTTTCACTATATGCATTTATAGAAATTAATATCTTTACACGGAATCATGTAACTAATGATGTGTTGTAACTAACCATAAAAATACGCACAAAAGCACAAGGATCTTTTTGGCTGTTTATAAGTCTCCTGTATAGATGTAAAATTGACTTCATATTTTCAGTTATTATGAATTCCATAATAAAAAAAAAATAGATTTAATTTGTAATGCATTATTGACTAAATGTTGATCATAGATTGGAAGCAAATTAGAAAAAAATGATGTTTTTATGCTTACAGTTCGCTCAATTCCAGTCTTAAACGAAAGAGGAGACATTTTTACATAGCTTTCGTATAATATAATGTGACAAAACAGTTTTTTTAAAATATAAAGGTGAACTCTACTTATCCTCCGTCAAAACTGACTTAGGTTACTCTAATAAATCTGCTAATAAAATCAATATTCATGCGAGTAGAGCCAGTGGTAAATGCGAATTTAAAATATGGTGCAGCAAATGTTGTTGAAGATCTTAAAACAATATTTTATAAAACTCGATAATTAATTATATTAAACCCTCAACAATCATGAGTTGACATCGTTCTAATATTTCATATACATTTACCCTAATAAAAGACTCATCCCTATGTTTTGTACATGTGCACACCAAAACCTTTTTAATTACATGTTACAGTATATATTCGTAACTTAGTCCAGTGGTTCTTAAGCTATATTATCCTCTAATACACTTCTTTGCTTTCAACCTACAAAAAGTTTGTAAGATAAAAGGTACATTGCCGTTGTCGAGATGTCGATTTTAACCACTTTTTTTTGGTTAAATCAAATTTAAAAAATGTGTACATATTTTGAAAATGCAAAGGCGCCCCATTTGAAGTATATACGTTATACTTGAGTATTTTCAAAATTCTATATCTCGAAAAGGAAGGCCAAAACCTGATAAAAATCGGCAGTCCTCTTGTTAATTACACTGCTTCATTTTTTTATAACTTTCTTTTTTCCAAGATCAATATAATAAGGTTATTCTATAACGTTAAACCTTATTCTCAATGTTTGTCTAGGAGAATTTATAACAGTAATTTCCGTGTAAAAATGATGTGTGATCTAATTGAGGGTAAAATAAAAGTAAGGTCAGTTTTAGAACCGCTAGAGGCGCAATGCTGCCGGACACTCTAGGCAGACAAGGGTCTAATGAAATCTGTCACTATGGTCTGTTTCATGCAGCAGATATACCATTCCCTGGCTATTGCAACACACCGCTGCTCGATGCACTTCTTCACTTATTACTAGAAACATATTGTTTTGATACCTAGCATCATTTGTTGCATACAGAATGTTTCGCAAAATTTATTCATGAAAAAAACTAGGGTGCGGTTTTATGAAACCACGATGCAAGTGAAACTTTTTGCCATAACCCTAAAAGCCGAGCTAAAAGCTTTTAAACCGAAATCGCCGAAAGTATATAATTTTGTTTACGTGGTTTAAACTCTGCTAAACTAAAAGTGCACATACCGCTAAGTTTGAGACTGTATTATAGTGAAATATTAAAATAAAAAATAAATAGAGAAAATATAACCAAAATAGAAAAAATATAAATAAATATCAAGTGGAAAATGGAATAGTTAAAAATAGAAACTAAAATTAATTGTGCCGCTCGGGTTCAAACCACCGACCTACTGCGTATAAAGCAGCTGCGATACCCCTACGCCACGTATCCCTTTGTGTGTATTGCTATATTAATGATATACCATATACCTACCAAGTTGTCTGTTTGGGATAACGCAGTGTTCTGCAATATTTATTATATGCGATTTTTCGATTGGACATGACGTGACCTCGACATGCGCAACCGAACGGAAAAACTAGGCTAAAAGCTTTCACTTAATAAAGAACTGAAAATATTAATTAGTTGAACTGCAAAAATGTTCTATAGTTTTCAATTATGGAATTTAATTATGTGGACACCCTCTGTATCGAATATACTTGAGTGTGTTTGAGGGTGGTGCATGTCTTCATACCCGGCTGGAGGAGTCATGGACTCGTTATATTTCATAAAACGAACACATGATATGCATTTCTCTTTTCACGCTGTACCTAGTGAATATTGCGCACCATGCTACATGAAGAACATTGGCGCCAGCTATGGAATCACTAAACCACATAAAGCAATGCTTCATGACAAGGGACACCAGGGTCTGTCAACCAAGGTTGAAGGTTCTGCAAAGAGATGAATCCACCACACGGTCAACCAACACAGAATATCAAGTTAGCTGTTAGCATCGTCAAGAGAGTAAGCATACTGTTTCAGAATGATCATCTTCTTTGGTGATACTAAAAGGCTTACTAAATCAATATCTAAATTCCGGAATAAATGAAAATATTAACAAATTTTTCTTTAATTTTCCGATCAGAAAGTAGGCCTTAATATATTTAGTATAGATTTTTACCAATAATATGAGTCCTTTAAAGTTAAGCAAAATATAAGTTTTATACTACATGTAGAAGAAACATTTCTTCTACATGTAGTATTTTTGTAGACTTTTCTCGATATCCGGAATTCCGGAACTGAGTACCAAATATCGAAACTAACTCCGAAATTTAAGATGATCCAATATTAGATAAGCGACTAGAATCTTTCTGATTGGTCGAATGCCCTATCTTGATATCGTTTGACACACACCCACACCTGAACGAACGTAACAACTAACAAGTAACCTCTGCACTAATATGGATAGTTGATAGCGATTAAAAAATGAGTAAATTTGTATGTGAAAAATGTTCAAACACATATTATTCAAGACAGGCAATGTTCATAAAATCAGAATGAAAACTTCAGATAAGACTTATAATCTAATTCTTTCTATAAAAGTCGATCAATTTTTTGACATTTCAAAATAAAACTTAATTTAATATTACTATTTGAGATATTAGGATGTCCAAAATTTATACGATAACGGTATTCTTGAGAAATTGGAATAGAAAAATAAATTTTAATTAAGTTTCATTTTTAAATGTAAAAAAATTGATCGAAAGAACTAGATTACAAGTCTTACCTGAAGTTTTCATTCTGATTTAGTGAACATTAATGCCTGTCTTGAAGAATATAATATGTTTGAACATTTTATACATAAAAATTTACCCATTTTTTAATCGCTATCAACTATCCATATTAGTACAGAGTTTACTTGTAAGTTGTTACATTCGTTTAGGGTGTGTGTGTGTGTCAAACGACATCAAGATAGGGTATTCAACCATTCAGAAAGAACCCTGACTGCAGGGCCTAGTCGCTTGTCAATATTAGTGGCCCGATTCCGAACAAATGTAGAGGTAATTTTTGACACATCATCAATACAGGTTCCATTCATTCTATATAAAAAAATACTGGACTTCAAAATGATTTGACCACGGATTTCACCTGAATATATTAAGAACTATCGACTCCCTTTCAGTAACCTCTATTCTCCGTCAGTGGAATATGCATGTGCATAGGTTACATATCTGCATAGATACCATAAACCCACACCCACATGTAGTGTGTGTGGGCGACGTAAACAGACACTGCATAGTGTATGACGATATTAAAGTGCACTGTTTGTTCAGGGTGAAGAACTCAGGGGTTGTTGAGCTAAGAGATGGCTATTGCTTCCCTCACATTCATCGTATGTAATGCATGCACAGGCTTATATAAGGGGTGCTATGTTCGCCAACTAAACTTTGAGATAAAGATGAAACTTCACAAATCTATTATCGCTAATAATGACTAAAAGTATTAATAATAATAGTTCGATTATAACATTAATTTTACTTTTTCACACCATCTCTATCTTTCTATTAAGCGTACATTTTACCGTTTTATCTTCATTTTCCACCATTCCACTACAAAATGTGATTTTTCCAATTTTTTAATTGATGCGCTTTAAGAATGCGTTCTTTAGATATTTAGAAACATTTTAATTTTTAAAATTAAATGTTAGAATATACTCCAACACCGGTAAATTTTTAGTGCCAGTAAGTTACTACAATGTCCCGTCGTTGCTACTTTCAGCGTGATTGCATGGTATCGTTAATTTTCACATTCTTAGTTTTCTATACCGTTGTTAATTAAACTATATGAGTGGAAAAACATTTTTTCAGGATAAAAAGGTATTCCGTTTATATATGTCTATGTAGGTATGTGACTATAGCTGCTACCGTCTATAACTGGAACGGATAGTCCGATTTAAAGAAACGAACTATGTTTAGAATAGAACACAAAAGCACAAAACAAGCTTCCAATATGAAAAGTAGGTAGTCGGATAAAAATATACCTAATTATCTAATGTTTTATGGTGCTAGTAGTGAGATGATACTAAAACATATCTTTTTATCCGACTACTTTTCATATTGGAAGCTTGTTTTGTTTTGTGTTATAGACGCAGTCGGGTTTTTTGCAAGTGCGGATCCACCGTTGTGGGCACGGTGGGCATGCCCACAACCCTATTGAAGTCGATAGGCTGATGTTATATCTCCAATGCCTTAATAAAATTTAAAAAAAAACGAACCGTGCGGGTAAGAACGCGAGTGACTTTTTTATTTTGGCTACTAGTCTAGTAGTTTGTACTGTTTGACGTTTCGTGAGCGAGTCCGTAGTCCGACTCACACTTGACCAATTTTCGGATGGTCGTGACCACAACCTTTTTTGAGGGCTGGATCCGCGTCTGGTTTTTTGTTCTTTTATGATAGTTTCGCTTAAAACGGTTTTAAATGGTAAAGAAATTAGTAGTAAAAAGATTGGAGGTATACTTACTAATTTCTGTTCACGACTTCTCTCGTGTGAACGTCTTACGTCGGTACTTATCTCAGACGCTAATGACCTTTGTTGTCGAGCGTCTATAATCCACAATACATCCATCCTTCGGTACTTATTACCTGAATTTACTCTCGTTTTGACTGAACCCTATCTTAACTGGTATAATTGAATAAAAAAATTCGATTGATGACCAGTCCTATACTTCCCACCTAGTAAATATTTGCAAAAAATAAACACTCTTTTTTTATTCTTTGAAAAAAAGCATGGCCCTCTTTTTTGTTTGGTGATCTACTGATGGCTAGTAATATAGCAAAAATCATGGTTACCTTGATTAACGTGCAATTTTCTTCTTTTAGTAAAATATTTTTTTTCTCGAAAACTATACATTTTAGAGAAAAAAAATATTTACATTTTTTCATATTTCAACATCTATAATTCATTTATATTTTTTTACCTATGTTAATACGTGACATTGAAAACGTTTTATTTTAATATCTCAGGATCCACTAACCCGATTTGACTCAAAATCTAATTAGATCTAAGTTAAAGGCTGATAAAAACAATAGAAGAATTGGCATGGCCGTATGCTGTTCCGTTTTTACGATATCGAAGGCGAAAAATTGACCACACACACACACAGCCATACAGACATCAGTCAGAAAATGATCTTAAACGATTGCTAGGGTCTCAAAACGTGAAGATCTGTAAAAAATTCGAAATATTTTTTTCGGACTAAATCCATTACTTCCCTACCATAGTAGAGGTGGGAAGTAAAAATCATTACACTTGAAGGTCATCTAGTAGTATACCGAGTTTTATCAAAATCGGTCCAGAATTTTTCAAGTATAAACCTCGAAAAACTCGAAATTATAGAATACGCAGTAGGTATTTTGTGTTTCAAAATTCACATTATTTTGTGACCGTTTATATGTGTACACTGTACATAATATAATTTTTATGTATGCATCATATTATAATATAGATATTCAAATTTACTGGAATGTTCAATTCAATATTTGTAAGAATTTTATTATTTTTTTATTTAAGGTAATATGGCCTGGCTCTTGCTTTTTGGCCAGTAAGATTTTATTTTACTTATACAAAACAGGCTCGTGTTCCTCCGAGGCGACGGATCTACTGACTGTGCCCAAAATTCATGCTTACAAACATGGCTGCTAATTGTTTTAAGGTCAAAGAATATTATCTATTAATTACTGATCATTCGATAGCACGATTCATTCGATACTGCCGCGAACTCTATATTATATTATGCAAGATCAGAGATACCGACAGCTATAGTGTCGCTTCTGTAAGTCCTCTTCTGTGCCATGATACGTTCAGCGTAGAAAGAAACCATACTATATATCATGTTTAATATTACGACCAAATATGTCTCACAAGGAGGACGTTATACATTATGCCTCTACATTTCACGATATACAATATGATATTGCATACCGGAAATGGGATACTGCCCCTGCATTGCACATGACATAAGAGTGTTGTGTGGGTCATTTGCAGCTTGTGCTCTGCTATTATACATGTACAAGATGTATTTTCAATATGGACGAAATAATAATGTGATATGTAAATTATTGAAATAAGATATTTCCAAATTATGTAATATGACCTTTACAGTCAGGCTAGGACTAACCACAATTTTACTAACGGGTAGCGTCATTGACCAATCCCAGGCAATTCTTTTACAATAGCATAAGTACAAAAAAGCAATTTTATACATATTTATAGTTTTATTTTTTTTACTGCTCTTCGGCCCTCGTAAGGTACCAGCCCATCGACCATTTGTTCAGTCGATCGCCGGTTTTATTCGGGAAGTAAGTTGCAACAAGTAACATAATAACGTATATTATCCGACTTAAAAAAAAAAAGACAAGTTACCAAATTGTCCGTCATGTATGTTTGTGTGATGTAAGTAGGTAGTATTTTTTATGATTGTACCTATAACGAAGGACAGGGTGACGATACATTTTTGAAGAAAAATTCCTAAACTTTTGTAAGTTTTCCTGTACCTAAAACGAAACTTTTCCCTGATACTCAGTCGTAAAGTCAGTTTTTACTCTTTAGATAGGTATGCAGCCGCTAGAGCTAGCGCGCGGTAAACTCACAGGACTTTTGAATCAGAAAAATATGTATTTTTATATTTTTTACTCTGTCTAATATTCCCTAACATTTCTATGATTTAACCTTGACTTATAAAAATTTCTTGACTTTCCAAGTTTGTGGCTACCCTGCTTAAACTAGTCGCATTATCCGGCTTTATCCGGGTGACCTGGAATGAAATTAAATACGAGGACACTATAGTCAAGTTCCAAAATTTAAGATAGTGAGTCATGCACTTATACTTCACTATTTATATAAGCGGTAGAGTTTTTTTTGCATGGGACGCGTATGGTTACATTGTTTTATTGCTTTTCCGCTCCATCAACCTTGTTACGAACTATGCATGACTCACAATCTTAAATTTTGGAACTTGACTATACAAAGTGTGAAATAAAAATAGTTTTAAAAAAAATTGAATCGAATTCAAAAGAGGAATCAGAATTGCATTTTGATTTCTTCTTGAAAATCGGTTCAATTTTTTATTTATTTGCTTGTTTTTTTTTAAATTAGATTGGGGTGACTTCATATTTTGCCTACTTAACCATCCACATTGGGGGATTATAGGTATATCAAGTTTCAGACATAAACATATTATATAATCAGTACACAATAAGCTTTTAAGAATAATAATAGATATACTCCAAACTATTGTTTTTGGATAAAGTTAAAGAAAACAAAATACAAAAGCCTATGAATGTTTACATTCAAAGGAAATGGATTTATTATGCAATGTTAATGAATTACAAAGTGTGAACCGAAACTTGAAAACACAATGAACTACGAAATAATTAACTGTTTCGCAGAACACTTTAAAAACATCAAAAACATAAGCCGAAAAAACATTAACTACAATACGTTTCACAATAATAATATTAATAACATATTCGAATATACACATTATAAATATTACTGTACAATAATATTAGGTACACGAGTAATAGTGTGTGGGATGTTGCCAGAACAGGGTGTCGATTCTCGAAATTTAGCAGATGCGGAAGTTAAGCCTATACTATTAATTAATTTACGGTATCGGCCGCTTAAAACAACATCGAATGATTTTGAGATAAGCCAACGTTTAGTTTAGTTCAGCAACGAAGGGGGTATCTGAGAAATAACAAGCCGTGAGGTGGGTCGTTTATTAGGACTAAAGTGCGACCCTTGAGGTCCACACGACGAACTTCCCAGTTTGATAAATATTTAATAATAATAATTAAATTAGAAATTACACAGAAAAGTAATCATTTTAATCATTAAAACATAATTATTATTTATTTTTAACAATAAATAAAAAAAAAAAACGGCTGGACCGATTTTTATAAAATTTATGTCGGATTATAGTGACGTTAACATGCTTTGATAGACGCCTCAACGAAGTTGATAACATTTTTTTGGACGAGATTTCGTATAAAATTTACTTTTTTGCAGTTTTTCTATTTAAACAAAAAAAAAAACGGCGACTTATTTTTATAAAATTTCTTTCGGATTAAAATGACGTTAACACGCCTTGATTGATATCCTTATGAAGTCAATATATTTTTTTATTCGCGAGATATTGTGTAAAATCCACTTTTTTTTAGTCTATTTGGTTAAGAAAAAAGAACGGCTGGACCGATTTTGAAAAAATTTCTTTCAGATCATATTTACGTTAATACGCGTCGATTGCCCTAACGTAGTCGATATCATTTTTCATTCTCGAGATTTCGTCTTAGAAAGAAATGACCACATACGTACGTACGTACTAGTGATGTGCCGGATATCCGTATCCGATCCGTATCCGCGGATATCCGAGGGAAAAAAAAGATCCGTATCCGTATCCGTATACGTTAGTTTTTTGGCGGATCTTTTACGGATCTTTTACCTTATCAATTTTCAATTCATAGACAAAATTTTATATATATAGGTAATTAGGTAATAATGAAAAACAGTTAAATTCCATTCAGAGTATTTTTTATTTTTTAATATCGCATGGTCAATAACTTTTTCCCATAACAGATAGTCTCTTTCCAAAGGTCGATGTGCAATATTTAGTATTTACCGCCGCGTACTCTAAGAAAGTTAAGATCCGTATCCGTATCCGTACCCGCGGATCTTGAGACCAAATATCCGTATTCAGATCCGTATCCGCGGATATACATTTTTAACGATCCGGCACATCACTAGTACGTACACACACACACACACACACAGACATCTTTCTAAAAATAGTGTAAAAATAGTGTAGTGACATTGAAACATAAAAATTTGTTTTACATTTTGATTTCGATTTTCGGACCCATAATAACTTCGTATGGGAAGTTAAAAATTTGTGTAATATTTTTTTTATTTAAAAATAAATAGATAATTATACTGTCTAAGAGATATTTTTGAGAGAGCTTAATTTTATATATAATAAAATAAGGTAGGTAACTGAGACAAAATACCATAATACGCTTTATTCAGGCACGGACTGACTATATTTTTTCAGGGACGCTAACATTTGTAGGGGCCCGGGGGAGAGATTTGAGTAATTTGTTATTTGTTGGGATTGGGAAATAGGAGGGTCCAGGCCTTCTCCAACTCCGGGGTCTCGGGGCGCTCCAGCGACTCTGGCAAGTCCGCGCCTGGCTTTATTAACATTTTTTAAAAATAATTTTGGGAATCTGTATCAAGAATAGATGCACTTCCTCACAACGAGTCACAATACCAGGGCTTCTCTATATTACCTATGTTTTAACGACTTCAAAGCAAAAGACATAAAATTTTGACAAGGCGGTCGTAAAATAAATTCGTTAGTAGAAATAATAAAAATCAACAATATAGCTTTTAAAATATTAGAAGAGTACTGAATATGGTTCTGACTTCAAATAAGCACGTGATATGTCTACTCTATAATATTATACTGTGTGGACAAAAGAATTTCAAATTAAGTATTTTGCCCTACAATTTTGATATCAATTTGTCTCCCACTTTTAGAAAAACCATGCAGTCATAAAGTTATACCGATTTCTGAACGTGAAAATTTGTCAAACATACTTTTCTGCGGTTTATAAAAAAAAGGTTCAATAGCACATGCATTTCCTAAGTTTGGTAGGCTAATTCCCAATAATTATTCGTATATTCATAAGCGTGAAAAAATAAAATCCTTATAAAATACCTCATTTCTGTAGTAGTATCTATACTTATTCATAGATCATAGGTTTGTTAGAAATTTCGAAAGCTGAAATTACTGCAAAGCGAACGCTTCTATAAAAACTTGAATATATTTATGTTTATTTATTTAAGGCTACGAAATGCCAAAGTTAGTTGGGCCAAGTGACTGATTAATATTTTCATATCATTATTATTTTTAATAGTATCATATACGGGTGGTGAACGTAACTGCTGCACATAGGGATTTAACCCGTAAAATCAAACTTTCGCGATTTGCTGCTTTCCTTATTATTTTAGGAAAAATATCTTCAAATAATAGTTTTAGAACATAAAATTCTGCATCTAAATCATTAAACAAAATTAATTTTGCATGCTTTGTAACGGCAGAAATTTGATATGAAAATGTCAAAATTACCTCACAAATAGATAGCGATAGCCATGGAACTTGAACAAAATGATGATTTTTTAGCTGTCAGAATAATTTCTAATCATTTTGTTCAAGTTCCATGGCTATCGCTATCTGTTTTTAAGGTAACTTTGACATTTTCATATCCTGCCGTTACAAATCATGCAAAATTAATTTTGTTTAATGATTTAGATGCAGAATTTTATGTTCTAAAACTATTATTTGAAGATATTTTTCCTAAAATAATTAGGAAGCAGGAAATAGCGAAAGTTTTATTTTACGGGTTGAATCCCTATGTGCAGCAGCAACGTTCACCACCCTGCATACTCGTACTTACACCGAAAATCTGAAAAATGCTCCTTTCCATAGTCTTTGGATTAAATCTTGAGAGCAATGAGTTTGTAATAAATGGGCCATGAAAAATCTAGTTTTATAAAAGAAAACTATTTTATAAAACTATTTTTTTTAATGTAAGTTGTTTAAAAATCCAAATTTATGAAGAAAAAAAATTGGGTTTTTAAAAAAACGTGTTCAATGTTTTTGGAATAATATACTAGAGTTTATCATGACGATAATATTCATTCTTATAACCAAATGCAATAGCAACTATGTAACTATATTACATGAACATGAACACAGTGCATTTTAATTAAAAACTCATTTTTTCTGTACACCCAGTAGATACATGTCTGCCGCAAAGAGCTTGTTTCAATGCAAATGATATTATTGTTTGCTACAAAAAATTAATTAATTTTTAAACCACTTTTCGAAAATGACTTTAAAATTTAAGTATCAACTAGTTAGACTGAATGCGTATAAATAATAAATATTGTTTTCAAATTATTCTGTTATGCGATTGTAAAAAAATAATAGCCGTACATATTATTACCGGACATATTATGAGCTTAATAATTGAAGACCCCAAGTGAAAAAGGATTAAGGAAGTAAGCTCCAATAACAAAACTTCAAATTTCACAGCTGCTAATGTGCTATTTCGTAATAACACTATTTAATTAAAGAGTTTGAAGGATAGCTATGTTATATGCTTTATGTAATTTGATAGAAACTAAACCCAACTAAAAATCTTGAAATTTTATTAACTGTCCCTTTGGGCTTAAAATTCAATGAGATTTTTGGAATAAAGTTCTTTAGGTGACGTTACCATGATCCGTATTTCACAAACTTTCAGTTTCCAGGTTCTAATTTGTTGAAGGTTCCGCTGAAAATCTTGTCACTTAGGAAGAAAAACAAGATCATTTTCAAATGAATTAACAATTTTATATCACAAGGTTGATGCATCTAATAAGAGATAATCATAAAATATAGTGACGATATTTAGCATGCACTATAGCTTACAACTTTTTCTCATCCTTGATCAAATAAATGTGGCAACATAGGAGGGTAACTAAAACACATCTTCGTCAAAAAAAATATTTAACCTGCTGCCAAAATTGATTATTTCTGTTTGTGCACAAAGTAAAAATATCATACCTACCAATATGTAGAATAATATTAACGGGGGGTTGTCATGCACCAGACAAGGATGAAAGAGCACATGTCTCGGGGTTAGTGTGTGGGAAAGTAAGAATAAGACGAAAGATAACAGATCTGCTGCGGGAGA
Organism: Mongoloraphidia duomilia; assembly: GCA_039654895.1. NCBI lineage: Eukaryota > Metazoa > Arthropoda > Insecta > Raphidioptera > Raphidiidae > Mongoloraphidia > Mongoloraphidia duomilia. The sequence goes on from CM077522.1 coordinate 30,709,016, forward strand.
AGGACAGGTTGAATTTATCTTTCACAAGTCACTTCCAGTTGACTTGAACACAATGCTCGATTACTTACACACAAATACCTGCAGAATTCCACAAAAGAAGCGTTTATATAATATCTCTTATATAACGAATGACGCGAAAAGTAAGGTAATCTGCCAAATATGCAAAATATTAGTGTTTGTCTCCTAAAAAGACAGGTATGCTTCACTACGGTACCAGTGCTGCTACCATAGTTACTATATTCATAAAACTATTGTAACAGCGCCGGTAGCTGTACTTTCAGAAAACGAGCGTAAGTCTATTTGGTATTTTTATTCCAGAACTGCCAATGTATAACAATGAATCATTGGCTGTGGACTTAATGGACATCTTAATGCCTTCATTACATTAAATTCTGAGCCATTGACTTATCTTTACACTGGCAGTCATATAGAACAGTATACGCAAAGCAGCTAATGTATTTAAATATTTAATACTTGTATATACCCTCAGTTTTCGTCTCAAATCTGTTCTTTCCTTTTTTGAATGCGGAGATATCAAATCTTCATGAAAAATAATTTGAATTTTGCACAAAAACAAAAATGCAGCAATTCTCCGGAAAAAAATCAACAAAAAATTCACCTATCTAAATAGTTCTGAGATCATTTTCTTCCTAATTTGTACCAGAGCGAGCGTCGGAAAATCAACATAAGGTGAATAGATTTAAGGATAACATAGAAAAAGTAGTCTAAATTACAAAAATCAATGTTTGTTCTTTACACAGTTTACACAGGTGTAGAAGAGGAACTTGATGGTTTTCAAATTTATCGGTCATCCATGCAGGCTAGTTATTACTTCGGACATTTGTTGGTATTTCGGTAGCCATAGTGTAGTGGAAATACATTTTAATAATTGCGATTATGTTGTCACAATACGGCGATCATTTAGAAAAGATTTCAATAAGGGATGTTGAAATGATTTTTAATGTTATCGTTAGGTTTCTAGTCAACACGACAAAGTTCAATCAGAAACCATAGCAGTGCCTTGAGAAGTTGAGAATATCCGGTCGAAGCCTGCACGCAATTTTTAACCCGAATCTCAAATTCCATCCGTACAAAATGAAAGTTGCCCAAGAGCTGAGAAATCGTGAAATCATGGGAAAACAAGATGTGGCGAACGTTCTGCTTATGACTAATGAGACCACCAATAAGCAGGAAAATAGCATAAAGTGTAGTTTTTCTATTACTAGTGGCCCGTTCCGGTACGTCCGGGTAGTATACGAAAACAGTATTTTTTTACAAAACAGCATCATAGTTCAGCCATTTTGTACAAAATATTTACAAATTATATACACAAACCTTCCTCGTTTATCGCTGTTTCTATTAGTGAAAACTGTTTCAAAATCTGTTGCGTGGTTTAGAAGAAATAAGCGGAGAAACAGACAGAGGCAGACAGCGATTTTGTTTTATACTATTTAGAGATTTATTATAAAATCATGAATCATAAATTAAAAAATAGACGCTAATGACGTAAGTTGTCGACGCGTCTATAATTTAAAATAAATAAATTAAATAAAAAGAAAATTAGGATTTTTTATACCACCTTTATATGGAAAGTTTCTACTACATTCATATATCACATGTAAGAGTGCCATTTTTGATCACCAGGTATATATAGGTAATATAATCGGGGTATAAGAAATGTTATTTTTTCTTTAAGAAAATGTTACTTTCTGTAAGAGTGGCTGCCCCTTTTGTGTTTGAATGTATCGGTTATGCAATATGAATATGATTTGTGTAATTTACGAAAAGTCATGCATCTTTCTACAAAGCTATTGTGATCACTCCAATAGGTGATAATCCTGGGCCAATGTTAAAACTAGCATGATGTCTGACAGAACTTATTATTTGAATACTTTAGTTAAATGCGATTTCTTTATGTCAAAATGGCCTATTCTTTAAGTTTTGTGTTTTTGAGCAAATTAAGGTAAATTATCATACGCAAATAAAGCATATATTTTTTTGCAGTTCATAAATTTTACAACAATTTCAAACTATGTAATAAATAATATTTTATCCTCAAAATATCGATTCAGTGAATTAAAGAAATGAGACTCTAATGTTTTCCGATGGTGCTAACTTTATTAGCGATACTTGTATCGACATAGCATAATTTATTATGTTATTTTTAGGGTTCCGTATCAAAATGGTAACTCTTATGGCGAAACTCCGTTGTCCGATCATCCGCCTGTCTATTACAGGTAACTCTAACTCCTAAACGAGTTTACTTAGAAACTTGAAATTTAGTAAATAGCTAGAGTATGGCGGTCGCAGAAATAAATGAATTCATTCCTTAATGGTAGTAATAATATGTATTGAACTAAAAATTTCTAACTAATTGCTGAAATAAACCTTCTGTGCTTCTAAAAAATCTTCTAGCTACACAGTAACAATATAAAAAATTATATAAAAAAAATCTGTAAATCGGTTAACCCTGCAGGCCATCCCAAAAGTAGATTTTTGAGCTCTTCGAGTTCAAAAATCTGAAAATTGCTGGTAACAACACTATTTTAATTTTTGAAAAGCTATAACTTTTGAACGCAATGTTCGATTTTGATCTTTAAAACGGAAATCGATGCAGTTTTTTAAGCTCTAAAAATATTGTAAGAGGTACAAAATCGATTTGAAAAAACACTTTTTTCGAAATCTGTTGACTACGATATCTCTCGAACGGATTAACCGATTTTGATCCGCTTAGCGGTATTCGACGCAGTTTTCTGAGGAGAAGAGCTGATTAGATTATGAAATCAATCGGTACAATATTCTATAAACGATTTTGAAAAAACTTCGTTTTAACAACTTTTTTTTTCGGTTTTTTTGGAATTTTTATTGGGCCGAATCGGTTCAAATTTTCAGGAAATCTAAGTTTAGTGGAACCCTTTCGAATGCCGCAAATCGCGATTCGATCGGTCAAGCCGTTCAAAAGTTATGAAAGGTTTACATACACACACACACACACACACACACACACACACACACACACACACACACACAACAGACATACTGACATCATCGTAAAAATAGTCAAAATAGCTTCCTAGGATCACAAAACGTCGAGATCTGATGAAAACTCGATTTTCGAAAATAGAGGTGAAATCAATAACTTCCTCGATAACTTCCCTATTTTTGAAAATTTTTAATTTAATTAGCGGGAAGTTAAAAAATAGTTTATAATATAAAAATGAAAATATTTTGAGTACACTGGAAAATTGTATTAGAATAAAGTAGTTCATTGATATGAAATGAATTTCGAGTTATTGGATTAAACCAGTTACGTTTCAGTATAAAATATAAAAACAAATTATGTTACAAAATGCAGTGATGTTGTTTTCACTCTAATGGTCCACAAATAGATAGCTTTAATAACCCTTTAGTAGGTGCGTTTATTTTTCACCGCAATGAAAAAATATAATAAAACTTACAAGACATACCAATTAAAATTTATTCACCAAAGCACAATTTTAAACTTTTGAAAGGTCTAAATAAGGTAAATACTATTTATTATTGTCCTAGAAAACAAAAATATTACAATAGTTTTTATATCAAAACAAGCATTATTTTTTATTTCCACCCATTTCACGAAAAACACCCATTAAATTTCCGGCAGTCCTAGCTTGCAATTGCCTCATCATATTTTGCAGTCCGAGCCTACCGTCCATTATTCTGCTGAAGCACTCTAGGATCCATCATTTTCGCCATTTGTTGGTTTAAGTTCATCGTCTGATTAGGACTTACATTTTCCGTTTATACATCACCGTCTCTAAATAAACCTTTGATTCCGTCAATTTTCCTTACTACAGCAGAAAACTTAGTATACTTACTTAATTACTGTGTAATTAATTCTTTAACTTTTCACTCCGTAACACCGGAGTCTTGCGCCACTCTAGTGATTCGCCTCGTCTGTTTGCTAAACAGTTTGCTCCATCACCTTCTATTCATACAGAAAATTGGCAACTGGATAATAGTCGTAATTCACGCATCCACTACAGGGTTAAGAAGATATTTTTACAATATTTGAGCCGCATTGACTATTTATTTACGGTACAAGTATTTTGTTATCGTATACAAAACACTGCGGATTAAAAACTAGAAAAATGCAGCATTCGTATTTAGTTCGATTATATTTATTCGATAAAATTACCGAAGCAAATATAATTTTTTTGGCACAGCATCAGGATTAAAAATGTTAAATATCTGCAGCTGTCCTAAAATGGAGAAATCAGTTTTGTTATAAATGCAATAAATCGGATATTGTAGGTACATGTTCCGTTTATTGTGGTGGAAATTATTTATGTTCAAAGACAATAATAATTTGTAATTGACCATATGGGAATAAGACTCTTGATTCGCTATAGAGTCGCCATAACGATATTATAGCAATGCTAGTGAACGATGGTAGCCGAACAATTTTAATTTGATATAGATACATTCAGAGACAGGTAAGTAGCTTCCTTCCTGAACACAAATCATAATAATTTTAGTTTTTCGCAAATAGATGACAGCAGAATCGTCTCGCTTGTAAACAGGGCTGATCCTTATGGTAACACTAACCAATCTTCCAGTACCTGCAAACTATGTTCGCTGAGTCGAGGAAAATAAATTTATAACAGGCCCAATCAAACAACCCTGGGTTCACCCACAGTTAGTTTAATATTGTATTCTTCATATCCAATTTCAAAACGTCTATTATGTATGTATTTTATAGTAAGCAAAAACAATTTAACCCACTTTTTGCATTATTATAATATAGAGTATAGACAATTACTTCAAAGTGTACTTTGTAAAGAAGTTCAATAACTTTTGCTGATCTATGCAGAAGAGTAGATAGGTAGTTTATTTTTTGTAAAGAGGTTTTGTTCATAAGGAAAAATCATATCTCACTGACACTGTCGAATTTCGATACCGAATCTATCAGTTATACTACAGTAACCAGAGTATAATATGACTAACAAATTTGACATTAATAAATCAAATGTGAGGTCTTCAAATTAATGAAACGCCAGTGGTTAAACTTATAAAAATATTCATGAAGTGTGGTCTTAATTGATTGTTGCAGAACGCTATAAAATTATTTTGAAGAATTAGCGATAATCTAACAATTTTTGAAAGTGTAACAGCAGGTATATTTATTAGAGGTCTCACAAGTCACAGGAAATGCCAGTAGTATACATTAACTACTCAGTTGATAAAATTACATTTTGTACATGCCGCACGTACCGACATGGCACACGTGTTGGGACGTAATGCGCACACCACTGTCACTACAGTATGTACCACACACTACCGACATACATAATATTATAGTCACAATATGTCTCCCATACGGTCATCAACTATCCATAGCTTCAATTGAAAGTTTCTATTTATAACAAGTTTTTAAACACCGTCTGTCAACTGTTTTTAGGATACATAATATACTGGGCTGTCGTGATATTTCATTCCTCTCCATTCTCCAAGTAGATTCTTTGCTATCTGCACATGAATTTTGAAGTAAGTTACCGCATCCCAATTTTCAAGTTCGATTTTTTTTTTATTTCTCCAGTTCTCCTCCTTTAGAACTTTATTTGTTAATTCTTTTTCTACCTCAAATCCCTCTATCTTCCACAGATTTAATTGTCCCATATCTATTTGGGAATCGATATAAAGTTCCGGATGTGATCATTAAGTTCCGAGTGCAATTTCCTATAAGCATGCTAAATTTTAAAGAAAGATTTTCCATTTTGTCAAGATACCCTAACATATTTCGATAAGTCATGTCCAGGGCCAAATAGCATCGCGGCGTACTTAATAGTGAATTATTGCGTCTCTTGATGGACACAGTCACAGAAAATGGTGGATGTGAACATATCTATATTGTATGTCTGTTTTAAATAAAATTGTTAACGAAACAACAAAAAACTTATGGCCGCTCTTAAAAATAAATGTTATTTCATTAAAAACGAAAATATAAAATGTATTATATAAAGAAAAATTACAGAAGACTATTCTTATAATTTGACACACAATGATTTAAATTTCTTTTTGCGCTTTCTTGATGTTCTCACATACATGTTATAATATAAATTTCAATCCATCAAGATTTTCCGAAATTTACTACCATTACCTAATACTGTACGTAATTCCTATTCTGTAATCATTCGAGACCATCCAACTAGTGAATAGTGAAGCAAAATCATTGTTCCTATTTTCCGTATTCTTGTAGGCAATAGGAATATATTTCCGTAACACTCTTAGCCATTTTCTCCTTAATTATTATTAATTGTTACCTCTGCAGTAAAAAAAAATCGACTGGGTAGCCAGTCCTATACTTCCCACCTAGTTAAACAACCGCTCGTAACTGAAAATTTTCGCAACAAAAGAATTCTCTTTTCATATCCTTAATGTAAAAAGCATGGCCATCTCATTTGTTTGTTGATCTACTAAAATCATAAACATCTTGATTAGGAATTTAAAAAAATTAAAAAAAAATTCTCGAAATCTGTACGTAGAACATTTCTTTGAATATCTCAGGAACCACAGAATCAATTTGGCTCAAAATTCAATAAGATCTAAGTTAAGTGCTGACAAATACAACAAAGCAAACCGCATGACCCTATGTCGTTCCGTTTTTGAGATAACGAAGGAGAAAAAAATTCACCTCATAATAGACACAGACATCAATCAGAAAATGGTCTCAAATGATTCCTACGGTGTCAAAACGTGAAGATCTACATATCGAAAACATTTTTTCGGGCTGAATCCAATACTTTCCTCCTACCATAGTAGAGGTGGGAAGTATAATATAAAGTCCTACATAACTACTTCCATACGTGCTTCCATGATAATATAAATACTATAAATAATTCGGTTCATCGTCTTATCTGAGAACAACGTACTAATCAAGATAATCCTAACCACTTTCCGTACTTTCCAACATATTTAATTTGGAATAAAATAAAATTACTCTGTATTTGTCTGCATTGAAAAAACCTCAAAATATTCAATTAACGAAAGTTGTACGAGAACTTAGAACCGGAATCTCCCGATTGCAGACCTAGTGCCATTCCAATGCATCACGATCATTGATAATAATGGAATATCATGATGTAATTGTTGCTCATCTTAAATAAAAACAGTTCAAAGTGAGGTAGTTCTGTGTCGAGCAAGCAATGCTTCTTTCGCCTCAAGTGAATTCTATGAGATGTGTACAATTTTATTTTTAACATGGACGACATTTCATTATTTATTGTCCAGTTTTTAGAACGCGCGTTTGTCTCATCTCAATTTAATGTAACTTCCATTATGTGGATTCTATAAATACAATTAGAATGTTCGATTTCACCAACGCAGAATAATGTTGTTAAGTTGTATGAATTATGCATTAAAAATAACTGTAATGTAAACGTCCAATTACATTTCGTTCGAATTCAGATAATAACGAAGTACTGATATATTTCACACCATTAAATATTGGGTAACGGCTTAATAATGTTATGTACATCACTAAAAGCGTTATACAGGTGATTTATTAAAAAACAAACATGAAGAACTTTCAACTGTGAAAGTAATCTTAAGAGTTGTTAGGTGCTATGAATTAGAAAAGCTTCTAGAAAATATTGAAATTATCCTCAAAACTTTTGTTAAAATTGCTAATCCATTGCGTTTTATTTTATTCTAACATTATAAAAATAAATATTCGTATATTGTCTTCAGGAAGAAGTTCATTTTTAGATTTTAAATTTTACTGTACTTATATATATTTTTTTTCGATAATACAATACTACCTATCTATCTATCATCAACAAATACGCCAATTGAGTTATTTTCAGCTTGACTATTATATTCTATGTATAGGTATTTTTTAAATGTACCTATACCGAATAAAATTTTGTAATAGAACTTATTTATTTCTCCTTAGTATAATTTTATATGTTACAATTTTGAGATTATTCAATAAATTGCTTTAAATTCTTTTTTAATAAAGACCACCAGCTAACAACATTATCTTGACTCATCATACCTTCAATTTATTATCTAAAATAAAAAAAATCTAATCAATACTTTCATCAGTCCTCGGATTAGAACCTTGAAACTAGTTCCTAAATTTTAATCCGAGGAGTAGTAGATAAATTGTAATACTTTCATAAAAAAGCCTTTTGATTATTTTGTTATGGACATATTTCCATTTCAAACACGTTTTAAATTTATTATTATTAGTGTATTTGCCATATGGCACATACACTATTGGCGTCGGTCGGATGGCGGGACCTAGGGGTCGGACCAAAATTTCTCGACGTTTCATACCCCCCTGAACAGTTTGCCACCATTTTTGAAAATGTTTATGTATATATGTATGTATGTATATATATATATGTGTGTGTGTGTGTGTGTGTGTGTGTGTGTACACGATAACTCTCGACAGACTTAATCGATGTAAACGAAATTTGGTACACACATTGGAACCCATCACCGCACGAAGCCTATTTAAAATGGGCCCGATCGGACCATTTTCAGGGTTGTATTTAAGGGTTCCAAAAAGTTTTTGGGCCCAAAAATACCGAAAAAATTGTCAGAATCGTTTCAAAATTGAAATTTAACTCTTTAGTAAAGATTAAAATGTGCTGCTAAAATTTTAATAAAATCGGCCCGACAGAACCGGACTTACAAATTTTATGAAAACACTAGTTTGCGGATAGTGATTTACCTACTGAAGGGTGTATTTAATTTCGTACAGAGGTTGCATTGATAATAATATTGAAATTAAGAAAAAAATATTATTTTAAGGGATGTATTAAGGGGTTAAATTTTTTATTTTGTCCAAAAACAAACCTAAGTTCACGTATTAAAGCCACAAGGCCTGTATTACAAATACACTATATTGTCGGCAGGGTTTGGCATTGCGACCCGAGTTTTTTTTAATATTAAATTAAAAATCCAATTGATAATTTCACTAGTTTCTATTTCTATGTTGTCTTTAATCAGCACCCTGTATATACTCTATGAATGATTATGTACTTCACTTAATACTGACGTATCTACATATATTTTGGTACACCATCTAAGGTAATGTGTATGAGAATTAAATTGTCATAGAGTAACGTGTTATTAAGGTTAAGCGTTATAACCCCTGCAACAGACTATACTAGAGGAAAGTTGACGAGTTCTTATCGTTTTTTAACATTTCTTTCAGATTGAAAATGTGATTTCGATACCAAATTCCGTTCGTTGCGACATTCACACCGAGCGCAAATTATTTTAGATACACGCAGATAATATATAATTTAGAGATAGTGGATTAAACTTTTAACAACTTTGACTATATTCTCCCCAGCTTTAATTTTTTTGATTCAAATATACACTAAGCTTACCTCGCACTGATCTCTAACGGCAGTTTTTTTTTCATAAAGTTATCCTTCAACCATAGATTGTAAATATAGTTCAGACAAATTAGCTGATGAAAAATAGCCAAATAGAAGAAATAATTTTAGTACTATGGATTTTTTTAAAATGATTTATTAACCCTTATGTGCACGCATAAATTTTATACACATTGTGCACGCATAGGTACATTTGTACCTACATATCTTTTGTATGAGAAAAACAATATTTGAAAAATATTGCCACGAGATCTGGTATAGGAGCTACGTTAGGACACCCATTAGTTCTTCTTTCACAGCCACCAAAGGACTCTTCTGGACCCACAAAACATACTGGAAGCTGCTTTGTCTGTCGGTCCACATCCTCTTTCCAAAGAAAGACCAGAAAATGTTGTGAAGTGTGTAAATGGCCATAATAATGACCATAACAAAATGCTGTCAATGCACGTTGTAACTATCAGTATAAATATAATTTGAATATTAAATTTTCTTAGTTTTAGCATTGACTAAGTAATATGGGTAAGACATCTAATGTCTGTTGTTTGAAACGTGGAGCCTCCAATTCATAAAGAACCGACAGCCTAACTATGTGCATCTCTCTCAAGAGCTTTATTTACTAATCATGCATCTCTATTTGAGTTGAGGCTCGACCGGTGCTGCCACAAAAATCAGCGGTAAAAAAATGACTCATTCCGATTAAAAATATTTTCAAACCTCCTTGTTGCAATGGTGACTTTCGTGCAAATCGCGAATGTGCTAACCTCCATGGTGCTAACCTTGGCGAATGTGCAGTAGCTTTGAAATTATATTTGAATTTATGACATTATTTTTTGATGTTCATAGGGGACTAGATTAATTAAATATTTTTCAAAAAAAAGACATCGCGTATTGGGCACAAAAGAATTTTGTCACCATTTGTGGGCTCCGTTTTTTACCATTTTAGTACGGAATTATTTTCAGTAAAATAAAAAATTATCAAAATATGCTGTTTTTTATAAAAAAAACTGAAACTGAACATTTCTATTTGTTCTAAAAAAATATTATATTGCTTGTTTCAAAATTTCACGAGTTTTATCACAATCATTCAGAATCTTAATTTGAGACTATGCAGGTAAGAATATATAAAAGTGGACAAAATACCCCAAAAATAATAACTGTTCTTGAAATTCAAAATAAATTCGAAAAAGTATTTCAGCATTTAATATAATATAATATATAGTGCAACTGCAACCTCCTTACTCCGAATGCGAAAATTGCGAGGTAATTTGGACGTGTTTGAAATATTAATAGAAAGTAATTTGTCAGAAATTTTAAAATGCAAAATATTACACAAATTGAGAAAAAACAGTATCAACTCAATAACATGATTTAACAAAGAAAACGTTACCACGGTTATTCAAAATTATGTTAAAAATTTCAGAGCAAAGATCATAGACACTACAGCCAAGATCTTGAAATGCAGGACGCCGAAAAAAATAGCTTTTTTATATATTTTAATTTTTTCAAGGTCTTGTATTTATTTCGTAATTAATTGTTGTGTAACCATGGTAAACGAGAAATTAAATAAAGTCCAAGGAGGTGTTATAAAGTCTATTTTTTTACCGTAGAAATGTATTTGTTTGACTCAAGTTGGTACCACAAACATTTAGTTATATTTTAAGGTTTAAAATTTTACAAAATAAAAATTGGAAACTAACCATGGTAATAGAAAACTAATATAATTTTTTTTATAACCAATTCTTAATTTGAGTGTTCAAAAATTAAATAATATAATAAAGAAACCGTGCTAATTTTTTGACGACAAATTTGCTTTAGAAAACAGTTATAAAGAACTATGAAAATAATTGTAACAGAAACCATTTTTATACCTACAAGTTTTCAAAATCGTATCTAAACGTGACAAATGTCAATATACAATATTAAGAATTATTATCACAATATTAAACTTTCGTAGCTGTTCATTATTTTAAATTAATTAATTCTTGCGGTTATTTATTATCTAATATGAATTGTTCGCTTATGGTTCGCTCAAAAATGGACATACAAAAAAGATTTATGACAATGACTTGCTGTAATTTTTTTTATAAGCTATAAATTCTTTTTATTGTGTAGTTTCACAAATCATTTATTCAATATGTTGAAATAAAACTCTATATTTAATAATAAAAATAGGTATCTACAATGAAACGAATATAATACACACGCACAAAAAGATTTACTTATAAAAAAATGCACATAATGTCAATTATATTAATTCTTCAAACTTCATAATATACAACATATTATAAAACAGCTATAAAACATTTAAATTATTATAGGTACCAGAAATTTCTAAAATTTAGTCAAAAAAATATAATGAAAAACACAATTCTGGAAATTTTTAAACAATTTAGCTTTTTTCAGATTTTTGACATTTTAAATATTAATTGACAGTCATTTATTAAATAAATTTAAATAAACAGTTTATGGATTGACCGCTGGAATCGCATGATCGTTGCGCTCTACACTAGCGACACCCTTATTTCTGTCCATAAACTAAACTGCCAAACCCCTAGAAACAGAGAAGTATGGTAGCTTTAATATTTTTCTTAACCTATGGTTTGGCAGTTTAGTTCATGGAGAGAAATAGGGGTGTCGCTAGTGTAGAGCGATCATGCGATCCTAATAGTCTCTCCAAAAACTGCTCACGTATTACGTCATAAGGAAAGGTATCTTCCTCAATGATTACTTGATCTATGGTTTTAGTTTTATCAACATTATTTACATTATTTTGGTAAAAAAAACTGCTTACCTGAACAAATTTCCATACTCAAGTTATGTAGGTACAGGTGTACCTTATGCGTGCGTTTAAGGAATAAACTTTTTTTTTGACCTAAAACACCCATTTTTATCCACTTCTATCGTTGTTATCACATCAAATCAACTTTAAATTGATTGATTTAGGATAAATATGGATTACAGCCATCGAGCTTAACGAAAAATTAAAAAACAATGAAAATGAAAACTCAAAAGGTACACTTTTATTCGACTTTTATTTATTGTAGATTATAAACGCGTCGACATCTAAGGTCATTAGCGTCTTTCAACTACACTAAATAACAACTAACTTAAAACTAAATAACATCACAAAACATCCATGAGCGCAGGTGGGATTCGAACCCACGGCAGTCCAGTCTAGAGGTTGCGGCGCCAAGCACGCTACCATCTAGGCTATACTGCCCTCTCAAAAGGTACACGTGTACCTAATAGTGCACATAAGGGTTAAAAGGGTTATAAATAAGGTACTAAAAAGTTTCCACCTATATCGTGTATGGGACATTCCTTTTGGGCGGAAAACTACTTCTGGATCTCGAACTCGTTTTAAATTTTCCTCATTTACCTTCTAAATCGTTACTTGGACAAAAAAATATCATAGGTCAGAAATTGTAAAGCTGAATTTTTTCTACAAATACATTTCTTACAATTGTTTTTTTTAATAGCTCAAACACATAACACCTCTTTTTTGCGTTAGGAACTAAATATATTAAATTTTATTGAAATGTTGACATAAAAGCAGTCTTCCCCCTTTGATTCGGCTTTCGTTCAATTCGATCATTTATCGTCATTGTTAAACTAATGTTTATATTGGACGCAAACCATGCATTATAATCATTCATAATGATAATGACGATTAGATGAACGCTTGATCTATGATCTGTGATCTCTGTACGCTGAACGGATGGAAACCATTGCGGACGTGACTATAATTCCACGCCTTTCATTGATATGGTACCTTCACACTAATTTTTTCCTACAGCATATTATTCAAACCAAACAGTATCGTGATTTGATCGATCTTATCATTAAACTATATCTTCCTAAAATTAGTGATTTTTTTTAAGTTTCCAAACATATTACATAGGTACGACAAAATTCAGATATAAATTTCATTTTCTAACATTTCGAGGGAGCTGACGTATTAAATGTAATTGACGATGCTGCAAAATAGTTATCCTATTATACTGTTACAGAACAAAAATTTCATCTTAAAATAATAGGTATATTGCTTAATTTATGACAAAAGCGTTTTTAGTTTTGTGCCGGATTTGTGAACCGATTTTGATGATTTTTATTTAATAGAGCATCTGCATGCCACATAAATATTACTTAAATCGGCTCAGTAGCTTGTTCTTTTTTAGTTTAGTAATCAAATATCAAGAAAAAATTAGGTTAATAACGTGCAAACTACGTATTGAAAATCCACTAAAAAGTAAAAAAAGTTTTTATTAAATACTAAAACTTTTTATAAAATAAATAAAAAGTTTTAGTAATTAAATTGGCGCCGACCTCAAAATTATGTTATTTTCGTCTTTTTAGTGGCTTTATTTGAAGGTTTCTTTTTATAAAAAGTTTTTGCAGGTAATTACCGAGTAATTACCTAGAACTACAAAATCTTGGTGATGTTTGACCATCGTTCACATATTTTTTTTAGGATCACTTGTTCTAAAATTGCTGCAGTTTTAATTAAAATAATTGTTAGTTTCAAGTCAAGAAAAAAATGGAGAGTGCAGCGGGTAGAAAACTCTTAATCGCACATATTTTATAGGCTTACTTGGTCCGTAAAGTTGGTTCATGAACCAAGTCGCGAACTTCGTTCGTAAAGGGCGCTTAAGATCTGGCTTCAGACTGTATTAATCAAGTAGGGATGTTTTATTATCGATTCCAATAATCTAATATTGCCGTTTGTACGGTATTATCATGCTTCACTAGATAATATGTGAAGTAACATACATAGTTAGGTACAAAAGCCACATCATAACAAACCAATATAATGCCCAGATCGTAAATTTTAATAGAATTATGTGTTTTATTTTACTTGAACACAACTGACTTCAACTAAATTACTACGGGTTCATTTATACGGCGATCCGCTTTGTGTATTTGTACAGCTTAATCAGGTGATTCGTAATTTCCTTGTTTCAAATGATTAATTCTTATAATATTCTACACTTTTTGTAGGGTAGGTATATTAAGCTTTCTTTAATTTTTGTTTTGTTTCAGTCAATTGAGATCATCTAAGGCTCATTTCGCACCAAACCAGTCAATATTTCCTTTCGCACTGAATACGTCGCGTCAGCCGTCCCGCAAATTCCGATCAAAGTTCGCGACAGCAACGATGCGGTCGCCGTGGCACAGTTTTGTGAAGAATTTTGTGTCAAGATGGACGTACTTCTCCAAGGCATAATTTTACGTCGGCTACACAGAAGAAGAAGGATGAAGAAACGATCAAGAAATATATTTTGGGTTCATCCCATACATACCAGGACTTACTAAATGATCCTCTTTTGCTTGCAATAATAAAATTAAGGTTTTTGCGTCCATTCTTAGTCTCAAGACTGCGCAGACTGGCACTAAAAATTCAATCGGCTGAGTCGCAATCAGTCTTGATGCGATCAGACTGGACGTGACGCACTTAGTATGAAACCAGACTTACACATTGTCTTTATTTCAACGATAAGTTAATATGTCCAATCCAGTAGCGTCCGACTTGACTGGACGCGACTGGACTGGACTGGTTTGGTGCGAAATGAGCCTAAGCGGTTTTACTATGAAACGTCAGTCTACTCGTCCTCATCACTTTGTATCATTATAAATAATCTACCTCTGTCCTCTTAAACGTCTTCGTTTTCCTTGCCTTCAAAAATCCAATTAACACTTAATTTTCCAAAAACCTTTACTTTTACCTCCCTTAATTACTCCGAAACATAACACTACCGGACAATTATTCATTTAAATTCTGAAACCGTATAACGGATTGAATTGAAAAAGCTCAACGCAAGTTTAGCACTATCAAAAATTGAGACAAGTAAACGCTATATATTTAATCGTATCACCTAATAAAAATTCAATCTACTTTCTGAATCAATTTCTTAAAAATGATAATTGACAAATGTGGTGAATATTTTATAATAATTAAAAAAATATAAAATCAATAAAAAACAAAGTTGTATACCATAAAAATGATAACAAAAATGCCTACAAATGATTCCAGACTTTGAACACTAATGCTTAAATGTTATAAAAATCAGGACTGTAGTGCCACGGCGCACTTTAACGACTAACGACGCATCGCGCGGAACTTTTATAATAATAGGAAAAATAATTTAACACAAATATTTTTTTCGGGCCCTTGCACTGTTTTTAGGTCTAAATCCCTGATAGAAAAAGAAAAGAAGGAACGAGAAAGGAAATATTAATTAAAAGAAGTCTAAACTTACACTTCTGTAGCAAAATTAATATAAGATGTATTTTTTGGATGATAAAGTTATTAATGACACCAACTGTATACAAAGATAAACTGTTGTGCTCAAATGCTTTTAGCAATTTTAGATAACGTTTTATATAGACTCTATTTAGATATAGGAAATAATAAGCCGATTATAATAGGTAGTACGGCTTATAAAAAGTTCATGTCTTCGCCAATTTAAAGAATTATTTCTCAAATACAATATTATATCAGTGTTTGGTACCTCTATTATTACAATCACGTATTATCGTCACAGTCTATATTATGTCGTATATAGAGGTGAACTAGAAGTAATACAAAATGAGTCTTTCAGTTTTAATCGAACATTTTTAGATTTGGCTTAAATGATAATTTCACTATATCGCCTAGCTCTGTTGGTTTGTCTCATTGTTCCCCAATTACGGTTAAATACGTTGGCCAATTTTAATAAATAATTAACTAACGTTTTTAGTTGAGGGGGCTTTATAAATTCTCATTAATACATTTAACCTTAAATATATGCTAATATATGCTGTTTTTCCCATTTTGGTTCAGCAACTGGAATATTAAGTTCAAAAAAATGCCAAAGTAGATATCGTAGTACTGAGCCTTCCATATCCTTTCTTTTCCCTCAGGTCGATATACTTATTGATGTGAGTAAAATGTGATGCCAATTTGTGTGACAAGTCGGTGAACAGGTCTACGTAATTTCGTTACGTTAAAATTCTTTATCTTAATAAATGAAGACAACGAAATCTACTATTAATAAGTCTTCTTCTAGAAGTTGAATAGCACTCAAAATAAAAATATGGAGAAACTATGTGAATCAAGAATGAAATACTGACAAAAGATATTATATAATATTTGTTTTTTAAACAAAGAGTTTTTAAACAGCCTATATTTTAATAGACGAATATAATTTATTCTATAAACATTTTTAAACATATGAATATTTAATGTAGGCATAAATACACTATATCTATACATGTATATTCGGTAATTACGCAGAAAAATATCTACATATAATATTAAAATGTAAATTCGGAACCGAATTTGTTAATTTTGTGTAATTTTTATTGATATTATTATGTAAATTTTGACCTCAGATATTACACAACATTCCCAGATCACGAAGGGGTGCCGGGGGAACCTTGGAGACATTAATAAAACGGCACTGCACAGCGGTAATGTTCTCAAAGACCAACATTTAACTAAACAGTCACACTAATTCCTACAAAGAGGAACAAAAGACACTTAGGAAAAAGCGTCGCTTTCGAAACCGAACGTTACACTTAAAGTTTATGTACTTTGCCTTACGGATTTTGATACTTATTTATTGGGAGCACCTCTTTTAAATATGCAATTGACGTGAAATTTTGCAGTCGTATGTAGTTTTGTTGACAATACTTAATATTCTGATATTTTGGCTATAATAATATTTATATAACAAGTTAAAAATAAAAAGCATGTGGTGGAAGTGACGGTGTTGATGGTGGGAAAACGTGTCTCAGGTCACACATATCTAATGGAAGAGCTAACCTAGACTCCATATCAGATAATACTGTACTCTAGTGCCACAAGAGTTGAAATTTACCAGACTAAAAAGTTAAAAAATAAAATATTTAGTTTCAAAAAAATCTAAAAAACGTTTATATCAACGCAATAAAAAGTAGAAAATGAATTTCTTTCTCTTCTGTGACGTTTAGAAACGTGGAAGAATCGTTGAATTAAAGGAAATAAAGATACAGTGAGTGTCCTACACTTTTAAACGTTATAGAAGAGAAAGACATTTATTTTTTATTTTTTACTTTTAGTGTGCTAATATAAGCGTGTTTTTTATATTTCTTTGAAACTATCAATTTTATTTTTTAAATAGCTGTTTCTATTGCTTATACAAAAAAAAATTTAATACAAAATTGTAAAGCATCACATTTACTATGGAAATGTCTTATTCACTTTTCTGTGAAAGCGACACTTGCGGCACAAATATATATTTTTTTTAGGTTTCTTCACATTTTCTCGTCTACACACGTCATCTGCGATTTTACGCAGTAAGCCGAAAATCTTTAAAAAAAAATCCCATTTAATGATTGATGGATAATAAAAATTTAAATACGCAAAAGTCGAGGTTCCACTGTATTCAGTTACAAAAAGAAACACTTTCAAAATATTTGCATGTTTGTGATGTTCAAAATATATTTTTCAGGAGTTCATAATACAACTTATAATTTATAAGAAGACCTTACGGATATAAAAAGTGCTTCACATCATTCAGTCTGAAGACTTTATTTCCTGAGATATGAAATTTTGAAAATTTGTTGCATAACGTAGTAGGTATATATATTTTGACATAATTATGAGGTGGGAGTTGTCAATTTTAACTAGATTTTTGGGGAAAACTAGAGTCCGAACATTTTTTGCAGATTTCAATTTAACAAACTTTATCATTTGAGATATCGCCTTTTGAAATTACAAGTCTATGAATAAATTTTGATAGAGGGGGATGCCAATTTTACCCTACTAAAAAATAGGAACCTAAAAATTTATTTATCGTCACTCGTGCCAAAAAGTTTCACGTCCTGGGATACTGAATTTGGAAGATGCAAGGAATTTGGAGCTCAATGCGTAAAGCGCAATGTTCACTTTCAAAAACGGTGGGCAATATTTTCCGAATTCAGAAGCGCAAATTAATTAGGTATTAGCGTATTTCACTTAAACATATCCATAAAAAATTGGCGTGTGGTCAAACAGAATTAAACAGAACAAATAGTTTTTGTTACATGCTGTATATACATAGAGAAAATCTAAACGTATGTAATTATTTTTTTAAAAAGAATATAAAATATGATGAACATAAAACACAATCGTCCATTTTCTGTGCTGGTTCATTTATAGTTTATTTGACAGCATTTTCAATGGTATTAGCGTTATAAGTATGTGTTTATGACTATGTTAATTACTACCGTATTGTATCGAACTCGCGTTAGTATCTTTAGTATCTGTTGTGTGTATGTCTATGATAGGTCGGTGGACGCCTCGAATGCCTTTAGTCTAACTCTAAACACAGTCTAGTCTATAGCTGTTATCCATAAGTACTTCCACTGACTATTCATAATTAATATTATGTCAGATATAGAATCTTGTAAATAGTCTATTCTTTTTGATTGTGAACCCGATTTCAGCAGTAGCAGAAGCTCCAATAAAACGACAGCAAAAATACTCGATTTCGTTGATAAAAAAGGAGAGTATATTTTGGTATCGTATAAAATGCCATCTCGTCTTGACATTTTTGGCACAGAAATTTATAATTTATATGTGGATCAACTCAAATAATGACCATACTATTATAAAAAATATGTACGGTCGCGGACTTAAAAAAGTTTACGCTTGAGTTTTTCAGTGTAAGTTCACGAAAAGATAGTAGCTTAGCGACAAATTTAGTTGGATAGGTAGGTAAATATAAATGTCAAAAATTAAAAGAAATAAATTATCGTTTAAATGCCTCGAAATTGCAATAAAAACGATGAACAAAAGCAAGAATTATTGCAAGATTGGAGGAAGGAATTTTCTAGTATCAAATATTATCAAATGTGTTTATGTTTTAATGAGCTATTTCTCTGAAAGTAGTTCCTTCAATTATCCACGAGAGGCAGCACTTGTGGTAGGTACAAACATTTTGTATTCCCCATTAGTGTCGTGTCATTTTAGTGGTATAACTTTATTATTTAATTAATTTAATAATAATAATAATTTAATAATTAAGTTATACCACTAAAATGACACGACAATAATGGAGAATAAATAATGTTTGTACCTACCACAAGTGCTGCCTCTCATGGATAATTGAAGGAACTACTCTCAGGAAAATGGCTCATTGAATAATATTGAGTAATTTGGATTGTATATAAAACAAGAGGAGGTGGGTCGTTTGATTAGCTAATTTTTTTAACCTGAGTTTTTCAGGATGTAACCTTCCCAGTAATTGATGACATTATACTATCAAAAGCCAATCACAATATGCGAAAATTACACAGAAACCGCTAACTAGATGATACAGGTGTAAACTTTCATAAATTCGCGACTGTAGTACTTATCATAAACCACTTAGTATATAGACGTTTCTCCTAAATGGAAGCCGTTTGTTTCAGTTCTTAACTCTACCTTCCGGTCAAGAGACCCTGTCGCGTCGAATGGTTTTTGTCTATTTTTGTCTTGCAGAAAACTGCATTATCTTCGAGGACTTGGTAGGAATATTGTACGTGCTTGACCGTTTGGTGTGTGTCTTCTCTATGGTTACAGATCTGTTTATTTTATATCGTTTTGTGTTTTTGTGAGCTTATTAAAATTGTATTTTTGTGTGTTTCGTTTTGTATTTTCGCGAGTTTATTAAAATCGTATGCGTAGACTATTATCTAGTGTTATAGTGTATGAGTTCAAGTAAAAAAATACATACAAACAGAAAGAATCTCACGTAAAACGTATACCAGTGATTTTAAAATCACAAATAAGCTGAAATATTTTTTAAAGATTCTCGAAAATAAAAACATCTTTGAAATGATTGCTAATACCTGTTTGTTATTTCAAAATTGTCGATAATCTTTATAACATTATGTGAATGCTAAATCTTTAATCAAATCGATAATAATATAATTTTTTGAAGAGAAAAAAACAATTTTATCAGCCATTCCAAAGATTTTTTATTTGTACCATTAATTTTATAAAAATGTGCTTTTTTCACATTAATATTTCAGGCATTTGTGGACTTTATATACCTACAAATTAAAGTTAAAATAATTATTTCATCATTTTTGACGGATGTAACCTTAGTAATTGATACAGTTATGACTAATCAAAGAGCCGGACATCACATTCAGGCCTATGCGTGCTACTAACGACTCAGTCACGGTGGTTACCATGTGCTTATGCAAGCATAAGCACTGTAGCTGATCATTTTTGTCTTGTTTCTTATTCTGCTAAGAAAAGTGACGTAGCCATAATAGCATGATTAAGACATGTATATTAGTGATTACAAGCACAGCTGTTTATAGATTTTGTACATCACGTATGGTTATGCCTAAGAACAGTGATGTAGAACATAAATACCGTAGAAATACGGGCTCAAATGATGCCGCCAAAATGTAGAACCCCGAGCAACCGCGTAGACTAGGTGATACAGGTCGTTAAGCTTGTCACTAAGTTCGCGACTGGAGTACTTATCACAGCCAAGCTCGGTGATCGCAGCTCAAACTATTGTCTTTTTCGTCAATGTGCGGTGAGCGTAAGCCAAAAAGAGAGCAAAAAATATGTCTGCGTCTGCTTTTTTCAAGATTATGCCGTTGATGTACGCACGTTTCATCTGAACAAAACATTGAAATAAAGATATCTCTCTATTTCAATCGTACAAAATGTTAGCATACTCTTTATCAAATGTTCTATATGGCTTTATTTATGACTAGTAACCAATCAAAACCAACGAAATCCTTCAAACTGGTCATGGCACCTATTGAGCTGTTACGACAAAAAAAGACCGAAATATATGCTTGCACTCTAATCGTCCTTACACGATTTTCGCCCGTATTGGCGGTATTCTTAAATTATTAATAAGTACATGGCACTTATACTTTTCTAGAACTCTTGGTGACATTTTTGTAACGACAAGGGTGCTGCAGTTGTCGATATCGTCTTGGTATCGACTAGATATTAGACCGAGAAAGTGTTGACCTCAAGCGAAGCCCTACAAATAATTTCAATTAACTTCAAACACCTGGTATAGTTTTTTTTCAGTGATGTTCACTATTTATAGAATTAATTTGGCTTGAAATTATGCACCGAAACTAACACGTTTTATAGTAATTATAAAAAAAAGTTTTTCATGGTGACAGACAAAAAATCAAACTGTTTTTCTTAATAACATATTTTTAGATTACTTTTTACATAAACTTTTTGCGCAAATATAAAAACGCTAACTGCATATCGTTACAAGTTTTATAAATTATTTATTATAATAATTTACGAACTTATAAACATAATACGCATATAAAAACACTTAATGCTCAAATTAGTGTTTTAAAAAGCCTGCGGTAATTTTTTTTTCTTTTGATAGACTTCACTAAACGCTAAAGCTGAAGGGCAACTCTCGATTCATTATCGTATTGATAAACAATAATTACAACTCAAGCTGCAACCATAATTTTAACTGTAATTCTAAATTGATCATAGCACTAACTATAAGAGCCTGATTTTTGAAGTTTATAATCATATAAAAACCACAATAATATGTCTGAATTCGCGGTAAAACAGCTGTAAAGTCTATTCTTTCGAAGCGAATGTTGGTCAAATAAAACAGGTGAAAATAAACCAAAAATAACAATAGCTATACATTAATGTTTAGTTATAGGTGTGCCCCCTTCCCGCGAGTGTTCCGCCCTGCACCTATATTATGTTAATGCAAAGGAACCCTTGTCTGAACTATCCGACGAAAACAATAAAAATCTAAATTCTAACAAAACTAAAAAAATAAAACTGGAGATCAACTAGTAGAACACTGTTGCAAAATTGCCATGTAACCTTTATACAACTTTTAAAGATACATACCTATAAGTATTTATTGATTGTTGATTATAAGCACAGATGACATATAATATTATAGGTATAAAATAATTTAGCAACAGAGACGGATCCCGGAGTTATTTTCTGTCTGAGCAGTGGTCCCAATGCTACCCTGATAAATTTACAATCATCCATATTTATTCAAATTATCGAATTACTTAGAATTCAAAAGTGCTCTTCTCTAGATATTGTAGTTGCCAGGTTTCACGCTGACAAACTTATTCAGATTATTTTGAATAATTTTTTTGACAGTTTTTTATGTTTTACATAAAAGATATGCATACGCATTAAAATTTAAAATATCGAATTTTAAAATCTGT
Source organism: Mongoloraphidia duomilia (assembly GCA_039654895.1). Classification (NCBI taxonomy): domain Eukaryota; kingdom Metazoa; phylum Arthropoda; class Insecta; order Raphidioptera; family Raphidiidae; genus Mongoloraphidia; species Mongoloraphidia duomilia. The sequence continues at coordinate 30,731,602 of CM077522.1, forward strand.
AATAAAACGTCCCCGTATCTCCCAGTACGAAAATCCTTTATTTCCAGCCTGGCAACATTGTAGAAATGTGTGTACTTCAACCAAATACCATTGTAGCACCTAAAACCGTTTGTCCTTCAAACGGTTCCACGAGTGCAGTATAATATTATGTTACCAATAATGGTTACACTGCACAAGGGATGACCGATTTATTGAATATTATTAGAGATGACAATTAACAAAAAATTAGGTCATTTATTATTGTCTGCTTTATTACGATCGTGGTCCGGTATATTAGCACCACGATTACGATATTAGACATATAAATTATTATTTCAGTCTGATTAAATGTTTTTGTAATTTAGCTGTTTAGATAATTTATCGATGTTTTAAAAACTCCAGGTACCATACAATACAAATATAATGTTGCCTGTTTTTAGAAGTTTCTCATTTGAAGCAATCAGAACAATTCCGATAATTTTTTCATTTGAGAATCAGAGTAGGTAATGTGTGTCTCGCGTAGTACAATTATATTAAAGTCACTGAGCAAGGTGTATGTTTGAGAACCCCTGGATAACAAACATGGGTCCTGCATCGGCCACATTATGGATCACACCTACATAAAAACGTAGGTATAATATATGTCTATGACGAGGAACATTTTTTGCGATCGCTGTCAAAAGATGCAGCGGTAATAATTTTTGTTTAATGTTTACTTGCAGTTATTGCCCAGTTTATTTTTAACCGCATCACTATACAATATACATACTACATTTGCCTACATGAAAATTATTCATTTGTTTACAGCATATATTTGTTTCGTTAGACAAAATCTTCTTTTTTATAATGTTCTTTAATCTATGGCACGCACTATGTGATTTTTTGAAAAAATCATTAATGTTAAATGATGAACATATAATTAACGTCTGATTTAAATATTAGACGTACTAATAATAATGGGATATCATCCAATTACAATTTCTATTTAGTAAATTTTTTAATTTAAAATTAAAACGTTGCTTTACCATAATTTGAGATATCACCATGATGGTTAAAGTTTATAACATCAATTTTAATAAATTAAAAAAATCAATTGATGTCACAGTCAATAAACAGAACAAACTATATAGGTACATACCGAATTTTGAAAAATGAAGATGTTAATGATAGTTTAGATTTCTGGTTCGGACACGTCGGGTATATTTTGGTTTGGTATAATATCAACAAACCTCTCATATATCGCTTTAACTGTACCTCTTATTATAATATAGCCATCGTACATCAATTTAGCTTAGAGATCGCGTGCGCGATCCTCAACTTGTTTTGCATTTTTCTCACTACTCATCACCCTTTTATTGTAGCATTTAATAATATATCGGCTGTGTCACTCGAGAAAAAGTAGAGATTTGAATTATGAACGAATTTTTCAAATCCGTTCAGTCGTTTTTGAGATTAACGTGGATAAATAGACAATCAACTTTACCTCTTCACATATGTTAGTAGGTACTTATAGATTTAAAAATCTAAAAGTAATATTTGGACGGTATGCTTTTTTCAATCTTGAGGAGCAAAATTACCTAGTTTTTTTAAATTAGCACAATATTGAATAATATAATCTCAGACTGCTAAACAGCAAGAAAAATGGCAGATAACAAAAGTGTTGTATTATTAAATATACCTATTGCATCTTTCTAGATTTTAATGTATAGGATGCTAAATTTATTGTGAAAACTTCCTTTCGTTGTTTAATCCAGCATTTACTGCTCCACATAACCATAATAGATTCAATTATCTATCTTTAAGTTACTATACACAATAATTTTTGGTAGACCTACAATGAATAGTAATTAGATAGAAAGATAAGTAAACGGACTGGCCGCAATATGGCCGCGGGGGCACAATGTGTATGGAAACGGGTACTGTACTATCTATTTATTATTTAAAATAATTTAAGTAGTTTAGCCTAGACATGATCTGAACCATTGTACCTGAACGGACTAAAATATTACACATTTAAAATTAACTTCTTTTCTTTTCACTCACTCATTTACTTTTCAGATTTCTTTTAACTCTATTTTGTAACATGAAGTAAAAACGCCTTCATAATTTAAACTGCATTTCAATACGCATTTATCATATTTCAGTGAGTGTGTGGATCACTCTAAATCTATATTTCGCATGAGTGAGGTAACTAGCCTCTGGAGAACACCGATATACAATTTATTATGAAGTGCAGGGGAAGTCATAACTATGCGACTAAAACATCATTACACGAAAATCCCCCATCGAGAACGTTTTTTGGGGAACTGCCCCATGCACCCCTTTCCCTTTTCATTTCGCAAAGAACGCCAAACTGCACCAAAAAAAACCCACATGCGTTTTTTGGGGAACCCCCCTTATACCCTACATCCGTAAGAAACTCTTCCCCTGCAATCGTACACACTCCGCTAAGTTTCATTAATAAATTGTTAATCGGTGTTCTCTAGAAGATTTTACTGAGGTGTCTTCCTGTCACACATCGAGTGTAATAGGAAGGACAGTGTCGAATTGGAAGACAACATATTCAACAACGTGTATAATTAATTATCTATTTATTCCATAAAAACTTTACAGTTTCAAACATATCAAATACGTAAAAATAAAATAAATATAATCTATAGCTAATTATTGTATAACTATAGTCAGTACTCAGTAGTGTAGAACATTTTAAGCAGAAAAAATTAATCGACAGAATAGAATAAACGCAATATGAAGTACTTGTACAGATTTTGTTCAAATTTATTTAAATGCGGGATATGGACACATCATCTGGGAGATGATTAAAAACTTTACAGGCTACAGCAGACATGGTTTCATTTTTCTCAATTAAATAAAGATGTACTGTGTTTAAGAATTGAGAAATTGCTTTGCGGGACGCGTACTGCAAGTGCATATCACTATTATTGGAGGAAAAAGTTCAAATATCTTTTCGCAAATATAATATATTTTTTAAATCTAAATAATGCTACGAAAATGACAGTGTCAAGTTTAGAGCTTATTTACATCGTTAATGAATGAATATCGTTCGACTCGGAATACTAGACAAGCTGGCAAGCTGCATAAATCATTGCCTAAATATTTCAATGTATCGAAAAAATATAAATTTCAATCTAGTGGACATTTATAATAAATTACCTAGTGATTTGAAAAATCTTAATCTGCCACTTTTCAAGGGACGTTTGAAAGAGTATCTTATAAACAAATGCTTATATTCTTTGGATGAGTTGTAATTTTATTTGTATTAGTTAACTATTTAATCTATCTATCTATAATAATATTTTGTTACGGTTTCATAGTTATTTTATCTAAAATGCCTGGACTAAATGATAAAGGACACAATAAGGAGCCATCTCTAATTTTTCCTGGGATTATTAAAATAATCACGGAAAATATAAATAAAGTAAAAAAACTTCAAATATAAAAGTTGTGTCATAGTGTTTTGAATTTGCTTGTAAAGTGAACGCATAGAATCAATATTGTTTCTATACACATATAATACAGTACAGATTATTTCCCACTATCATTATCGTCATACTCATATTTATGTAGGTACATACCTACATACAATGTACATATAAATGGAATATAAAAAGCGGCCATTAATTTTAATCTATACACCAAATAGAAAGACTTCGACCTACGAGCTTATAGCAAAGGATGAGAGAAATTAAAACACCGACGTATGGGGGTGATTTGTCTGTTAAAATTATAGTAGCCTCTCGCTAAGTGTTTGCTTGTCATGTCAGCGCGTCTAGCCATTCTCTTTCTGCACCTTACTGTTCTAATCGTTACGAGGCTTCACTCCTGCACGTCATTACGAGACTGCGGAAGTTATATCTTACAATTTTTGGTTTGGATTAAGAATAAATAAAGAGAATGGGCTTCCGTTAAGTCAGTATTTTCGTAGACGCTGACAACGAAAAGTTACTGTATCTGGGAAATCAAAATCTGTGACTAAAAGACAAAACCGTTTCAGTCGAAATTGTGGTAAAATAAGATAAATGATAACTGAAGCATCCAGTTCATTTAATGATCATGTTCTCCATTCTTTCCAACAATAAAACGAGGCAGCACTATCAGTTTTATGCCTTGGGATATTTTCCTAAGACAACGAGTCGAACGAAATTTTTCCAAGATTATATATCATATATGTCCCCGGATCGAGTTGCCAGTAGGAAAAACTTTTTTTATTTTGTTCACAGACCTGGGAATATTATAGACTGCGTACAATGATAGCTTTTAGGCAGAACTTTCATAAGAAGAAGCGGGGTGCAGGCGGTAACATAGTAGCACGTGACATATCAGAGACGTATTCAGTATTTTTATTAGACGCGATAGCGTCAGTTGGACGTTTCATATATACACTCGCGTTGTGCATGTCTGTTACGCTTTTTGTATCTATACCTAGCCCAAAAACTTTTTTTGTTTGATTTTTAAATTTTAGTTTCAGAGGAGAGTAACATTTTAACAAATGGTGTTTTATGCTATTATTTCGCTCAATTTACATAGATGTGCTATCGAATTTAGAATATAACGTATGCCTCGTGTAAATAAAAAAAGGAACCACAATCTAAGTTTTCAGTTATTTTTGACGTCATTCATGATTAAAATGTTTTAAAAGTCTTAAAACTTACCTGTAATATTTTATTGTAATGATGATATCTGTGAAAATCCGTTTTTGCAAATATTTAAGTAGGTATTATAAAAAACAAATGGTAGGTAAATAGAAAATGGAAAAATAAAAAAATCAGTATTTAACAGAAACTTTATTTTATTTATTATAATTTTGTAAAATTTAAGTAGTTGGAATGGTCCCATCGTCCAATTGGCTAGAATTATTGACTTTTTAGTGCGTTTCTAAATAAAATAGTGATACTAAACATTTTTTAATATAATTTTATTCTAAGTATAATAGTCGTACTCCGAAAATACAAACATAAACAATCCGGAACTATTACAAAAAAAACTAAAAATATTTTTAATGTAAAATTTTATCCAACCTAAGATGAAAAAATTTGTTGTAAAATAAACCGGAACCATATTATTAAAACAACTAAAAATACTTTGAAATGTAAAATTTCATCCAGCCTGAGATGAAAAAAAAACTGATTAAGTACTTAAATATTAATCATAATATATTGATAATTGTGATAATAAAATCAATATTAAATTATAAATAATATTACAAGCAAACACAAATTATTAATATGTGCCAAGTCCGACTCTGTCTACAGCCATCAAAACTGTCATGGCTGCCATGGCCGAATGACATTTAACACACATTTATTAAAATAATATTTCTTGCTTACCTAAAGAAACTTATGTCGTCTTTTTGCTTCGAAAATCTTACACTGTCACTCTTACAACATGTAACTGCACATTTACCCATTTTTATAAAATAATTGTCACTTTATAAATCAAATACTAAGAGATGTTTACGCGTCCACTGGTAAATGCACACTGCCGTGTGTACCTACAAGCAAGCCATATTAGACCAACAACTAGTTATGCCATCCAGGTCTGTGTGCTACTTCTACCTATTATTCCTATTTCTATGATTTTGTTCAATACTATAGTAACGGATCCAGGCAGCAGTCAACGAGTTCACTTCAATTTGAATTGTCAATGACTTTCTATTATAAAATTTTTCGATAAAATAATAAATAAAGGTACTTCTCTCTTTAAAGCATTTTCATCTTTTCTTAAATTATTTCTAAGCATCCTGTACATTTGATTCAAAATTTTGTATGTAGAAATGATACTACACAAAATAGAGTTGAAATAATCTATCAGAGGATATAGAACAAATACGAAAAAATTCAAATAAACAATGCCCTTTGGCATATTAGGTACTGATGCTGTTATGATGTTTTAACGCCCAATGGTTTTCTTTTAACAAATGTTGAAAACTATTCTGATCAACTTATAATCACTAAAAAAAATTATTTCCTACTTTTTAGTGCATTTTTGTTTCAAAATAAAACCATTGTTTTTTAAAAAGTTTTTTTTTCAAGTTATTTTTTTAACACTACAATTACAATAAGTAGTAACTTTTACTTTGAAAATTTTATTGGCATTATTTTATTTTAATCTAGAGCACCCCTGTGAAATTATTTTCCCGGTTGTATAGGTACTGAAAACACGTTCTGACTTCTGATTCGACAGATGTCCCTGGAATAGAGCAGTATTTTAATAAAGTAACAAAATAATCACTAAATAATCTGTTCAATCTAATGATACCACAAGAAGCCAATTAATTAAAAGAATACTGAAAACTATCGATAGCGTTCGTTTAGTAAAAAACATCGAAAGTTATTTGCAGTTTAAGTACGTTCGAAGTTCGCTCATCCATATTATCACTAGGTGGCATTAAAGTAACTGGGAATCTATTACGGTCGTATTATCTGATGCGCCATGTGAGAAATCCAAACTTATAAATCGTTAAAAATAAATCTTATTTGCGCAATAACACACAATAGGTGCGGCACCCGTGCAATGTATTCCGTACAAGCAGAAGTAAGCGGACCATTTGATTTACTATCATGAAGCACTGCTTCACTACACAGAAGTTATATCAAATTATAGTTTTTGTCTGCGATTTAAATCTTATGAATGTCAAATTTACTCCTTTTAGACTGAGAGTTAGTGACAGTTTTTTGGTGTTATTTATTCATGGCCTTATTTTTGTGAAGATGTTGAGGGAGGCATATTAAAGTGCCCTGTATAAGGGATTTTGCTAAATAGCTGTATGGGAGAGGTGCAGACCGCCCCCAACATGTAACAAAAAAAATGGTCATAATTATTATTGCTTCAAGGCTGAAATTGTTTGTATAGCTTGTCGGTGACCCAATAATGCCATTATAATATTTGCAGATCGATTGGTCAGTATTAAAGGGGTGGCAGATCACCCTAAACGTGTCATGTACCCGACTAATTTTATATTATTAGTTCAAGGTTCAAATTTTAATATGTTATTACGGCGACTGTTTTAAGCATATATTTCAATTTTCAGAACAAAATGTCGGTATTAACCCCCTCTCTTAGAGTAAAACTTGCTCGCCTAGGTGTATATATCATTCTGCAAGGGGGCAAATACCGATATTTTGTTCTGCAAATTGAAATATATGCTTAAAACAGCCGCCGTAACAACATATTAAAATTTGAACCTTGAACTAATAATATAAATTTCGTCGGGCACATGACACGTTTAGGGTGATCTGCCACCTCTTTAATACTGACCAATCGATCTGCAAATATTATAATGGCATTATTGGGTCATCGACAAGGTATACAAACAATTTCAGCCTTGAAGCAATAATAATTGTGACCATTTTTTTTGTTACATGTTGGGGGCGGTCTGCACCCCTCCCATACTGCTATTTAGCAAAACACTTTACACAGGGCACTTTAATATGTCTCCCTCAACATCTTCACAAAAATAAGGCCTTGAATAAAATTTAATTACACCAAAAAATTGTCACTAGCTCTCGGCTAAATGTCATTATTGACGAAATCTCTACATTAATCCGAGCGTAACTCTATAAGTTTGGGGAGAACAGCTTGGTGTAACGGTTGTCGTGCTGACCTTTGGATAAAACTGTCGTGGATTCGAATCCCACTTCCGCTCATCTTGGATGTTTTGCGATGTCGTTTAATTTAATTTGACGTAATCAGTAAATACCTTAGTTGTTAAGCGTCTACAGTCTTTAATAAAACAAAAGTATGGATTTCAATTAATATAGTCTACCAAGTTTTTTCTAAATAGGTCTGGCTATTTTCCAGTAGGTAATGTCCTTACGAACAGACAGACAGATAAAGATTCTGGAAACCTGTTCTCCTAAAAGGACCCGAAAACCCTTTATTAATCAGAACTATTGACAGAGCTGTTACAATTTGATTTATATAGAACTTAATTATTTTTGGAGATAAATATAAGAGTGGACTGAACGTGGTTGTTAAAGTACAATTTTCCAAAATTTGAAATTCCTGTTTATAATTTAATCAATTCCGTAAAGGACACCTTCTGCCAATGTTTCACTAAATACAATTTCATATTAATTTCAATTATTATTTAAAAATATGATTTTATCATAAACAAGGGTTGGCAAAGTAAAATTAAAAAAAAAATTAATTCAAGAATATCACCTTAAACCTCGAATTTCTGAGCACATTATGATAATTTTTCAGGTTTGATTAAATTGTGCAGTGTCTGTGAATTATTACAATTTATTACGCAATTCAGCTTCTCAAACTTCGGAGCTTTCGCGCAAGGCAGCGATGTTTCTCTAAAAAATTACTCGTACGTCACTGAATAGCATCGCACATATTGTGTGGATTGAATCACAGGTAAATTGAACGTACCTACTTTGGTGGTGGCTGTAAGGATTCTTCGCCATTAAAAATACCTTTCATAGCACCGCAGGACCACTATAGTAATAATGTTTAATATCTTTATTTTAATTAATTTGTTCTGAATATCCAAGGACAACAAAAACTAGTTTTAACCCTTAACTTGCATTTTAAATAATCTTATCGTACAATTTTAACAGGCTGTTTTTTTTAATCACGCTGTTAAAATTTGATTGCCACGTGTTCATTGGTTGCTGCGCTTTCATTTTGGCAAATTGTTGATCGTTGCCATAGCAACTGTCATTTAACAGCGTGATTAAAAACAAAATTGTACGATAAACCCACAATTAGTGTATTTAAACAACAAGCAACAGAAGGAAATAAACAATTTTGTTAGTGAAAGAAGAGTATTTTTTATTTGTCGTAGTTTTTACGAAACATTGTATGAATCAATTTATTTTAAATAAAAATATCAAACTCAGATTTTTCCAATTTTCCCGCGTAGCTGAGGAAAATAATTTAGACAATATTACATTACGGAAAAAGACAAAAAATTGTTGCTGCATCGTTAGCAACCCGAGTTCATGGATGGCACTGTTTTTTTGATTTCCGTAGGAATTTGTATGCGAATTGTCAAGAATTGCACATATTTACTTGTATCTAAGCATTTGCTTTCATCGATTTATGTTATAAAATAATATGAAAAAATAAAAAAACACAAATTTGCAAATGGAAAATACCTATTTTTTCTTAAAAATAGTGTAAAACTGAAACTGTAGTCACAAACAAATTTTGAAATATTTGTCAAAATATAATTTAGAATTAAGAATAAATGTGGGCCAAAAATTGTATAAATAAGTAATGTACAAAAATATAGTTAATCTCAGGCATTTTAAAACGTAAAAACTATAATTATATATTTTTTTTCTACCCGACTGCCGAAGGAGGGTAATGTTTTAATGACTATATGTATCAGTTGATTATAAAAATTTTATTTATATTTTGTTAACCTGTAAACCACATTTTAATTATTTTTTATGCAACAAATTGTATAATGAATTTAATACTTTTTGGAGATTTTACAAAACGGGTAAAATAGTATATTGTGTAACTAGTGTGCTAAATACATCTTTATACGTCAGGCGCGATGTTTTCAGCACAAGTAGTAGGCGAGTGCACATGAGCCTTGGCGAGTGTGCATCGCGAGCCGCATACGAGTGCTGAAAACATCGCGCATGACGCATAAAGATTTAGCACACGCGTTGCATACTATAATTTATTCAAAACATGCATGGTTTTAGACTTTAATTGAATAAATAAACAGTTACATAATGGTTCATTATGTAACTGTTTTCCATTATAGCACAGAAAAGCGTTGCATAATGAATCATTATGCTAGTTACATAATGAACCATTATAGCACTGAAAAGCGTAACATAATATTCACTAGTCAATAAACGGCTATTTAAGGTCCGCAAAACAGATACGAAAAAACACTGAAAGAGTACATGTGTTGAATAAATAAATGTAATTACAGAACGACTAACAATAATTTTAATAAAATCACTTGAACAGATTCTTCGCTAGGCAATTGGTAGTATAGTAGTAATTAATATAAAAACACGACATTTGAAAAAATTCTACAGACACAATTTTTTAAATTCACTCAATGATCTTCGCATCAGTACCATAAATACTAATATTGTACTCCTAAAGATGGGTTAATACTTAATAGTGCATTATTTTGTTCTCCTAAAGGTGGATTAATATAGCCCGAAACGATCGTTGAGTGAATTTAATATATTTTGTCTGTATATCTTTTTTAAATGTTTGTGTTTTTATATTTAATATTTTAATAAAATGTAATCTTTTTGAAACAAACCGAATGCAAATTTTAACTGACTTTGTAACAAACGATTTTTAATGTGTTTTAAATTTGCGAAGATATATAACTAACGTCTGCTGGTCATTTGTACAATACAAAGGAAATTTTAGTGAGCAACACATGTGTAATGTAATAACGATATTACCTGTAGTTACCTGAATCCAGGTAAAAGCTTGTATTACCTGTAATATGTGACTTATATATCATACACCTTAACACCTATAACCAATCGCGTTTGGGAAACTGAATACATACATAATATTAATATAATCGCATATACTTAGTTAAACGAAATAAGCCACGTAAATGTATTTTTTCTCAACAGCTGGATGCGCCCACTTGTCTATTAGGTACATTTTCTGAGAATTATGATCAATTTCTGATATAAAAAATTTTTGATTTTTAAAAAGACGTACGAATTACTCCTAGGTTTGTATTATATCCTTAGAAATTGGTGACCTTACAAAATAACATTACAGTAATATTAGCAATATACGTAAATAATGTTTTGCAGAAAAATCTAAAAAAAATATTTTTTATCAGTGTCGTCAATAAAATGTCAATATTTCTATAATGTGCTGTAAAATTCTACAAAAACACAGGAATCATTTTATAGTTCAAGTGCCTAATATCACAGGCAGGTTCCGCTTCTTTACAAGCGTTATAGTCTTTGACTGTAACTTTTTACGCAAATTATATTAAACATTTTAATTTGAGAGATCTAGATTTGTGGTTAGTATATAATTTAAATAAAACCTAGGTAGGTTTTTCATTTTTTTCAAACTTTAAAGTTACCAACTTTATAACGTTTTAAAAATGTATAATAATTGGATAAAAGCGTTAGTCTGACTTCGTAGTCAATTTATGGTTTAATTTAATACCAGAAACAAATTTTGATTTTCTACAAGCAATAAAGTGTCCAGCTATAAAATTTTACCAAAAATGTCATAGGATAAAGTATTGCTTTAAGATAACCGACCCCGTTATCAGCGTATAGTTTAATTATAATATCAGACACAGGTTTCGCTTACAAGCATTAAAATCTCCAGCTATAACCTTTTACAAACTAGAAGATTTAATATTAAACGCATTTTCTGCTCAAGATATGTGTTCGTATAACCTCAGAAAGGTTTGTCAGCTGAACAGAGGAGTTTTGAGTTACGTCCACGACACGCCACTTTCGTGAAATTTCCTCAGAAATGAGGGGGGGGGGTCAGTAAAGATGTTTACACATAAATAAGTAATAATGTTGGTGAAGGAATACCATTTTAATTCAAATTAATAAGTTAAAATTTTAAACTCTTTGCAATTTAGTTTTATTGCTTCACACAAAGATGGTCAACGGTACGTGAGTAATTACTGTACAATGTAAGTAATTTCCAATGAATCATATCATTGCGCGTGTTTTTAATTACATCAAATGACGTGCCTCTAATTATTTTCAAAGAAAAACAATTATACCTATTTGCATTGCAGGTATAGAATATTTTACACATAAACAACACCTCTACCACAGTATATAAATAGAAATATCAGCAGATTTGCTCGACTGTCGGCACTTCGCTGTTTGTCAGCGAATTTCTAAGACCTTGAACACAGCTGCGTTATGCACTCGCTAACTCCGCTTCTAATTTTATGACACGATAGTTTGAGTCAGATGCCAGCTGCCTGTAGTTTTGAGTCAAAACTGGCAGCTAGTAGCTGTGCCTGCTAAGAACATGACACTCGCTTGCGCAGCATGTATGCGCGAGGTAGGTTTTACACTTCAAGTGATTCAGCTAATGTCTTTAAGCTGTGACTATACGTTACCAAATGCGATATTAATTTATTATGACGTGTTGACTCCACGTGCTGTATTCCGACCAGTTGATTGATGAGCTGATGGTTAGCTTACTTATGCATGCGTTACATTTTCAGGATCTCACTCTCTTGTGTTCGAAAAGAAGTACTCTGACAGTAACAGAATGGTTACTTTTTTGATTTCTTACCTGAAACAAAAGAAAAACAGACTGTAAAATTCGAAAGACATTTAGCTTCAATTATTTAATAAAATAAAAGTTCGGCAACATTAAATATCCACAAAAAATAGTCAGATCTTTAATAGGAAAACTTACTGTGCATAGATACAATGCTATGGAAGAAATTTTTTTAAGTTAACGTTATCACACTTCAGTAGCATTGTAAGTATCTATGCACAGTAAGTTTTTCTACTAAAGATCTGACTATTTTCTGTGGATGATTTGTATTGGTGCACTAGCGGGCTGAAAAGAAAATTAAGTGCGTCTTCACGTCACAATGTAATCTCCTGCCCTAGCACTGACACTAGCTAAATTGAGTTGCAGGAAATTATTTGTATTTGAAATTTAGTATTTTTTTTTTAATTCGTCAAAAATATAAATTCATATAAGTAGGTATACAGGCAAAAAATTTCCTGTTAAATTCATTAAATACGATCCATTCAGCTGACCGAAATTTCACTATAAAAAGAGCGTCTTGATTTTGTACAGCCTTGTATGTTTATGGCTAATTAAATAATATAATACCTTTATATTCAGATTTTTTTTATGTAAAACAAAATATCTGGAAAAATTGTACTTACATTACCTTTAACATTAAATATTCGTTGAATATGCATATTAAGAGCCTTGATTTTATGTTTAACATTTTAATCGCCATTACATAAAATAATGTAATACAATAATTATTATTGTGTGCCGTTTTTTCAATTGAAATAAATAAATTTAGCTACCTATATTATTACCAAGATTTTAATAGAATAATTCACTAATGTATATTAAAAATCAAATCTAAATAAACACAAAAACGATAAAGCCATGTTGGGGGAGGCGCTATTTCGAATTTAATTAGATTTAAAATAAGTAAACATTGGTGAATTAAATCTGCTTGCAATGATTGCAAATTAAATCTTTTAACACCTTCGTTAAAAATTTCCTCAGCTTCTACTTAAATAGATTTAAACACATCTTTAACACGTGAACTAACAAAGGCCATATTGATCTGATACATAATTCAATTTTTTTTTCTCAATCACCATATGACTTCAGGGGAACTTCAATGTACCAAACACAAAACTATATAATAGGAATAACAAAGACAGGGATTAAGGATACCAACACCTTTTCTCGCCACAGGCCCTCGCAGCATTAAGATCCCAAACAAACACAGGACCTTGGATAATTCATACATAATGATAACAGTTAGTAAATAGTAAGGTTCTGTACTCTTATAGTGAGTCTTCTTAGTCTGTCTGTCTGTATGTCACAGTCGATTTTCTCAGGAACTATACTTACATAATGTGCTATCGACTTGAAATTTGGCATAAAGTTTGTGTCCCCGCACCTAGTCCAACAGTTAGAATTACAAAAAAATGTTTTGTCTATTTTTTTTTGGGGAGCTAAAAATTTAGGGTAATTATTTTTTAAGTGGGGTATCATATGAAAGGGCACTTGATATAAATTTCATAACGGTACTTTTTTTTAAATTTAGGGCGCGTAGTTTTTGACAAATGATCTCTTTGAAGTATGCCCCCACCCTATATCCGAACTTTGTAAGCCAAAAAACTTGAAAATATTCACATTGACAGAGGATCTAGCAAAGATTACTTTTCCATAAAAAAATAATAAACTAATGCCAACAAATTAATTTTGCGTTAGTTGTATCTCTTTTTGCACTGTATTCACAATTTCAGTTGGCTGTTAATAACTGAATATGTAGATAAATCTAAATCTGTAGCAAAACATTTTTAAATAAAATCTTTAGCTTGTCAAATATGAACTCTGAATGTTTTCATACTTTGCTTAAAAAAGTTGTTATATTTTTAATAGCCATCGAATTAGACAAAATCTTACACGAGCACAAGTCAGCTATGGCATTTTAAAAAATAAAACTTTTTGCTAACAAAAGAGAGTGAAACACGTGTTAAATTAATTTATTAATTGAAAGTTACGATTTTCCGTGAGTTAGTTTTTTTTTGCTTTCCCCCCGCTAAAATTAAACTCGGTTCAAGCCTAATATTATGAATTTTTTTATTAACCCCCCCCCCTTGGCTTCAAGGATTTAATCCCATGTTCCAGACACAAAATTATAAGGATTAAACAAACAAGGATTAAAGGAACCAACACCTTTTCTCGCCACAGGCCTCAGCACTAGGAACCCAAGACAAACATAAGGAAATTTTAATTTAAAGCCAAAATGGCATTGGTTTCAGGAACACTGAATATAAAGATATTGTAAAATTTTTTCTTATACTATGACAATAAAATTTTTATTATTAGTATTATTAAAGCTTTTTGTAAACGCCAATTGCTTCTGTTTTGAAACCGAAAGTATCCGCTGTTAGAGTAGCAAAACTTTAAAGCTATGCCAACATATTAGACAGCGCATCTTCACTTGATCTCCTGGCCGCTGAACGTATCGTCAAAGAAGACACATGATTAATTATGTTTGTTTATTGAATCTGACAGATCGTGACTACCTATTGCTAGCTTCCATACTTACTCTCAATAAAAAAATAGAACCTCATATCTTTAGAAATGAACTGAATATATTATAATACCTATGTACTACAACGTCGATACTCTTGATCCTGTCTTTCAGACTATTAATAACTTCAAAATAAAAATGTCTTATTTTGTAGAACTTAGTATTTAGGTGTTAGAAGATAAGTTAATATAAAAATATATTATATAGTTTTAATGTAATAAGCAACAAACTTATTAACTTTCCATTGGAAGTTATTGTAATGGGTCCGAAAATCGAAATCAAAATGTATAACAAATTTTTATGTTTCAAGGTCACTACACTATTTTTAAAAAGATGTCTGTGTGTGTGTGTGTACGTATGTACGTACGTATGTGTCCATTTCTTTCTAAGACGAAATCTCGAGAACGAAAAATGATATCGACTACGTTAGGACTTAGGGTGCCAATCGACGCGTAAATATGATCTGAAAGAAATTTTTTCAAAATCGGTTCAGCCGTTTTTTTTTTTATAATTATTGTTAAAAATAAATAATAATTATGTTTTAATGATAAAAATGATTACTTTTCTGTGCAATATCTAATTTAATTATTATTATTAAATATTTATCAAACTGGGAAGTTCGTCGTGTGGACCTCAAGGGTCGCACCTTAATCCTAATAAACGACCCACCTCACGGCTTGTTACCTATGATATTAGAAAATTTACCTACTTTACCAGTTTTAATTTAGATTTTAGTTTGCAGTTGGTAAGATTCTGGTTAAAATTATTTGGTAGATCTTTTTATTGTTGACTTTTTAACGTTAACATTAAAATGAAAGATGAAAATTTACGAAACTATATACTAACCGGCAAAAAAAAACCGGCCATTTTTTTTAAAGTCCCCTAATCGCATATTTTACTTCGACAAAGGGAGCTTAGCTGTTTTTCTTCGTTATTAATACTTTTAGATGTGCAAGTATTTCATTTCATAATACCTTTAGTTTTAATTTGAAGAAGTTAAAATCATTTTCAACCATATTAAAATACATTGATTAACTCAATGCCACAACGGTTTAACGATGTAAATCGAGTTCGCTAGAAGGCCATACACGATAATAAAAATTACTGGAGTCTATTAAAAACAGGCCACCTTAATTTTTACCCGATTACAAAATAATTACAAGTAAAAGAAAATCGTATTTGTATTGTTTCTGTTACTTTTTGATTTAGGTATTTTTTTGTGTTTATTTGTGGTCTTTTTTCATTCAGCTAATTTATGCATTCCGTGTTAATAACAAATGGTTCTTTAACCTACTATCAATATCTAGTAAAATTATTTAATATTTCAGTACTTTTGTAAAATACTTAAGGGTGGCCGGTTTTTTTTTTGCTGGTGAGTGTATTTTAACCAGAAGTATAACTATACCTATTCCCTAGTGCCTAGAACTTTATCAATTAAAAACATAACATTTTTCTGCAAATAATCGAATTGTTTAATGGTTTTTATGATTACGACCTCAGCTTTTCAATTCGACAATACAAATTTTGTAAATAAGTACAGATTAATTTTCACTTAGGCACTCTTAGTGCATCCAGCTTCTGAATTTAGATTTTATCTTTGGGTCTTAATTTCTTATACAAAGCTTTATTTTGCTGTTAGATCAATCATTATAAGAAATCTTATTTAATAAAAATTAAATTAAAAATTTAAAAAACCTTGGACGCAAAAAAGCAAATCTTTAAAATGTGAGAAAATAATTTATATCTACTATACCTGTATCTGGCACGATGCACTGTCTATTTTTTGTTTAGATGAAATATTTAATTCATAAATGCGTCGGGGACTACTGTAAAATGACAAAGATACCAATGTCTCCGTTGTTCCAATACATTTATGAATTATATTTCATCTAAACAAAGAAATAGACGATGCATCGGGCCAGATATAGCAGATATTAATTATTTTTCACTTTTTTAATGCGTCGGGTTTTTTTTATAATTTTTAATTTGATTTTTATTCCATACTTTTTAAACTAACTAATCAAAAACTGAATACATAATATGGGCGACTTGGAAATGGCTGAACCGATTTCAAAGCATGGCTAAAGCATGGCTAAAAACCATCTCGCAAATACCAGCTTTCAAACAAACAATACTGCATTGAAATCGGTCCATCCGTTTGGGAGCTACAATGTCACTGACAGATTACAAACTGTGATGGGAGCTGAAGATCTTGGAAACGACTGAACCGATTTCTATCAAACATGGCTAACCAAGCAAACAAACAAAACCGCATTGAAATCGGCCCATCCGTTTGGAAGCTGCAATGCCACAAAGAGATTACAAACGGCGATGAGAGCTGAAGATCTTGGAAACGGCTGAACCGATTTAAATCAAACATGCCTAAGAACCATCTCGCATATACCAGCTTTCAAACAAACAAAACCGCATTGAAATCGGTCCATCCGTTTGAGTGCTATAATACCACAGATAGATTACAAACTGCGAAGAGAGCTGAAGATTTTGGAAACGGCTGAACTGATTTCAACCAAACTTAGCTAAGAAGCATCTCGCAAATACCAGTTTTAAACAAACAAAACCGCACTGAAATCGATCCATCCGTTTGGAAGCTACAATGCCACAGACAGATACACAGACAGACAAAAGCTTCAAATTTATAACACCTGCTCTTTTTGCATCGGGGGTTAAAAATATAACAATACAATAGTAGATTGTATGTCTAGATAAGTAATGGAGCATATTACGGCGAGTGATGACAGTATGTAAAAACGAGCGATAGCGAGTTTTTACTATCTCACAAGCCGTAATAGCATTACGTACGAGACATATATGGTATTTTTTGCCATACCCACTACAGAATACTTACTTTTCACGTCATTTTCTAAAAATTCTGACAGATCATTTGCGTCGCCATATTTCCTTCCAGTATGCCGCGAAGTTCGTGCAAGTAAGTACTGACAGGCGCACGCAAGTGTACGCAGGCATATAGAGTGAATAAACAGAAGTTGCTATAGCAACCGTTATTTTCTGCGCTAGTGCGCAGAAAGTACACCATTTTCCGCACACCTGCCTGTTAAATGGGTCATTAATGACCGCTATACATACACCGAAAGTAGGTATTTTGTAGTGGGTATGGCAAAAAAAATTAAAATAGTAGCTACCTATCCATTACTTAGTCGTTATTTCTTTTGCGGAACACTTTTGTACAGCCTTTTAATTTGTTAATATATTATATACGTTTCTAAATATGCATAAATATTTTTTATAAAGCATTGACACTACAATTTACAATTGTCATTAATCACTATCATAATATAATTATATAATTACTGGTGTTGTTTACTTGAATTATGCAAAAAAAAAATAGATTCAATGTCAAAAGCTCTGAATAATTATTTTTAACCTAATTACTTTTATTTTAATGTTTTTATTATCTAATTACACTTATGAACTCTGATGCTGAGCGTCTGTAATTTACAATATCTAATAAGAAAAATATATATTGCTTTGGATGTACATTTCCACATTTTGGATAGGTTCTAAGAATTAAATTATCCAAACCATATGAGAGTTTCAAGGTTTCTTACGTAAGATTAAAAAAGTATCGAAAAAGTTTTTAAATTAACAACTAATTCTTATTTACCGGTCAACGTGATGTACTGCGCTAGACTTGTAGTCGGAAGGTTAAGGTTTTTTCCTCAGCTAATTCAATGACCACACAATTAATGTCGAGGTAATGCCTTCCTAAAAATCGCTAATCGATCGCTAATAAATGTACCATTCAAATTTCTCTACGACTAGTCCCATGTAACGCTAATAGACTATTGACGACGTTAGCAAAATATATAACCTCTGATGACTGATTTCTGTTTCCGGTTACAATCCGAGAACTAGAAAATATCAATTGGATTTGCAATATGTTATCTATACTAATATTATAAAGAGGTAAACTTTGTGTGTTTGTTTGTTTGTTTGTAATGGATAAACTCAAAAACTACTTAACTGATTTTAAAAATTCTTTCACCTATAGAAAGTTACATTATCAACGAGTAACATGGGCTATATTTTATTTTCAAAAAAAATAAGGGGGGGTAATAAATCATAAATTCTTATCTCTGGACATACTAAACTGATTATAAAAATTCTTTCACTAATAGAAAGCTACGCAGGGGGGGAGATTCTCGCGGGGGGATAACAAATTAACAATATACTAAATATACGTGAGCGAAGCAATGGGTGACCGCTATTAAATCATAATTTCCTACCACACGAGCGAAGCCGGAACGACTGCTAGTACATAATAAATTGAAAATATTAATTGGTAGTAGGCCCAGATAACCCTGAAAAAATATGTTATTTTCGCCCGACATTAACTAACACCTGTACTTTTAAATTCCTATCTCTCGAATCACACCAGACTTGTTGATATACTCGTAGAAGAACGGTATCATCACGCGCAATTGAAACAAACCTATTAGGTACATATTATTATTAATTAATTAACATTATGACGTCTGACCTTTCATATTCATGCAAGACGCATGTACAATGTGAAACACATTATAAATATTCACACAACATGTTATTAACTTATTAATTTGGTAAACAACGTTTAGGTATAAACATAATCAAAGAAAAGACATTAAATTTTGGAATGCATGTTATTTTTCTTATTTGGTTTTTAATTAAACGGAATAATATAAAACCTGTAATTTAATTTGGTAATCACGTTTCCTTAAAAAAAGTAATAAAAACGTTATAACATATTTATTAGACATTGTATTATTGATTTTCGTAATAAAAAAAAATTCTATGGTATTTCTCTATAGGGTTGTTTTTGGTTTGGAATCAATTATTTATAGATATCAATGTTATTTTTCTGCATGAATAAGAATTAAGAGATATCTATTATCGTCTATTTTTTATTTATTTATTGTAATTTACAGACGCGTCGACAACTGTCATTAGCGTCTTAAATTACATTAAATAACAACTAACTTAAAACTAAATAACATCACAAAACATCCATGAGCGCAGGTGGGATTTGAACCCACGACAGTCTAATCTACTAAGTACGCTATTCACTAGGCTACACTGCCCTCTATTATCGTCTATTATCAAACATTATGCTTGATAATAGATATTTTTTTATTTTTTCTGTGCTCTAATTGGGGATCAAACGAAACTTCTCATTAAGCTAAACTAAACATAAAGGTCAGATAATTCTATAAGAGGTGAGACAAGAACAAGAACGAGCTGATTTTCGGTCGGATAACCTGGTGTATTTTGTAGGATCTAAGACTTATTTGTCCTTAACCCTCTACAATAACTTACAAAGAGAAATGACAGTCGGTAAGTTTGTACTTTTACTAATACCCGTTTTATTATCTAACATGAGGGAATACGCTTAAACGTAATACTTTTAGAACATAAGCATTACTTTGAAAGCATCTTGGTTTAAATAAAACTCAAAAAGCTAATTTAGGTATTGAACATTTCAAAACCATTGATGTTAAACATTATTGTCGCCTCTTTACTTACTTTTTAGTCAGAGCTGCGGGCACAAGGCAGTAAAGAGTAAAGTTTTATAGTTGTTAAAAAATATGAATAGCTAAGATTATGATAAAGAAGGTTCTTAATTTGAATAGAGTACAGTGGACTTGGTCCCAATATATGTTAGTATTGAAATATTTGGCCAGTAGTAATGTAACTGGCCATACTTTACATATGTAGCTATAATGTTATTATGATCAGTAATTTATTACTACTTTAAATGGCGAGTTGTTACTGCAAATCGACTGTTACATTGTATTAATGTATAAGACATAATATATACGTGAAATATATCCATAGTATCGTCTCTTTCTATCGTGTCTTTCGTATTAGTCTGTATTCATAATGCAAATTATTATATTATTGTAGATGATTTAGCTCGGTTCACATAAGCCAAGTTGTAGCTACATCATGCTTTTTGAAGTGAAACTTCTTTACGCACGGTAGAGTGAACTGGATTCATGCAGCTGAATGTGTACCGCATGATGTGCAACGAAACGACGTTACTAAACGCTGCACCACAACTCCTGCACTGCTGACGTATGCGGATGTGTGTGTGCATGTGTGTATGCTGCAGATGAAGCGACTAGAAGCTCCACTTTTGTACCGTGTAGTGTAAAATATACTCGTATCAAATAATTAATTAGTATTTGAAACAAATAGTTACTGAAGTTTCCTTTAAAGAGAATTAAGCTTACGTCAAAGATATTATGTATTGTACAGGTAATAAAAAATACAGATAATACGTTTTTCTAAAATTTATTAAAAGCCGCCAACTTCCAGAGTTATCTAGGAAGGCTAGCCATAAATTATTCTTCAGGCCAAAACAGGACGGGGAGAAGTTATATGACAAAAATTAAATTTATTTTCTACATTTTAGTGCGTAACATAAGCGTGTTATTTTAGATTTTTTAAAACTGTAAATTTTATTTTCAAATTTTTAGGCTGGAGACACGTTTTCCCACCATCAATACCGTAACTCCCACCACTTGTTTTTAAATTTCTATTTTTTAATTAGTTATATAAATAATATCAGAATATTGTATTGTCAGCAAAACTATGACTGCAAAGTTTCACGTCAATTGGACATTTGGAAGGGGGTGAAAATCGAGTGGCAAGATTTTTTTACATACAACATACATACAAGTAAAGCTAATATAAGCGTGTTAAACAGTACTAGGTCTCGTTGAATACAGGACGTGTAAAACCGTTTTATATTATTTATCATTTTTTTAACAATGCGCTGAAAATCCAATTCTTTATACTTTTTCTTGTTCTCAGATTATAATCTGGGAATTGGGAGTAACTCCACATAAACAATGAGGGTCTTATGGCCTTTACATTTTCACTTCTCAAAAATTATTAGAACTGGTGAAAAAGGACATAAACTAAACGTAATTAAATTTTGAAATTCCTAGTAGAAAACCATTAACGCGAGAAAGTTTGTACCACGTAAATCCTTATTGAGCTTCAGAGATAGAAAATGCACTGTATAGATTTATAACAATTTATTCTTCTGTTGAGCGACTGTAAACAGAGCTAAATAAAATATCTGAAAAACAAAAATAATGTGAACATTCGCCGCCATGTAAACAAGTGACAGTCGGTCACGGAATTGACCGTACATAATGCATAATTAATGTGCAATAAATTTTTCGAAAAACACAAAAAAATAAAATATTAAAACTACAAAACTACAATAATAAATAGTTATATTAACAATAATGATAGAAATCATTTATTCATAATGCGCATGTTAGATTGTGTTATATTTGATGGATACATGTAAATTATTATTTATTATACTAATATAAATTATAAAAGAGACAGTTTTATAGTTACGAAAGTCAACTGTAAATTTTTTAAGCACCGGAAAAAATATATCGATATGATATCTTGCCGATTATAAAAATAAATATATTTCTTCATAAATATCCATTATAGTACAAGAGTTTTTAGCTGTTACAAGAACTATTCTATTCTAAACTCATTTAATTTGCAAAATAATGTTTAGTTGAAAAAAACATTTTCATAAGACATCAACAGAATAAAAAATGACTAACGGTCATCCATTAATTTATTTTATTTGCAACTGCATTAATACAATTCAATTATTAATATAGGCGTTATCGGGTTCAAAACACAGTTCCTACTGATTACATTTTCCCACTATTCTATTGACGTCGATTGTTCTTTATCGGAAAAACAATTCTGTTATCATAAGATTAAACTATTTATTTTAGCGGAGGGTTAATACGCTGTCGTTTTAAGTTTTAAATTTTACAAAGCAATTATGTTAATTATATTGTAAAGTTTTCCCATAAAATTACACGAATTTACCTAAAAGCAAAAATTAGCGAAAATTCGACTAAGCTACGATCTCAGTTTATATAAAAATTTTACAACTCCGGTAAACAGTCTGCGCACCTTTGGAAAACTCCTTACAATCATTAAACCAGGCGCCACATAATGGTCAATTAAGATATCTTCTAATAATCCTGAAATTTTCCCCCTCTACTGATGTCTGCTACTCCCATGGGGGACGAAAATAACATTTTTTTCGAATTTTTGGCTTTCTTTAAACTCTACGACAAAAATAGTTATATGTATACAAAATTAAAGCTCACTAAATTTTCTACAAAAAAGCTACTATACCTACATATTTTTGTTAGACTCGTATTTCCGCAAAATTTTCAGTATTTCGTTTATATAATTTCTTATTTTAGTTTAAACATAATTAGTCCAAATGCAAGTCGAAAATAGCTAGCAGTTTTATGATGAAAAATAATATAAATATTTCGCTGTTGGCAATCAAATCGATTCCAAGTGCAAAATATTTTTTCCTGTTATTTTTCCATTATTTCTTTTTTTTTAGAAAAGACCCATAAAAAGTTAAAATTATGACTGTATTGTAGTAAAAATTTCCACAGCATCTCATTATTTTATAGTAGGTAATGAATATTGTGTTTATACATAATGTATGATCATCTCGGTACATTTCCTGCAATGGGACCAGTAATTGTCACCTCTGGCAACAGTGGCCCGCGATATACCCAGCGCTTGACCAGATGGTCACATCCTCACGCACACATACAAAGGACATCATATTTAAATACATACTTATTACATGTGATTATTTTTATCTAGCATCTCTGTGAATACATAATGCTTCATACTTTACCTATTACACATACACTAGCATATATTGTGATTATACAGACTGATTGTTCGAATATGTCACACGAAAAAATTAAAGTCATCTAGAGATAATTTTCGGTAATCCGTACAATTGGCCTTCAATGCAGAAATCAATATATATCATTCAACATCATACTTAGTATGATGTTGAATGATATATATCTACATTTATAATAATTTTAATTATTATATCTGAAATTCCAGATTTAATAGCAATTAAATAATCTCACAAATTCAATAATAAATTCATTATTTGCCAAAAAAGTGACACCTATATTTTACCATTCCAACTTCACAATTAGGAAAATGGTTACTAACTTATGAATTATGACTTTTTTTTGTTACCTAATACATATTGATAAAAATATATTCATTTGATAGAAATGAATGTGAAATTTATTATAAACAGTTTTTGAAACATTGATGTCAATGTTTATGATGACCCCTCCACAAAAAATATAAAATGCTTGTGTCCATCAAGTCTTCGAGAAACTTATAAATTTCAACGACCCTCCAAGGCGGGAGTCGCACCTCTCCAGAACAGGTCTTGAGCGCCTTACTAATATGAATCCCAAAAAATAATTGAAATTAAAATTTTTAAATATGTAATTAATTACGTATATTTTTCTTGCATGTATAACAATGACACCCTGTAGCTAAAATTTATACACCGTATTATACATAGATGTACGTATTAGTATCTTTAATAATTCTATGTAGTCAGAGGCGACATTTTTTGGAACAGGTTTAAATACTATAATTGCTATCAGACGAGTTCTGTTCTTTTAATGTAAATTACCAGATTGCGTTTAAAAAGGTCGAATAGAAACTTACACTGTGATGTACT
Source organism: Mongoloraphidia duomilia (assembly GCA_039654895.1). Lineage (NCBI taxonomy): Eukaryota > Metazoa > Arthropoda > Insecta > Raphidioptera > Raphidiidae > Mongoloraphidia > Mongoloraphidia duomilia. The sequence continues at coordinate 30,755,955 of CM077522.1, forward strand.
GACGCATTAATATTTTATGCATGGAATAAGTGAGGAAAAACACTTGAAAAAATGGAAAATAATTTATATTCAAATAATAATAATAATAATAATAATAAATTCTCTTTATTCTTTGACTGCTAAGCAGTATTGAAAGCGTCAGGTACAATATAAATTGATAGAAGAACTCTTAAGACATATTATCACAAATCACAATACACATTAAAATTTATATTAAAATATTCATCAACAGAATATAGTTCTTCATTTATGAAGATTTCCTTTAACTTTTTTTTAATATTCTTTATGTTCATTTCCAAAATGTTCAGCGGTAATTTATTGCATATTCTGACAATGTAATTGTACGTGCTGTTATTTAGGACCGTTAAAGTACTAATTTTTTGTGCAATACGTCCATTACCACGAACATTGTATGGATTATTTCTTTTGCTGAAGTACTGCATATTTTGTTTGAAGAACAGAACACAGTTTATAATAAAAATTCTGTAAACAGTCAACAAATTAAACATTTTAAAAAGCGGTCTGCATGATTGTCTGGAGTTGACACCTGCTATTAATCTAATAATTTTTTTTTGTATAATGAACAATCCCTTTACATGCGTTGACGTTCCCCAGAAAATAACTCCATAACATCAAACTAGCAGACCCCGAGCAAAAATTATCTTGCAAAAGCAATAAATTAAAAACGTCAACATTAATGTTGCAAGTCTCTATTGCAATTAATGTGGAAAAGGGCACGCCGATGTAATATAAGCACAAAAACATTCATATCTCTTTCAGTTTGGAAATAGGTGCTGAAAGCTGCAAGAAATTACAAAGAAATAGTAGAAAACCAAAAGAGATACAATGTTTTCAAATCAGTGTGTATTCTATCAACATGGCTAGTTTTTATTGTCGATTCATTTCTAATGCGTTCTTATGAGAACTCTCACAATAATGTTGTGATTTTCAAATAATAATAAAAAAAATAATTCTACAGCGTTACTATTATTTAACATCAACACATCTTATAAAATTGAAAATTCCCGCGAGATTCGTGCAATACTAGCAGATACTTTACTACTGCAGTGATCGATATGTTCCTATATACCAGCGCATTGGTGAGTTCACTGCATGCGCGAGGGTTTTTGTGTTAATTATAGCGAATTTGCCGATTTCATCATTTTTTGCACATCAGTTCACTACGTATTATATAACAAAGTCCCCGCCGCGTCTGTCTGTCTGTGTCTGATTTTCTCCATAACTATTCACGAGAAAGGTTTAGATGTATAATTGAAATATGATGACCTGGCTTCACCCGGGTGAAAATCGGGGGTAATCTCAGAAAACCGATTTCTTCGTAACTATATTGAACGGATTTTGTTCCGATTTTCACAATTAGATAAATTGATTCCCGAGGAAGGTTCGGATGTATAATTAAAACTGGCCGGCCCGGCTTCGCCCGAGTGAAAATCGAGAGTAATCTCAGAAGACTGATTTCAAAATTTTATTCACTGTTCGACAGGTAATACTTTGCAGTAATGTATTAAATAATCATAAATTCATAGTACCCGGGCGAAGCCGGACCGAGTCGCTAGTATCTACTAATAATCGAAGTGAGCGTAATTTTGGAAAGTCTCTTATTTTAGCAGTTGTAACGTCTCATCTATTATATGATTATCATATAAAGAAAGATGTTTGTTTGTACTCGAGGACCAGATTTTTCTCTCATTAACAAATAGCCCATACTTTCGGAAGTAACATAGGTTATAACATTATTACGCGACCTACGACGAAAGGGGAATAAACAGTGAGCGAAAATGGAGATTTGGACCCAGGCAATGTTGTACCGCGTTGCTATTTAAAAATAATTCAGATTTGCATTCTGCATCCAACTTTATAGTAGACATATTTTGATCCATAATAAAAATAACATCGAGCTTGTATCGATTATTATTAACCAAATTTATCACGTAATTTTAAAATGTTGAGTAAAATAATAGCAACTACAATCGATTAACTCGACAGGTACAATATTTTGTCTATTAATGAAAAATTAAACAGTTCAATAATACAATTTATTACAATTCATTTTTGCACAAGGCAAACTATTTGAAAGGTAAAGTTGCCAGATATATGAGCAATATATTTATGAATCTGCTTCTGCAGTGAATCCGAGTTTCCACTACTCATTAATACTATTAGAAGTTATGCTTCTTTAAGCGTTGAACGATGCGAGTGCTTCACTGCAGATAGTTATTGAACTAAGAACCCGCTTAGGGTATTATGTTTTTGACGTGAATGTCTCATACTGGGGTGGCATTTTAGAAATATTAGATATAACGGAACTATTAGGAAGTAGTTGACATGTGAAACAAAACACAGCATGTATAACTATGTTATGTGTCAGATGCATTAAGCCAGGTGACCGTGCGAAAAAGTACGAGTCTATCGACAGGTACAAACGCAAAGCCCAGGTCTATAATTTACAATTCAATTCAATGCAAAGCCCAGGTTCGATCCCGAAGCTTTTAATATTTTATTTTTTTTATAATGAAAATATATAGGGAGATACCTATTGGATAACAATTTAAAATATTTATATAAAATTAAACTACAATAATTATTTTATTTTTTATATTTTACAAACATTTGAGTTTATAAGATAAATAAAAGCGGATGTCTATTTCTTTCCATGACAACGAATACAATCATTTGTGTTTTTACGGTATTCACGTCATCTGTCTGAACCCGCAATACAGACATACTCATTTTTTTGTATTTTTATTTTATAAACAACTAACTTCTCTTCGTGGTTCCAGAATGATTACATAGGACTGAGAGTAAAAAAACCAAACCATATTGATTCATTTTTACTTGGATAAGTATTTCAAAAAGATTTATAAGCTTTGCTTGCCACATTATTTCAGAACTGTCACTATAAATAATGAACCAATGATTAGGATATCCCGTTAAAATGTAGACATCTTTCCCCAAATATCTTTAAGCTAGGAATGCATGCTTTTCTATTATAAACAAAATCAAATATTACTTGTATGTATAATATTTTGTTCGATAGAATCAAGCATACAAACAGCATAATAATATTGGTCGTATTAATAGTCCAAATTTAAGAACTTGTGTGCTCTTAAAAGATCAACTTCGCAAAATTAACGATGTAGGATTCGATTTTTTAATACAATAAATTATTAACGATATTATCAGCTTCTAAAGCGTCAGTCTATAAACACACATTCATTTTTATTTTATTGTAAATTATAGACGCGGGGACAACTTAGGTCATTAGCGTCTTGATAACATTAAATAACAACTCACTTAAAACTAAATAACATCACAAAACATCCATGAGCGGAGGCGGGATTCGACCCCACAACAGTCTGATCCAGAGGCCGCGACGCTTACCACGGGGCCTCACTGTCCTCAAACACACATTACATCATATTATTTAATTTCCTAGTAACTTAACGATCTTTTCAGTTTCTATTTGTAGTTTGATAACAATGTCAATTTAATTTGTTAATTAGGTATTTAAGTTTAAAAAAAAAATTAGTTTTTTAATTTTTTTTAATAATTTAACATAAATAATATTGAAAATCGAAAAGAAAATTTTTTTAAAGCTATAGATAAATTACTAAAAATTAATTAAAATGTATAAAAATTTAAAAAATATCACGTGACTTCAAAACGCGCCAGGAATGTTTGTGACGTCGTTATGTTAAAATGTGTCTGCATTTGTTGGTATTTGTGTATATGTATTACACATACTATCAAAAATAATAAATTTTTAACTTGCTAACCATGGATACAAAGACCATAGATAACATAATGACGTCACAGGCGTTCGGATTCTTTCGGCGCGTTATCGGAACTGAGTTTAAAAATTAATTTTTATTTAAATATAACTTTTTAATTAGTAAGCAAAAAAATTAAATAAAAACAGTTTTGCTATAAAACTTATATGTGGTCCTTCCATTTAAGTAAAAAAAAAATTCATTTAAAAACCCAATTGCGAACAGCCTTAGGTACAGATGTGGCCCCGTTCTCCTTGCAAATTGCCAGGTCTCCACGCGCGAGTACGGGATAGTGTGTCATACGTTACACACATTTTCGTGGCTTTGTTTTATTACTCAGCTCTCTATAGCACTCCTTAGATTTCAAGGAACATGTTATATCAAAATCGGTCCAGTGGATTTTAAGTTAATAACGTTCAAACCACCTGTAGAAATTTTATATATTAGCATAGATAATACATAATGTATTAACATAGATAATATATAATATAATGTGTAGCAATGACTATTTGAGCCCTGAAGAAATTACAAATAAATAACGATACGTTGGCAAATAATAAAAATTTAATCTTTATATTTCAGGACAGTCGTTTGGGTCTATTAAATTTATAATAAATAAGTTTTTCAGTAGACCTGATACACATTTTTTTTTTCTTTTTAATTAATATTATTAATCAGTTAATTTATTATCAGACGATCGTTTCGGTCTACATTGACCATCTGCAGTGACATCAAATTTCACAAAATGAAAATATAAATTGTACATTATGAGGTGTGAGTATTCTAAATATATAAAATTTGTCAAGTAGATCAAATAATAAAAGTCTAAATTCTATAACAGCCATTTTCTAAGTGAATTTACACATTTAACTGATCCTTATTACCCAATAATATATTCGTTTAAATAGCATATATGATGATGGACGTAAACAATAGAGATTAGCATAGATATTTTTTCTACAAAATATTTTGTAGTCAAAATGAAATAGATTGTGTATCAAGGGCTTAATGAAATCGATTTTCGACGAGATGTGACACGAATCAAAATCGCATTCCAACCTTGATGCACACAATTTTTTTCCTATACCCTATAAAATAGCGGCTTTTGTCTTCATTTCCAGTATTTTCAACATTTTTAACACTCATTTTTTAATTTTCACGAATATTTGACATATTTTCACTTGTGTAGCAAACCGGCATACAGTGCATTGATAGCACAGTTGATTAACGCGCCGTGCTTTGTATATATTATGGTTTACAAGTTCGCAGACTCGATCCCAGATAGAGGAATATGAAATATATTATAGAGTGGGTGCTTACTTGATGTAAATTAATATTAAACATTTTGAATAATAATAAAATACGAAGTTTTTAAATTTACACTATAACTTTATTTTATGACAATTGTTTCGTCAACACAGTGACTTCTTCAGAACATATCTTATACTTTATTTCTTACCTGATAAGAACCTATATATTATTTGTACGTTTTGTATTTTATTGTAGTATAAGATATGTTCTGAAGAAGTCACTGTGTTGACGAAACAATTATCATAAAATAAAGATATAGTGTAAATTTAAAAAACTTCGTGTTTTATTATTATTCAAAATGTTGAATATGAAATAATATTAAAATCTCGATTAAAATTATTGATTTTTACGTTAAAAGCGGGCGATTAAATAACTTTAGCGCCCGGCTCATTACCGGCGTAAAATCTGTCATTTTATAAAGGGTAGGACAAAAAAAATGTTTTGGAATCAAGTTCATCTCAAATCGATGACTATTGATACGGCCGCCACAGTTGAGAGTCAGCAAGGAAGTCATAGTACACGAGACAGCACGACACTGTATTAATTTTTCATTACCTTTATAGAATATGACTTATGTCTGAGCTATTAATAATTCACCAGGTCTAACGGGGCTGGGCGAACGTGCTGATCGCTTGTCGTGTCGGTTTTATATTAATGCTTGTGACGGCAAGGGAACTATTTGAAAAGTATACCTAACCAATGATTTTCACAACGTGTTTGAATATTTCATAAAGTTTCTTTAACAGAAAAATGTTTTACACTATTTACTTTGAAACTACTTAAAGTTCAATAGAAGTACGTTCTTTAAATAAGCTGAACTTTTTTTTTAGTTTTTAGTAACTTTTTATTCATTAGTTATTTAACATAAGAATTGAAGAAAACTGAGAAACTGTTTCAATATTTAAAATAAAGTGAGCAGAAATTGTCAACAAAAACTAGAAAAAATTATGTATTATTATATTGGCACTAGATTGACTCCATTGAAATTCGACGGAGTGAGGATATTATCTAGAAAAGTATCTTAGAAACAGAGCTGGGCAAAGCACCGAACCTAAGTGCTTTAAACACCGAGCATTAAGTACTTAATACTTTCATAAACGCTGGATTTATTCAAATAGCAAGCACTTTCGTTTTCAAAAATGCTTAAAAGCATCGAGCTGGAAAAAATTAAGCATCAAACATTTTAATGTAACTTCTTAACTTCCAACATTATAGTACAAAAGTAATTTCAAAACATACCTATATTTTTATAAGGATAAACGAAATAATATGCTTTATTAAATTTTTCGATAAAAATGTTTATTAAGTATTTAAAATATTTGTTAAGCTTTCCTAATGCTTAATAAGCATTCTTAAGCAATTTATAATCCTTACGTGCTTAATAAGTAGCAAGTCTTGAATTTTGACGTATCTCCAAGTTTCAATGTCCCTAGAGTATCCACCATTTTTAACCGACTTCAGAAAAAGGAGGTGTTCTCAATTCGGTTGTATTTTTTTTTTATGTTTGTTACCTCATAACTCAGTCATTTATTAACCGATTTTGAAACATTTTTTTTTATTTGAAAGAATATACTTTCAGATTGGTTCCATAGAAATTTCATCAAAATCGGTTCAGTAGTTCGGCTGATTTTAATAAAAGTGAGTAACGGCGTGTGATTTTTTAAGGTAAATGTCACTTTTTGACATATCAGACAGCGTAAGAAAGTCGGTTTTTAGAGTGATCAATTTCATTCGACGCATAATTACATAATGAACACCTGATAAGGTGTGCAAAAAATTAGAATTGGCAGTTTTTTTATAACAAAAAAACTACTGTAAAATGTTTATTGCAAATATTTTCTCTACGGTAGACTGGTCTCTAATCTCTAAGGGCAACCAATGGGAGGTTAGCAGTGTGGTTTTACGTTTTACCCAAACATCAAGCCTCTTTTTTATAATATTAAAGACAACTCTCTAGCTTTGTCTATTTCTCAGCAAGTTATACCTTGATCTGTTGTTGAAAAATCAAAGTTAACACAGCCATCAGGTGTCCGCACCTACACGTTATTATATTTAATTAACAAAATGCTTTTGTAACTGAAAAAAATATATTAATCGACCCACGATTAAATAATTTACATTTTGTATAAAGACATGCTAGCATGCCATAGGAACGTACATTAAAATCGTGTTGTTTGCTGTACGGTTTCTAAACTTATTAATATGTTTTGTCAAAAAAACAATTAACTGAATTTTTCATAGAAAAAATAGAAATGCGTTAAAAATAGCTAGAGGCCGATTGCTGCACTAAATTTATTTTTAACATGTGTATTTTTAGTTATAATTTAATTTTGAATTTCAATAATTTAATATGTTGCACAATAGTAACTGTGCTTAATTGCTTTTATTTGCACGTATTGGTATTTCTACGGTATCTACTCTTTATCTATGAATGTAGGGTGTAGCAAACAAGACTGAATTAAAATGGTTCAATGTATTACATTTTGAAAAATTATAATATAAATTAATTGAAAAGTAGTTAAAATTTTTTCTAAAACTAAAAGTTTACAACTGCGATGTCTTTTTTTAAACTAATGCCCGTCTTCTGAATGGACAGGTACTGGTACTATTACCATAGTTACCATTTATAAAACTCCCACAGCACCGGTAACGTCGCGAAGTTACGCACCTGTCGACGAAGTAACAATGTAGAAAAATAAATGCTTTGATAATTAAAATAATGAGTTTAATCACACCAAAAGTTAATTTAGAATAAGTTCCCATTCTTAGAAATTACAATAGAAGTTAAGAAGGAAGATCTCATTGAAATAGAATCGATCAAAAATAATACTGTTATTTAAAACTGCATTTATTACTAACGTTTCGACATACTTCATGTCATCTTCAAAGTTTTTATAATAATACAAAAATAATACGCACGAGCAAAACTTACCGTAATCAGCTACCATTTCATGGTGTGAAACGCGGTTATATAAATTCAACTTGCTCCGCAAGTATCTCTTGTGTGAATAATATTTTGTTGTACATTTGCCGTGATAGTCATTCCTCATTCGATACCGGAATATATTATATTATATTAAATTTATATGATCTCTTTTTGAGTTTGATTTCTGCTATTTGAAACGGTTCAGCAGCTGTAGATTCAGAACGACAAGAGTAATTAAGAATGTCATATCGTCGAATCTGAAGAAGAGATAAACATAAAAATAGCGGCCGTCGCATTCCATCCGAAGTCTGAACTCATCAGAACAATGTCCATAAAACAGAAACTGATAACAACTCATCCACAGACATACATTCGTAGATATAAACATATAAAATTTATTGATATGTATACAGTTTTTATTGTCTCATTTAAGAGGCCGCGCGCATTTCTAAACAAAGTAAACGAGAAATACGTACACGCATATTTTCATTTTTTTATAGCTTCGTAAACCAAATGTTAAGATAGATATTTTTATGTCGATTTAATATACAATAGTTTTACGTGCAAAACATTTTAACCTTTGACATGATAGTTGTTTTGTATCACGCGAATGTTAGGTTTGTGGAACATGGATTGGGTTGGGTTTATAATTCGATAAACTGACTAATTATCTCTATTTATTTACATGCTATTGTGAAAAATTATAGTATAGGTCTGTTATTATTTATTTTGTGGAAATTACTAGGAATATAAATTTTGAATTTGAGATTTTAGAATTTTAAATACGACATTGTAATTATTTTAATAAAACAAAACAAAAAAAAAATGAATTAAACTTTAGCTCCTGATCGTATCTTTCAACGTAGGAAGGTTCGTATGGTCTCATTTTAAAGATAAACTGCAGTTCACGATTCCGAGATTTTTCTCAAAAATTTGATTTGATTTTCTGTCATGTAATTTTAAATATCAAAATTAATAATCAAGGACAACATTTTTAAATTTTTCTGCTGACCGTTTACAATAATATCATTTGAGATTTAAGAAAACCTCAAAGTTTGAAAATACGGCCGAGAGCTTGTACGGCAAGAAGAAGGATAGTGTACAGTACAGTTAAAAAAAAAAACTAAAACAGAAAAATAGTGAAAAAATATATCAGGTAGAGAATTTATAATGTATATTGTATATATAGTAATGTAAAGTAATAAACAAATATTTTGTAAATAAACGTCCATTGAGCAAGTTCAACAGCGGATTTCCTGTCATAAGACACAGAGAACGCGCTTTTGCTGTCCTCAAGTTCAAATCTAATTACCGACATAAAAATAAAATAATCATATTATCTATATGTCTACATTTCACTTCCTTTGTACACAGATTCCATTAAAATATCATGTACAATGTGTTCACGATTACCTGAAGTCATATAATTAGCTTATACCATGAATATATGATAATTAATTAAATTCGATCACTTTTGATCACCGCGTACATGTATCTTTTATATCAATCTCTACTGAGGTTATTGTCTATTTTCAATAGTAAAACAATTCAGAATAATAAAACATTTTTCTAGAAGTTAACAAACACTTGAGACAAGTCAAAATTCATAATAATAATTATTTTTCACAAACCTACAGATCTAGATTCTGAATTCTGAGAAAAACTATCAAAATATGCTCTGTAAACAACAACGCCTACTGTTCATTAAAAAAAACGAAATACAGTGAGCTATGGAAAAATATTGTACGGCTTCAAACCATATAGTTTTTATAAGACAAAATTATCCACTATAGTAAACATTTTTAAAACATGTCACTTTTATGCTATATTTAGGCACTTTATGGTGACATGAAAAAATAAATAAATAACAATTTTCAGTCAATTATATAATTGATACCAGACATATCGGAAAAAATCATTTTAGAACTTACAGTACTCAACCGTGACATGATTACTAAACTAACATTCTCCTTATATGCTTGGGATCAAGGATAAGGAGACTGTTCGTTTAGTAATCATGTCACGGTTGAGTACTGTAAGTTCATTCCGCCGCGAAAGTGGAAAGGTTCAGGTTCGATTCCTGACTGTGACTATGGTTGGTAAAATGATTTTTTCCGATATGTCTGGTATTAATTATATAATTGGCTGCTTATCCAATAAAACATTTTCAATTTCAAATCAGCCGTATAAAATATCTATTAATTTAACAATTTTCAGGTTTTGTTTTATGTTAATATCTATTTATTAAATTACAGCTAAAAGCCTCTTTCGTAATTCCGCAAAACGCCTAAAAAATAACTGCGTATTTTAGAAATCAAGAACAACTCAAATGAATCTGCAGTTAATTATCTGTGAACCACAATACAACGCTGATAAATTACAGTAGTTAAAAACTTAAAATACCTCAGTAGAAATTATTAAACGAGACTAGACGGATCCATATTGCATCAGACAGTCAGGCGTCATACTAAAGGCTATAATTGCTAGCTCAAAGGTGAACATCGACGCTGGTAAGGGAATGCAAGAGAGAACGAGTCTTGGCAGAACACAATAAAGTAAGCTTACTGTGGGTGCCGAAACACTCTGGAATGAGCCTTTTTCCTGAGAGTAGTCGTTTTAATCAGCCACGAGAGGCAGCACTTATGGTAGGGACAAACATTATTTTTTCCCAATTTAGTGCCGTGTTATTTTAGTCGTATAACTTAATTATTTAAGATTATTAAACAAATAAAAAAATGTTTTTAAATAACCACAATGCCAATGAAACATTGTAGTTTGGCTAATTGTACTTCAGATAATCGATATACAGATAAAAACGTGTTTTTTATACCGTTCGTAAAACGTCACATTGACGAGGTTAGATGTGAGAAAGCGAGAAGAATGGATTTGACAAAAGCAAAATAACAAAATATACATATGAAATGGTCAATAAATGATAAACTAATAACTTGAAGTCATAATTTATATTTAATAAATGTACATTGATTGACAAAATATAACCTTAAATTGTTACAGAATAAAATTTATTAATTATTATTAATTTAATTGTCTTAATCGCCAAGTTAGTATTTTTGACTCATATTTTGTTCTGAAATAAGTTTTAAACTTATATAATTACTTTGAACGTCTGTTATTCGAGTTCGAAAGTATCGCTTTATAAAATCAATATAATATAATATACTACTCTGCTTACTTACCTGTCAATTAATTCATTTTATTCTCCTGAAATTTTTAAATTACGACAAGACAGCCAACGTTTTAATGTTATAACATTATTATCCATGACATTTGCAAATTTTAATTTTGCTCCTGGCACGTCGTCTTCTGTCAAAAACATTTTTTTAAACCTGCTTTTACATGCATTTTCCTACCGTACCACTAGCGCTGCTAGTGAGAAATTTTCCGTACTTCAGGAAAAAGGCTCATTGAAGGCAATGAAGAAAAGCTTATGATTTGGCGAGGAAAGGATCGTCAATTTCATACATTGGCCCAGAACCTGCCCTGGCAGTAGGGTTGCCAGATCAAAAACCAAGATTTTCGGGACATTTCTAAGGCGAAGGCAATTTATTTCAGGGGGGAGTTATTGTGAAAAAAATGTTTTATTATTTTACTATTTTTTGTATTTATCATTAGACTTGTCTAATTTTATTCATTTATCACACACCAGTACACGGTGAGATGTGGGACGCGCTTCTGAGTGCGTAAATCACACATAATTTCGTGTGAATCTTTAATAATTCATTTTATTGTTCCTAATTTGTCTTTACCAACATAAGGTAAGTCCGAAGAATACAATTAAATACAAGTAAAAATACATATGATATGTACAGAAATTGCAGATAGTGCTAAATAAATAAGTACTACTTAACATGTAACTTAGTGTCGTTTTTTGCGATCGCGAGCACGAATTCGTTGAACTTATGCATTTCCGGGATAGAAAACATAAATTTCGGAACACGGGACAAACCAACGAATTCCGGGATATTCCCGGAAATCCCGGCCATCTGGTAACCCTACCTGGGAGTGTCTAAAATCACAGTATACGGGATCAAATAAAAGAATGGATCAAAAATCAGCATAAACACACTGGAATCATATTTCCAGGCAACATGGCAAGGCTTTCATTGAAGAGCCATCCCGAAAGAAAGGACTAGGTCTTCCTTTCTTTCGGGATGGCTTGTTTAATAAAATGTAATGATTGGCGTAGGTATAATAAATGTTTACACAAAAAAACAAAACAAAAAATAACAGCAACAACATTAACGCGAGCGGAGGCGCATATAAAAGCTATACTAATTAATAAAGGTACAGTGAAATTATAAAACAAAATTCTTGGTTAGCTAATTAATGCAGTGTGTAAACTACTAATGCAACCTTCAGAAGCATAGTTTATTTTATTAAATCGTTTTATTTAAAATTATTGCATTATAAAACATATCGATTTATTTCTTGCAGTTTTGTACATTTGTTCACGTACGGATTAAGTTATAAATTATAAAGAATACGAGTCATGGCGAGTTATGACGATATTATCAATAATATCGGCAGTGTTCTTCAGATACGTGACTAGTGGGGCTTTGTAAATACAGAATGTATCATAATTCATGTCGTATCTATTGGAAATGTTTCACGAAGTCAAAATAAGTCGAAAGAATGACAAAATTTTGGTTTAGTCTTCTGTAAAGAGTTACAGTTAATGCATTTTAAATATCCATATCACAGCTCTGTCAAATAATTACTTGGTCTAAGAGGTCAATCAAATTAAAAAATGTTATGTTTGGGATTGCTTTTTTCTTTTTATTAAAGGACTATTGTGTTGTTGTTTTTTTTTAATTTTAATTTGAATTTTATTTTTATTCAATTATTTTTACTGTAACTCTTTACAGCAGGCTCAACTTAAGGTTCAACCTATTTCCATATAATAATTTATGGAGCGTCGTTGATGTCTCTGAAGATAAAAAATCTTATTAAAACGTTATTTTATAAAAATATTATTATATAAACTCAATTAGTCATCTTTAGTTTTGAGCTGATTTTGACTTCTTGACTGAATACATTCTTGCGTAAGGAACAAGATTTTTGAAACACTCGGTATACATGTATTTACAAGATAATGCCCATTCTGCGTAGGAATTAATTATGCTAATATATTAGAATAGTAATAACGTTAGTTTGCGCTCTGTACATTTATGTTTGTACTTATAATCAGATCCAAGAGTTATCTGCAAACAGCGATTACAATATTATAACCGATTTATTTTGTCTCTTGAAGGCGTACAATAATTGCACAAATTCGCTTCGTTTCATTCTGTATTTTTACTTCCAAATAATATATTTTGCAACTAGTGTGCTATATACATCTTTATGCTGAAAACATCGCGCCTAACGCATAAAGATTTAGCACACGCGTTGCACACTATACTTTATTCAACGTATGCATCATTTTAGAGCTTTATTGAATTAACATCGTAGATTGACTGACAGTAGTACATCTCATACTAAAAACATTGGCCTTGATACAATATTTATTTACTTCGTTACCATAGTAATCATATTTCATTATAGCATCGAAAAGAGGTACATAAATGCTTCATTATGAAATGGATTTTTAAAGTGTTTTTCATTATAGCATCGAAAAGCGTTTCATAATGAATCATGACGTCAGCAGTCAACAAACGGCCTTTTACACACACGAAAAAACAGTAAAAGCGTGCATTCAACACATACACGCTTTAGTGTTTTTTCGTGTCTGTAAAGCGGATCTTTAATGACCGTTTATCGACTGATGACGTTATGATCCGTTCGATGTTATAACGAAAACATTTGAAATACCCGTTACATAATGAACCAGTAGGTATGCTATAATGAAATATTATGGTACTGAAGTAAATAAATATTGTATCAAGATCAATGTTTTTAGAATGAGATGTCAGTGAATCTACAGTGTTTGACATTAATTTAATAAAGCTCTAAAACAATTAATGCATCTCTTTAATAAAGTATAGTCTGCAACTCGTGTGCTAAATCGTCAGGCGCGATGCTTTCAGTACTAGTATGCGGCTCTCAATTGCGCACTCGCCAAGGCTCGTGCGCACTCGCCTACTACTCGTGTTTAAAACATGGCGCCTGACGCATAAAGATGTATTTAGCACACTAGTTGCACAATATATTGTCAAATTACTGTTAAAAAATATTGTTTGTCTTTGTATGTAATATTATACAGTCTTAAAATGTTTTGATTGGCTGTCATTTTGGTTCACGTAAGCCTGACAAGTCTCATCTGATGATCTGACAATTTATTATGGAACATCTTACGCCTCAACAAAGTGTCTTTGTTGTTAAAACCTTTTATAAAAATGGATCATCGATGTGAATACTCGTAAAAAATTACGTGATTTTTTGGTGTTCATGTGCGAAACAAGTCACCGTACAGCTAAAAATTTTGGAAATCCTCGACTGACCCATCGACGACCTCTTCACCCTATGGTAAAGTGACTCTATGGTTAAAGTGACCAAATCCTGAATATCAAAAAGCGGGACAAGGTCTATAAAAACCCGGCGCAGGCAACCGTTGGGTTCCACGCCCAAAAAAGCCTTAAACGCGCTAGAAACCCCCAAAAAATCGCTAGAAACCCGCAAAAACTCGCTATAAACCCCCAAAAACTCGCTAGAAACCCTCAAAAACTCGCTAGAAACCACCTAAAACTCGCTAGAAACCCCCAAAAACACGCTAGAAACCCCCAAAAACTCGCTAAAACCCCCCAAAAACTTGCTAGAAATCCCCAAAAACTCGCTAGAAACCCCCAAAAACACGCTAAAAAACCCCAAAAACTCGCTAGAAACCCCCAGAAAATCGCTAGGAACCCCCAAAAACACACTAAAAATCCTTAAAAACTCGCTAGAAACCCTCAAAAACTCGTTAAAAGCCCCGAAAAACTCGCTAGAAACCCCCAAAAACTCGCTAAAAACCCTTAAAAACTCGCTAGAAACCCCCAAAAACTCGCTAATATTTTTATTTTAAATATTATTTATTTTTTAAGGTAGCTATCAATTATATAATTATTGATAAATAAAATACTTTGAGTGGGTAAAATATCTAATGACAAAAAATAAACATTCTTGCACGGGATTTAATGAAAACGGGACAAAAGCGGGACGCTTGTTGAATCGGGACTCGTGGCTCAAAATCGGGACTGTCCCGTCTAAATCGGGACGGATGGTCACTTTATCTATGGTGCGTCGTTTCGACTGGTGGTATCAAAATGTGATGAAAAATGTTGTTGAAAGAACCTGAATTTTCACGGCTGGCTCGCCGGCCAGAGGCGGCAATTTAGCCGATATAATATTTCATAAATATGCCAAGAATTAAAAACCGATATATTATGTAAAAAATACATAAATGTAGCTTCATTTAAATTTTATTTAATTTGAAAAATATATCTCGACATATTTTATGACACCCTGTATTATTACTTCAGACATTGACTGTTAGATCTCAGGGATAAAGATGAAGAATAAAATCCAATGGGTGAAAAATAGTACTTATATTAATATCAATACTACTAAGTTCTCATACTTATACCATAATTTTAATCTGTTTACCTGATTTTAAATTTTAACATAAATTGTATAATTTACCGATCGTAATTTATATGAAGCACATTTTATAAATTTTTCTCAATAAAAAAAATTCATACCTGCTGATTCATCGGTGAATGCACAAATTACAAAGCTCAAATTTCTCGTATAGTATTATGTATAGTAAATCGCCTAATTTATGTCTTTTTATGCAATGAGGTTAATCACTAAATATTTTACGACTATCATAATATTATTATAATATTTTATCTCAGCAGTGCACAAATGATACTTACACAGACTGTTTAGATATCATATTATGCAAATATAGTGTCAAAGTCATATAGGCCGTTTAGAAACTCAACTACTTATTTAGCTAATTTTATCAGAAATCTAGAAAACGACAATGTTTTATCAGAAAGGTTGTCAAATACAAATAGACCGAGAGCTGGTGACTATTACTTGGTGTTATTTATCCAAGTCTTTATTTTTGTGAAGATGTTGAGGGAGGCATATTAAAGACCCCTGAGTAAGGAATTTTGCTAGATAGCGGTATAGGAGGGATGCAGACCGCCCCCAACCTGTAACAAAAAAACAATGGTCACAATTATTATTGTTTAGCTTGTCAGTGACCCAATAATGCCATTATAATATTTGCAGATTGATTGGTCAGTATTAAAGGGGTAGCAGATCACCCGACGAAATTTATATTATTAGTTCAAGGTTCAAATTTTAATATGTTGTTACGGCGACTGTTTTAAGCATATATTTCAATTTGCAGAACAAAATGTCGGTATTAACCCCCTTGCAGAACGACATAAACACCTCTAAGAGAGGGGGTTAATACCGATATTTTGTTCTACAAATTAAAATATATGCTTAAAACAGTCGCCGTAACTACATATTAAAATTTGAACCTTAAGATTTAAGAGTTAGGGGCCCGAAGGAAGCCACCGCGACCTATAAGATCTATTGTGTTCCCCTAGTTTCTTATCAGTTTTTTAGGATTTCAAAATTTGAACCTTGGACTAATAATAAAAATTTCGTCTGGTACATGAAAATTTAGGGTGATCTGCCACCCCTTTAATACTGCAAATATTATAATGGCCTTATTGGGTCACCGACAAGCTATACAAACAATTTCAGCCTTGAAGCAATAATAATTGTAACCATTTTTTTTTTATTACATGTTGGGGGCGGTCTGCACCCCTCCCATACCGCTATCTAGCAAAATACTTTACTCAGGGCATTTTAATATGCCTCCCTCAACATCTTCACAAAAATAAGGCCTTGAATAAATAACACCAAAAAATTGTCACTAGCTCTCGGTCTATATTAAGTAAGCAGTATCAAAATTTCCCTATCGGTATCAAATCGATTTCGTTTCGGTAACGACTCGATATCATCTCGGTATGCTATTGCTATCTCATAAGAACCAGTGTTTATTTAGTAGTGAAAGAGCTCTTGTAGTTTCGTTCATGCGCGGTCAGTTCAGTGGCCTTTTTAGGGTTCCGTACTGAAATGGTAAAATCCTTATATGAGACTTCGGTGCTCATCTCTCCGTCCGTTTGTCTGTCACAGATCTATAACTTGTAAACGGTTAGTTGTAGGAAGTTGAAATTTGGCATTCAGATAGAGTGGTGTGTTCCGCAGATATTTCAGGGGTCATTTTACAGAAATATGTTTTCTTGCCGGCAATAAAATAATAGTAGATTGTATGTCTAAATGAGTGATGGAGCATATTACGGCGAGTGATGACAGCATGTAAAAACGAGCGAAAACGAGTTTTTACAGTCACACGAGTCGTAATACCATTACGTACGAGACATAGTATATGGTATTTAAGCCATACCCACTATAAAATACCTACTTTTCACGTAATTTTCAAAAAATTCTGACAGTTCATTTACGTCGCCATCTTTCCTTGCACAGTGTACCGCGAAGTTCGTGCAAGTAAGTAATGCCAGGCGCACGCAAGCGTAAGCAGGCGTATAGAGCGAATAAACAAAAGTTGCTATGGCAACCGTGTTATTTTCTGCGCGCTAGTGCGGAAAATAACACATTTTCCGCACACCTGCCTGTTAAATGACTCATTAAAGGCCGCTATACATACATCGAAAGTAGCTATTTTGTAGTGGGTATGGCAAAAAAATAATAAAAAAAACATTTAAATGTGGAAAAGGACTCACTTTGAAGATATTAAAAATGTTGATAGGTTGTTTTAAAATAATGAACCAAAAAAGTATTCCCTTCTTTTATCTCCGAAAGAATTAGGTCTAAAATTTTAAAAAAATTAGGAACATAAAAATGCTTGGAAAGATCATAGGAAAACTATTGCGTAGGTCATTTTTTCGTTAGTTTTTAAGATTTAGTGCAAAATAGTTAATTCTGAGGATTATTGTATTCAATTAATGCATACAAAGGATCAGGCTGGCAAAAAATATCTACAGGAAAACTATAGCGAATGACGCACCTACGCTCATACTTTTTTTTACTTGCTCCTCGCTTTTGCAAATGCGATGTGTAACTCGTCTATAATCTATACTATCACTAGCGGCCCTGTCCGGCTTCGCCCGGGTGCAATACACTACTCACTCGCTTCGCTCGTTCGCTTGAATATTATAATTACATTACTCACTCGCTTCGCTCGTTCGCTAAATCTATATATAAACCTTCCGTGAAAAATTATCTAACTGATGGTGAAAACCGCATCAAAATCCGTTTCGTGGTTTAGGAGGAGTTAGCGGTTATACAGACAGACAGACGCGGAAAGCGACTTTATTTTACACTATGTAGAGAAGAGAAGATGCTACAAAATAAGTTTTTAAGTTGTAGTAGAGTTCGATACCAAACCAACAAAATGTCCATTTTCCTATCTTTGTCTAGCATTTACAAATACTATACTCTTGTGAACTATTAATTACGTTTGCAAAAACATTTTTATATTAAAATACATAAAAACTAAATAATAAATTATTGTCATCGAATAAAACTTAATAACCGCGAGTAGAAAACTGATTAAAATTCCATGCCCATCATCACGCATATATGGCTTAGTTGACATTAAGTTCTGATCATTTCACATAGGGAATCATACAACATTTGTTGAGTATTTATTGCAAATTGCTTCGGATGGTTTATGCTAAGTACTTGCAAATAGTATTAATATAGCCTTTCACCGCTTGGTGTCCATACATATCATATTTTAATTACAAATTAATTATAAACCTTTCCCGGTTTTCTTGTGAAGTGAAGAAGATTAATTGTTTCCAGATTTTAGAAGTTCCATCTAGATGAGTAAAATTGAATTAACGAAATATATATCGATGTACTGGTATAGCTTTCTTATATTGTCAGCTTTTCTTTTTGAATCTTTTTCAATGGGATTAAAGAATAGAAATTCCTCAAGTGCTATACGACTGATGAAACCAACAGCGCCTAAATGTGGTGTTAATGGTTTGAGTAACCTCAGCAGTCAGCATCGTTTTTCCAAGATCAACTTACAAGTTAATCCGGTTGCTTAAAAATGCAGTAATTATTCCACCATCCCGAAAGCTGTGATACTTTCCGCAGAAGGAATTACATTACGTACAATTTACATAATATTAAATGCTTCAAATGTACTGTAGCTACGAATATACTACGGTTTTTTTCCTGATGTATTGCGGTTTACAATAATTAAAGCACGTTTATTGCGTGTAACAATTCATAGAACTGCAATATTTAAATATATTAATATTTATATACAGTATGTAAACAGGTAAGCTGCACATAGGGAAATTATCATTGGGAAAAAATAAATGGATCAGAGTGAGCCATGACTCATAATGCACGTATTTATATAGAGTTGCTATGTTTTTGCCGGTGTTTTTATTTTAGTTTCAATTATTTTTATTTTACTTGACATTTAAACGGCAATTAAAATAAAAATAATTGAAATTAAAATAATAACACTAAAATAACCATAGCAACTCTATATAAATACGTGCATTATGAGTCATGGCTCACTCTGATCCATTCATTTTTTCCCAATGCTAATTTCCCTATGTGCAGCTTACCTGTTTACATACTGTATACTTATTTAGCACTGATCAAAAATTGTAAATAAAAATTAATGTACCTAGGTATATTTCCAACAAAAACAACGATTGATACATTTCTTTTTTGTTATTCATGTGCTAATAAATAGCAGTGGCATTTAAATTTTTCCTTATAAATATAACATTAATGCAAGCAGAATAGGTAGTTGTCTGGAAACTATAATTCGATAATAGAATTTGTATTGTCAAAAAAAGTTAATCCTAACATTTATTGTTAAAACACTCTATGATATAGAGAAATGGTGATCCGTAGATGATGATTGAAATTAGGAAAGGAAATCTTAGTGGCAAAGGATCAAATAAATTGCAATACTGATGAATTAAAATTGCATTGTTAGCTAACGTTTCGGCGCTCTTTACACCATCTTCAGGGCATCAATGCTGTCAAAAATTCAGTATATTGTACACTGTATATAATATATAATGAAACATCATGAAATTTTGTGATTTTTATTTTTATTAGAAAAAAAAGATATAAAATAGTCACTGGATAAAATCTTAAATTGAACCTCTTTCCAATGTCCAGTTATTATTGCAATTTATTTGATCCTTTGCCACTGAGATTTCCTCTCCTAATTTGAACCTAACATTTGTTATCCACAAGTAATTCAAATAACATCTTATTTTGATATTCTTTAAAATAAAAAACGGGGTCCAGTTTATTTATTACTATTCATTTTAAACGCTGTACTATTTCATTTAGACATAATTGTTCTGCTGTAAAATTTCAAACAAGACATTTTTTTAACAACAATGACCTGTTTTCTATAAATTACAATTTCCGTTTCGTTTTCGCTTATTGGGCCATCTTTATTGCACATATAATTAATCGCAATAATCGGGGTATTATTGTATTTTTATTCAATCAAATGTAAGTAAGTGAGTTTGACAGAGCTTTACATGTTATGATTTAATCAGTCGTTATTTGGTTAAGACGTTTGGTGGTCCTAATATGGCAGTGTACTCGCCCATTAGGAATGAGTGGACAGATATAAGCGTATCTATAGGTAAGGAGACAATTTTAATGAGAATAAATGTTAAATAATTAAATTTAGTTCTATCAGTGTAATATACAATATATTATATCTGTGACCACAAAACAAAACCTAACATGTCGAATTTTTGGTATTTTTTTCGATATCGTCGGATCTCTCTCTAGCTCAACTTTGTTTTGTGTAAGTACTTTTGTTTCATTTCTGCAAAAATTTAAAATGTAAACTGGATTTAGAAACGCTTTATTAACCCTTCAGTAGATGCACAGATTGGTAGTCTGTTTTCGCTGTTTCAGAAAAAGACAACTTTGCCAATCACATGTCTCGTGCCCCTTTTTACTACTATCCATGAACATCACAAACGTCGAATCGAATGCAATTCATTTATCTATATTATATAAATTCTTTGTATGTATGTATATGTACGTGGGAATGTTCCAAATGATTTAACTCAAAATTTATTTGACGGATTTTGATGATTTTTTTTAAATGTTCCTTATGATCCGAGAGTTCTATAGGCTATGTTTTTTTCAATTTTTTTAATTAATTTTTGAGTTAATTAATTAATTAGTTCTCTTCTACTAACAAAACGTGAAATTCCTTTGCATTTTAGCGTATTGGCGGAATCCTATTAACACCAGCCCGACTTCGCTTCGCGGGGGGTAATAAATCTTAAATTCTTATCTGTGGAATTATTGAACTGAGCGATATAGGCTATATATTTTATTTTGATAAATTTCTCGCGGGGGGGATAATTCCTGTGCAATAGTTACATTTTAGGATTTTAGCGTATATGCGGAATCCTACTAATATTATAAACACCACCAACCCGATTTTGCTTCGCAGGGGGAGAATTTCTCCCGGGAGGGGGGGGGGGTAATAAATCATTAATCCAAATAAACGTGGGCGAAGTCACGGGTAGCGACTAGAAAACAATAAATAAACATTTATAAGAGCCTCTCCTTAGGAAGCGCACCAGTCCAAGTATGTGTACCTATTTAGATTTTAAATTTATTTATTTTTATTTATTTTTAATTTTCAAATAATGGACAGTACACTAAAAATATACAAATAGGACACTTCCCCTCACTAGAGCAAGCTCTGTGTCGCTGTATATATGCTGGTAAATAAATTTCGTTCGATCTTGCGATATTCTGTGAAAAAAAAGGTGCCCTGTGGCATGCGATCGACAGTACTTGTCTCTTTTCTATGCAACAAAACATGGAAAACTAAACCATTTTGGGTCAACGTACACATACTACTTTTTGTATCGAAAACACGCGATTTAGTAACTGCATCGCGATTTAACGATTACTCAGCTAGGTACTCGAAATTTCTCGTTCGATCGCGTGATTCAGCAACAGCATGGAGACTCAATCGTGTGTGTGTGTTTTAAAGACCACCAACAGCTAAGGTTATTTGGGCCTAGCACCAATTCATATTTTCAATTCATTATTTTTTTAAACATTAAATTGAAAATTCAATTGACACTTTTACCAGCTCTCGGGCTAGAACCCGGGAACTGGGGACTTGTAATAGAGGAACCATAGCAACGCCATATAAACAACAGCATTGCTACACTCTCGGCTATTCTCAAGCCCGAGACTCAATCGTGCCTACTTTTGTTAGACTTAGTGATCGATGCGTTTGTTTCACATTCTTGCGCCTGTGCGTGAAAAGTGCAGCCTCATCGAAATACATGACATGAGCTTGCGACAAAGTGCACTATGCGGTTTCGACAATCGAGCATTCGAGATACAATAGTTGTATTTTTCAGCGAACAGTGTGTAGCCTTACGCTGTTAGTAGCTCCGTCTGATGAACTACAAGCAACTTAATCGAACAATCGTGATACAAAAAGTAGCATGTATATTGTATGCGCTGGCACTAAACGAACTTCATGATTAAATCGACATTAGTCTTATTTTACTAAAGAAAACGGCATAAGCGGTTTTGCATTGCTGGCCCAGATATCCATGTGCCTGTGGATTTTTGTATGTGTTGTACCTACAGTGACCGACCAATTTAAATGTATGTGATTTACATAGTGGTAATACAACTTTTTACATATTTATTACCGGGACACGTAATCAACTTTAAAAGTACAATTACAATACTGCGGATACAAGCTGCCATCTAAAAATCGTCATTACAATTTACAGGAAATTCAATACCTGTACATTGTTAAAAAAATTAATAATAACGTGGGGCTTAATTATTAGTAAAACAGCCGAGATGATTGAGATTCTGTTGTTTAAATATGAACTTATTAAGGTTCATCTATTGTACAAGCACTCTTTCTCAGATGCTAATCTGAGAATTGGTGAAAATATCAATTTTTTTCTTCACGGAAACGCCATATAAACAACGAAACTATTTAAAAATAAAAACTAGCGAATTCTAGTAAAAAAAAATTTTAATTTATTTTTTTGAAATTATTTTGAAATTTAATTTCTTAATCTAAAAATTCCAAAATATTTACATTAGGGTGCTGAATCGTTTTGCGGGTAATAGGGATTTAACCCGTAAAATCAAACTTTTGCGATTTCCTGCTTCTCTAATTATTTTAGGAAAAATGTCTTCTCGAATAAAAGGTTTAGAACATAAAATTCTGCATCTAAATCATTAAACAAAATTAATTTTTCATGCTTTGTGACGGTAGAAATTCGATATGAAAATGTCAAAATTACCTCAAAAACAGATAGCACAAAATGATTACGTTTTAGCTGTCAGAATAATTTCTAATCATTTTGTTCAAGTTCCATGGCTATCGCTATCTGTTTTTGAAGTAATTTTGACATTTTCATATCAAATTTCTGCCGATACAAACCATGCAAAATTAATTTTGTTTAAGGTAGTTGTCGTGCTATGGGCATAGTGTCAGAAAATTCTAAGTTTTCGTACACTCATTAAGGATACTATAATACAAATGCCATTAAAATTTGAAGTTGATTGACCATCTCTAACTCGAGATAAACTTAATTAAAATTCGGATAATTAACACGGAGTGCATAGGAAAGGTAGTGTTTTTGACAAGTTTTTTTTATTAAAAAAAAAGTAACAGTCAGAAATTTTTAAAAAACTAACTGTTCATTGATGTTGTTGTTCTCAGTTTAAAAAAGAAAATCCAAAAATTATTGAACTTTTTATTGTTGAGATATAATAACGCAAAGTTCAACAATTTATGAGAAACGATTGATATTTTTATATAATCCAAGCGAACAAACTAAGTGAAATATGTGTTACTATGTGAGCAACAGTTTAGGTACAATCTTTAACAAAAAATTTTTACATTTAACACTATACTTATTTCTTGTTTTACAGCGTATTATGAACGAAACTTTTGGATGTTATTGTAGCACAACAACTACCTTAATGATTTAGATGCAGAATTTTATGTTCTAAAACTTTTATTCGAAGATATTTTTCCTAAAATAATTAGGGAAGCAGGAAATCGCAAAAGTTTGATTTTGCGGGTTAAATCCCAATTACCCGCAAAACGATTCAGCACCCTGTATACAGTCCGTCTCACGATATACGTATTAAATTTTAACATTGAATCCTCATAAGAATAAACTTAGTTCCCAAGTTGGCTTTGAAAAGCATATTTTCTGGCAACTACGAGTATAATAGTTTGTAAAGAAAAAGATGACATGCACGGGATATATCACTTTTAATATGTTGTTCCCGACACTGCATACAACATTTGAACTAATTTAGATATAAATTATATTTTATTTTTGTTTTTTTGGTAAAATGTCGTTTTTGACAGCCTGTGTTCTATTTTAAAATAAACACAGTCAGAAATGTTAGAACGTGTAACCATGAAAATTAGCTAGGCATACACACAGCGTTTTTTCACCGTGTTTGGCACGCGACACGCCAAACGTGCGCGACTGGAACGTGCCGTTTTAAGTACGTTGTTACCCATTAACAAATGAAGTAAAAATCGAAAGTTTACCGGCAAGTTTGAAACGCCATGCCAAGAGTGTGTGTTTATGAATCAAAAGTGTACATTTATCTCTTGCAAATCTGACGCGTTTGGATTTCCAACAAGTTCGATAGTTTTGGCGTGGCGTGTTAAGAATTAGTTATAAAAAATGATTTTAACAAACCGAAAAAGAAAAGCTATTGCTGCGGCTTTAATATTTATTGAAATGGTGGACATAAAAAAACGGGGAAGGAAGTGGGAAAAGAACTGGCTTAAACAACGAAAAAAGTACAGTCACATGAATCTTCTAAATTATTTACGAACAAATGATCCAGATGACTTTAAAAATTATTTAAGGATGAATTTTGAAGTTTTTGATAGCTTACTACAAATTTTGAAGTCCGTTAGAAATTCTTGACTCCAGTATCTACTGTCTGTCATGTTTTCTTAATTATTTTCTTTTCTGTTTACTTTTATTTTATTAGATATATTTTACACCCTTCGCACGAATATTATAAAGTAAGGTTAAGTTTATTTTATATTATTTGACAATCAAAATATTTCGCCGCGCATAAACACAACACATGAAACTGCCGTTCAAAGAACACATGCAAGAACGCCGCTTCTACTGAAGTACTTGGCGTCACGTGTTTCTTGCCCATTAATACACGCGCAATCTGACACTCTTGGAACGCGCCGTGCCAAGAGTGTCTAAAAAACGCTGTGTGTATGCCTAGCTATTGGGAAATTGTATGTTTTACATTCTAATCTCATGAGTGAGATAAGAAATAAATAACGAAAGTTTCAAGTTATTAAAAATTACTATAACAACACTAAATAAACTTTTAATTAATGTAGTCATGGCTTATTCTGATCCATTCATTTTTTCGCAATGCTAAATTCCCTATGTCGGCAGTGGGTTTCGAACCCAGGGGTCCTTGAGGTGAGAGGCTGATGACGTACCACTGATCTACATCATCTCTATGATTTGACCTCCTTAAAATGGAATAGATTGTACATAGCACATAATTAATATGTTACTGACTGTGTGAGTTAATGGATGGGGCATACACGTAATTAGTCACTTTGATTGCCCACATTTTCGTGACAGAAAATTCTGCATTGCGAGCTAAAAAGTTTAACTTTAAAAAATGAAAACTCATTTCCAGCTTCTGGTGAGTTCCATGTGCGTGAATTTATTCAATTAACAGCTAAAAATCGTTTTCCAATTCATCATAATACCAAAAGCTTAAAAAAATTTCGTAAATCGTTTATATTTGAGTACCTAATATTTTTAAAAAATGCTTCTCATTATACCAGGCGGTGCAGCTGTACAGTAATCACATCACATATTTTATTTTTTGGTGTAGCTACACCCAGTATATCGGGTAACCTGGGGTACATATTATTAGACACATTACACTGAAGAAACAACACGTACTTTATTTATTTATGCATGCCCATATAAACCTATGTATGTTATTTATATTTTTATATCAAAAGTCATTTGGTAAATACCATATATTATCATAATACGTACTTTTATGCTGTACTTCGTATTCTTGTCAGAATAGTGACTACGTATGAATTAGGATGGATAACTAAAATCTACATTAATTTACTTACCTACTTTAAGATTATTATGAATTTATATGTCTTTTTGAGAAGAATTTCAGAAATGCAGACAAAAAACTAATCGCAAAATATTTTTTCTTTTTTTTTTTGATCAATACTTTAAAATCAGCTCGGGCTTTATTTAGGAACTCAAAAAGGTTGGATAAAATTCATTTAAAAATCAGTTTTTTTATAAAAAAAAATAACGCTCGGACCCGTCGATTTTTATTTTTAAATGGGAATTTTTTAAATTAATATCATTTATACAGGGTGACTTAAAAAAGAGATTTCTCGTGACACTTCAAATTTTTTTAATTTAATCCCCCATTTTTTATTTTATTTCCGGATTCTACGAAAAATTTTAATCATCTTTCATGTATCATAACCCTATGTCAACTCTGTGATTCTATTTGCATCAGGTTAACTTTCTTTGTCCGTTAATAACACACATTCAGTCTCAATCCGGCCCTGAGCATTGGACAAATCGGACGAAGGAGTCGGACTCGTGAGTAGCGCTTATTTAATTAAGCGAATAAATCAATTTACAAAAACGTAATTAACTCCATGTAAACCAGTAAGGCCACTAGTGCAGGTACGCCATACAGAGTAAAAATGCCTAATGTCAGTTACATATCTTTTAAATAAAACAACCAATAAACCGTCTAACTGTACTTATTAATTATCCACGTAAATCGTATGGTTAAATTAGCAATTTTATTTTTGATATTAACAACATATTCGATACACGTTTTATGAAAATAGCATATCAACCAATGCGAACAACCATTAATAATTAAATTAATGTATCAAGTAATTTAGAATTGGTATTACTATTATGATAGTTTTATGATAACATCAACGATTATAAAAGTTTTTAACAGTTGCAGATATTCTAAACTCTACTTCTCCGTTATTAAATGTTTTCGTATATGCTCATAATGGACAATGAAAGCAATATTTAAAATAATAGATACCTACTTACCTGTAAGTTGAAATAGAAACAATAATGTGTTTTGTATCTACTATTAATGATACCAATGAACCAACCAGATTGAAGATTAAAAAACCGGCCAAGTGCGAGTCAGACTCGAGCACCGAGGGTTCCGTACAATAATAAAAAAAAATTAACAGATTTATATATTTAAGAAAACGGCTTTAAAGTGGCTTAAGGATCCAAATAAGAAGCAAATACTGTTATTATTGCATTTATTAGCTAACGTTTAATAATAACAGTATTTGCTTCTTATTTGGATCCTTAAGTCACTTTAAAGCCGTTTTCTTCCATTATCATCAGGATCACCACTTTTCTGTTTTTAATCAAAACAGATTCTTCACATATTTATTTAAGGTTATTTTTAAAAAACATTTTTTCTTATATTTTATTTTGTTCTTTTTAGTGTTTCAAAATTTTTCCGTATCAAATTTAATTAAATTAATTTTTAAAGTGAAAAAATAATTTAACAGAATATTTGATGAATAAAAAAAAACAAAAGTTTTGCGATCCGAACTCCAAAATCAAATCAGGGACCTTTAGATCTTTAGTCGAACGCTCTAACAACTGAGCTAGGTGAACGATGATGTTAGACTCTCTGTAGTACAGTATAGAAGTTTGCCTGGAGTCAGTGTTGTAGTTTTTTTCTTTTTTTTAACTCCTAGAGAGATCTGCAATCTGCCCGATGGGCAATAAGCGTTTGTTACGACAAAAAAGTGATGAATGTAGAGTATCACTTCATTAAGTGATCTTAAAAATTGATCTAAATCTTAGTCTAGAATTTATTTGTCTATGTGATCTTAGGTTTTAACTTTATCTGGGTCTTGTAGCCAGGTCGGATGGTAGCAGACGTTTTAGCCTACGCACTTCACTGACATCGTACACATTTAACCGATTGGCTAGTTCTAGATACATTGGGGTGCGCTAGCACTCTTTCAGAGTACTTGACACTCGAACTATGTATCACCTCCTTGATGGATTCCAGAGGGATATCGTGTTATATCACCTCGTTGGAGACGTAGTAAGGTGCGTTGACTATAGCTCGCAAGACTTTAATTTGAAACCTCTGAAGGATGGCGACATTGGAGTTACTGGCAGTACCCCACAGCTTAATTCCATAAGTCCAACCGGACTTAAGAATGGATTTGTATATTAATATCTTGTTATCCAGGGATAATTTTGATTTGCGGCCGATGAGCCAGTACATTTGGCTTAGTTTAGGTCCAAGTTGCTTGCGTTTGATGAATATATGTTTTTTTTCATGTCAGATGTCATTCTAAGTGCATTCTAAGATATTTGGCATCCTCTGCTTGCAGAAGTTGGCAGTTGTTGATCTTCACTGGTAAGCATGTTTCTCTACGTAGAGTGAATGTTGATTTTGTTTCGTTGATCTTAATACGTCATTTTTTTAACCATTGCTGGATTTTAGTTAAGTTTGTTTGGAGGTTTCTTGAAGCTGATGTTGGATCAGTGTGGGTGACCAAAATAGCAATGTCCCTATCATATGTTGCTACCGTAGTAGTTCTTGTTGTTGGCAAGTCTTCTGTATACAAGAGGTAAAATATTGAGCCAAGAACGCTGCCCTGGGGAACGTTGGATGCAATTCAGTGTATTCACAGCCTTGTTTAACCACAAAGTGTCTATCTATCAGATAGATTTTAATACTTAAAAGTGGGGGTGCGGGAGAAGTCTCTTTAGCTTAACTTGCAGTCCAACGTGCTATACCGTGTCAAAAGCTTCAGATATGTCGAGAAAAGCAGCTGAGCAATATCTTTTAGCATTTAAGTCTTTGTTTATTTGGTTGACCAGCCTATGAACTTGCTCTATTGTTCCGTGTTTGTTACGGAAACCAAACTGATGTTCTGGGATAATTTTCCTTACTTCTGTTATTATTTTGAGTCTTTTAACGTACATTTTCTCAAAAACTTTGGAAAGCTTACCCATGATTTCCAAAGTTATAGGCCGATAGGAAAAGAAATCTTCTGGTTTTTTACCAGGTTTGAGAATCATATTTATGATTTGGGCCACTTTCCAACTGCTAGGAAACTTATACGCAATATTGCACTGAATAAAAAAGTTATTAGTTTTATGCATTTTTATGAGAGTTCTTGCAAAATTTTGCCTGATATTAAGTCAAATCCGAGTGCTTTTTTAATGTTGACTTCTTTCATTAGGTATTTTTTGTTTAACTTGTTTAACCGTAAACTTGTTGTGAGGCAAATCCATTTGGAATGGTACGTTTAGAAAGTCGGTTATTTCGTTATCTTCATTTATGGTTAGTGCAGAAAGAAAGGGCTTAAATACGTTTTTTAGGTGTTTTGCGAAAACTTCAGCTTTTTTTATCGTTTCTGGCTCAATTATTGTCATCATTTTTAATGACTGGGTTATGTTTTTGAGGTCTTTTGAGCTTCCCTGTGACTTTCCAGAGAGAATAATTCATGGCCTCAGATGGAGTTAGACTTTCTAAGTATTTTTGAAATCCTTAGTTTTGTTCTACATAAATTAGGTCTTTCAGCTCTTTCTCGCAATTTTCTGTTTAATTGTGGGTGATACTTCGTTTACTCTATGAGGTGCCATTGTGTCAGTATAGTCGCGTACCATGCTGCATCTTGTATGTTTTTTGTTAAGGTTATTACTGCTTTTTCTATGTACAGCTCAGTTTTTATGGGCAGATTTAAAGAAATCAGGGTCTCTAGTCAGTATTGTAATAAAATAAAAAACGTTAATAGATTAAAATTAATTGAATATTTAATTCTAATAATTATTTACCAAGGATCACGTCACAATAACACACAATCTGTTTCGTGAGATAGAGCCTTGTGACAGACAGACGGACATCGTAGGCTCAGTAATAGGATTCCGTTCGGAGATGATAACAATTGAAACAACTTCTATAGATTCCAACAAAATAGAACCGTATTTTCGATATTTGCTCTTATTTTCGTATATAGAATTCACTTTTTTGTGGAAACTAATTCACGTTCTAGACTTTATCAATTTTAATACCACTGTCAACAAAAAAAAATTAACAAGCCGTGAGGTGGGTCGTTTATTAGGACTAAAGTGCGACCCTTGAGGTCCACACGACGAACTTCCCAGTTTGATAAATATTTAATAATAATAATTAAATTAGATATTACACAGAAAAGTAATCATTTTAATCATTAAAACATCAATAATTAAAAAAAAAAAAAAAAAAAAAAAACGGCTGAACCGATTTTTATAAAATTTATGTCGGATCAAAATGACGTTAACACGCCTCGATTGACACCCTTACGAAGTCGATATAATTTTTTATTCGCGAGATATTGTGTAAAATCTACTTTTTTGGAGGTTATTTGGTTAAGAAAAAAGAACGGCTGAACCGATTTTAAAAAAATTCCTTTCAGATCATATTTACGTTAATACGCGTCGATTGGCACCCCAACGTAGTCGATATCATTTTTCGTTCTCGAGATTTCGTCTTAGAAAGAAATTGACACATACATACGTACGTACGTACGTACGTACGTACGTACGTACGTACATACGTACACACACACACACACACACAGACATCTTTCTAAAAGTAGTGTAAAAATAGTGTAGTGACCTTGAAACATAAAAATTTTTTTTCCTTTTTGATTTCGATTTTCGGACCCATTACAATAACTTCCAATGGGAAGTTAAAAATTCCCGGTAGGTACCTAATTAGAATCAACGTGTCTTTGCGACAAATTGCAGTAAATTGTTCAAATCATAGTTAACTAGCTTTATTTATTAAATAATATTTAAATGAACAATAAATATTATTAATAATAAAGGAAACACGATATAAAGGTAATATTTTGAAGTTTGAACACGCGGTTAGGTAAATTATTACGATTAGGTACTGAGAGTGCACTGTGTGTGAATTCTATAGATTGGTACGCAAATTTGTATGTTTACCGCATTTTAAGTAAAATTATAAATATTATAATAAATAAAATACACGCGGGTACTCTCGTAAACTTAGCAGTGGCGGGGAATTTTGTAATGAAATACAATATAGTTCTTTATTGTGCTTTAGTGATAAGAAGCATCATAAAGTTTATAGTCCAAGAGGTTGTGGTCAAAAATTCTAAGAATTTTGCCAGGCTAATGTTTTGAAATTAACGGAAATTAATTAGTATTTAGGGTGTAAAATATCTGGGTGGCCGAGCTTTGCTCGGATGAGTTCAATAAAAACAGTACTTAATATGCTGTGAGATATTATTTTCTCAGAATATTATTCCGAAACGAATTTATTTCTGTAACATAATTTAAAATAATTGTTTCTGATATTTTAACTACCTATGTGTATTTTTAAGCGTAAAAACTAAGTATCAACTTGAATCAAGCATTTTTTCCTGTAGATATTATTTAGGTCGCCATTTTCAAATCTACCGCCGTTATTGTTTTGTTGACTGAAGAACTCGCAAAAACCGATTTTCATAGATTGAATATCTTGTAAAAATGTTCGAATCAGATGAAATTTTGCTCGCCCGTTACCATTTTAACAATCCAATTTTAAGCATTATTACCAAATATCAACTTTATCGAAGTACTTTTTCTCTGTGATGTCATCTTAACAACTTCCAATAAATTTCAAATACTTTTTTTTGCATAGGTATACCTACTGAAAAACTCACAAAAATCGATTCTTTTAATAACAAACGTCAGACTATAACCTGCGCAAAACTTTTTTTGCATGTATCTTCACCATAGTTTTTAAAAATCGATGTGTTTTGATACACATGCCTGCGGCGCTAGAAGTGCGACCCATTGGGCCGCCGTGCCAATTTTTAGATACGCAAAACGTTTTTGTATGTATCTTAACAATAGTTTTTAAAAATCGATGTGTTTTTACACAGACCCGCGGCGCCAGAAGTGTGGCCCTTCGGGCCGCCGTTTTGTCATTATTTACATATTGTGCAAGACACTTCTTATATTAGTGTTCATTTACAATTTTAACACTTGTGATATATTATATAAAATCTATGTAGAAATAGACTTCGAATCAATCTGACTTTAATTGAGCGAGTTATAATAAATAAAAAAACACCTTTTTTTTAATTGCTCCCCTCTGGAACCAAAATTCCTACCTAGATCAATTTCTCGCCCCGAAAAATCCTCATTCTGTAAATTTCATCAAAATCGTTAATCGTTTTTGAGAAAAAAAGGTCTAGGTAAGATTATACGTCATACTACATTTAACGTACCTACTTACCTATACTACACATTTTATATAGGTAATATAAAAATAACATACCTAATTATTTAAATATTAGCTAAAACTACTTACATAATTTTGTTTAGATTTTATTGTTGTTATTTTTTTTTTTTTTCAAATAATTACTGATTATTTTAATAAGTTAAAGATTGACTGTCAGAGTAATTTTGACATAAATAATGAAAATAGTTTGTTTTTTCCAAAGCCTACTCACAATACGACACTGTTTTATGACGTTAAAAAACTGTTTTTTAAAATGATAAAATCGATAAGAAAACGAATTTTTCCAGGGATGAGACCTAGCTAGATCGATTTTTTGCCCCCCGAAACCCCTTTTCGGTAAATTTGATCAAAATCGTTAGAGCCGTTTTCGAGAAAATATTTATATAGGTACATAGAAACATATATACAAGATTTACTCGTTTAATAATATAGGGATAAATATACTAGTCAGCAAGTCAGCGGTCGGGATACCTGGCGTTGGGGCGCGTTTAAAAGGTGTAAAAAAACTAGTGTTTTATAAAAGCTGAAATTTAGTACAGTGGTACATTATTGAGTATAATTTATGAAAAAAAGTAATCAGACCTCATTTTAATAGAGTCGACCTAGTCAGCAGTCGATAGAAGTTTGACGGTGTTTTCATATAAATTATATTCAATAATTTAACACTACCAAATTTCTAATTTAACAAAGCACTAATTTTTTTAGACCTTAATAAAGCGCCCCGCAGCCAGGTGTCCCGACAGCAGACTTGCTGACTATAATATATTTATTTACACTTTTTCACCACGACCTCTTGGGCTATTAGGTATTTCACGAGATTCTTTTGCAGACAGAGCTTGCTGTGCAAATATCTATACTTACCTAAAGTGACAGTTTTCAAATTGGTAAAAATACTAGATAAGCCCTTCTGCGGGCAGTCCCGTTTAGGACAAATTGTATTATTATAATCAGCATTCGTCTTTTTGTAATCATTCTCAATCTGAAATTATTGAAATACGTAACTAACTCAATTTTCGTGTTTTTTTAAGTTTATTCCTCGAAAATACAATTTTTGGTAAAACTAGACGTTGACATTTTTTTCAGTTTGTTACTTTAAGATCTGTTAAAAGTGACTACGTTTAGTACTTAGTATAATACTATGCTAGTTTTCCGCACATTAATTTCGAAATAAATTCCTTCATCTAATTATGATTGTCTCCATGTCTTTTAAATAGCACAGTTGATGTAGGTATTAAAGTCAACGCCGCTACTTTAAATAGAATAAATACTGTAACTGATATTTTTAGTTAATGTTAAATATCAAGAAAACCCGTGAGAATCCCCTCTATCGCCGCTCGTGTACCGTATTGAATTGCAAACAAATAAATATATTAAATGTCAAGTATATTTGTTTTACACGGAATTACTGCGAGTTCAAAGAATTGTAAATTTAATCCGTCCGGCGTCTGGCGCGTTGAAATTTGAAATGAAATGTAAAAAATCTTATTTGCACTAACAAGATATCGCCAGGGTTGAAATCAATATTTTATTTGACAATACCAGATATTATATTGTTCTCAACTATTGGCAATAGACAATAGTAAATTAGTAAATTGAAATTTGGCATGCCAGTTCGAGTATTGCGGTCCAAAAGTTTCTCCATTAGGTACCATATTTCCAAAAAATCCCTTGTTTTAGGTAATAAAAAGACGTTTGCACAAAATTTTTTTTTTATTTTTGAATGGGGCATCATTTAAATTTTAAAAGGACTTCCTATGAGGATACATTCGCACTTCTTCTATTTTTTTTTTCAATAAAAAAATCTCAAATATCTAAAAACTGAATATATATGAATAGATAGGTAAAGATTTGAAAAAAAACTATAGACATCTTCTTATAATTATACTGATTTTTTAAATAAAATCCCTATTTTCCTAAAAAAATATTAACGCATAAGACACTTGAATTGAGTCTTATACGGCTGGATACTGTAAAATATTTTTCTCCGCATTTTTGGAAACAAAAATGTTTAAGCAAAAAAATGTTTTTAAATATTACGAGACTTTTCTCAGAATAAGCATTTATTAATTTTGTTTAATCTTCCTCGGCGTACTAGAGTTTATAAAAGTAATTCGATTTAGATTAAAAAAATAAGTAAATGCTACCCTATAATTCTCAAATAATATTTTATACAACTTATAGGCCTACATGTAAGGATGATATTTTCAAAAAGAACCACAAATTTTACATTATAATTAGTGGATGGGTAAAATCGCATTATTTCAATAATCGGATTGTCAGGTTATGAATGATTGTTTCATTCGAATTATATCAAACGATTCTTTTGAATTAAGAGTACTGCATTTCATATAGGTAATAGGCGAGCCTAAGACTAGTTCACTAGCCAGTATTCAGTAGCCATTTGCTGTTGCGTCGATGTCAAATAGTAGAGAGGGAGCGCCGCCGCAGTGGGTGAGTGTAGATAATACGTTTCATTGAAATTTCCAATCATAACAATCTCTTATCTCTATATGTTTCCGATTATTATAATTCAAATTGTATCCAATTACGATTACATAATATCATTCAAGTTATATACAATTCGAATTATTTCCATTATCGGATGTTACCGATTATTAAAAAAATCAAAGTATCGATTATTTTTAATTCGAACTATCCCATCATTAATTATAATATCTTCCGTTCTCATGTGTGTGTCCCAACAAAAACTTGTAACCCCGTAAAAGTCGGCAAAATAAACGTTTTGACAAAAATCCAAAAGCAAGTCGATTTTTATATCAAAGGGGACCAATTTTTATTCAAAAATCATTCCTGCAGTTCTAGCCCTGTGCGGGGGGTAACGACCCCCCAAATTTTGAAATGGGACGGGGGGTCAAATGATCCTTAATTTGGAAGGGCTTTTTATTACCTCCACAACCGTATTTGTTTTTTTCAATGCGATCGATTTGTTACCGAGAAAGTTTCTAAATTAAAAAACTAATATAAGCACAAACAGGTTTAAACTATCGAATATATTGCTCGAAATGACCTCCACCAATTGCCATACAATATAAACTTGGAAACTTCAAGAAGCAATTTCTCGGTAACAAATCAATCGAATCGAAAAAAACAAATACAGTTGTGTAAGTAATGAAAAACTCTTTCAAATTAGAGATCATTTGACCCCGCGTTCCATTTAAAAATTTAGGGGGGAGTCGTTACCTCCCGCACAGGGAGGTTGGAAGAATGATTTTTGCATCAAAATTGGTCCTTTTTGATATCAAAATCGATGTGTTTTTGGATTTTTGTCAAAACGTTTATTTTGCCGAGTTTTACGGGGGTACAAGTTTTCGTTGGGACACCGTGTATAATAGTTTCTTTACATGGCCCATATTAAGTCGTCATCAGGTAACTTAAATTACCAAAAAGACACAAATATAGAAGCTGATATAGGAGATTGTATATTATAGACGCTCGACAGCTGAGGCCATTAGCGTCAGTAGAAGCTAAGGAAAGAATATCGTAAAATGTATAAAAAAATCAGTCCTGCATTAAATTCTAGTTCACAAATTAAATTTGTGTTTAAAATATCGTGTCTTAATGTATTTACACTTTTTTCGACATTTAATACACTCCTGGCTTGCTAGTTTTATTTTCCCATTAATGTACACACGCCGGTATGGCCCTTGTGTGTGGGTGTGAGGAGGACAGAATGCAGCCGACAGACAAAGATAGCAATAGAGTAACCGCGACTACCGACAGCGTAGATGTCATCAATCGATGACTACTGACTAAATTTACGACTTCGTATTTCTGTGAGAGGTATCTATCTATTTTATTTAGGTATAACCAAAGTATGGGCTCTGTTTTGTAATGGATTGTCTAATTGGAGTTCGGATTCTTGTGGCTCGGTCACCGATAACAAATTATTAACAACGCTTAGGTTAAAAAATTGTGCAAATCCTGTGACTGCAATGAAAGAGAATTGTAAAAATTAATATTTCACGTAAGAAATATTGCACGGCCATATTAAAAGCCGATTAGGTATTGTACAAAAAATGATTTATAGGAAAACAACGAACGATAAATTTTTTGAAAATTTAAATACATACCTACCTATTTATTTATATACTAGCTACTAGTTACATTAAGTAAACATTTTACTATTACACATCTCACAATTTCCTTTACAAGAAAAACTATAAAATTGTCATTTTACTATTGTTTTTGATTTGTATTATTACATTAAAATTAAGTTTATATTAATCTAGCCTTTACCCGCGGCATCGCTTGCGTCAAAGTCGGGGTTCTAGCTACGGTTCCACCCTTCTTAGCATTCTAACTCTGAAATTCATTTGCATTTTAGCGTATTGGCGGAATCCTATTAATATTATAAACACTTCGCAGGGGGAGAGATTCTCGCGGGGTAGCAGGGGGATAATAAATCATAAATTATTATCTTTGGAACTACTGAACCGATTCTAAAAATTCTTTCACTAATAGAAAGCTACATTATCCCTGAGTGATATAGGCTATATTTTGATAAATATCTCGCCCAGGGGGGGATAATTCTTGTAGGACTGTAACGAAACGTATAATTCTGAAATTCTTTTGTATTTTAGCGTAGGTATAGGCGGAATCTTATACTAATATTATAAACACCACCACCCCGACTTCGCTTCGCAGGGGAAGAATTTCTCGCGGGGGGAGGGGGGTATAATAACAATATACTAAATATACGTGGGCGGAGCTATGGGTGACCGCTATTAAATTATAATTTCATACCACCCGGGCGAAGCCGGACGGGTACCGCTAGTGCATAATATTTTGGTTAACAAAACCACAATCCAGTTCAGATTGCAACCTTAAGATATATTCATTCTGTAGCAGGGTTTTGTTTTCTAATGAACCTCATTAAGCTGACTTAAAAACAGTTAAATGGGCAAAGATTATTTAATGCAGTAATAAAAATAATGCTTTTTCCGGCCTCTTTATATCTTAATTACCCGAAAAAATAATAAAATAAAAACAGATAAGTATGTACTTAATAATCGGCCCGTGTGGCGGATGTTCTAAACGTCTCTGCTTTGTATAAATAAACTAAAAAAAATGTTCTTAAAGAATATTCATTAACGTGCGACATCATAAGGAAATCACTCATTTAACATGCTTCATCGAACAGAAATCATTTCGAGTATAAATAATATTACCTTCCTAATTAATTTCGCTAAATGAATACACAAAATTAATGGAAAAATATTGCAACCGTACGGTCAAGCAATCTCCGAAATATTTACATATTATGTAGTCATAGGCGCCGAATACGTGGGTGTTCCTGTGCTCGAGCATCCGTAAGATGTTTTGTGGATGCAGAACACTAATGAATTTTCTCGTAACTCAAAATTCACGCTCACAAATTCATCAAAGAAAAATAAAGACGACGCGGCGTTGCAAAAGTGCAGTTTGCTCGTTCGTTAATTTTTTATATGTAAAGGGTCTCATAATTTTAATAATAAATCCTAATAAATGTAATAAATTATAGTTGAAACTAACTATAGTTGAAACTAACATTTTGTGAAAATTAATGAAGTGCCTGCAAAAAATACAAACATATTTACACATAAATTAATAGATTTATACGGCTGAATTGCAATTGAAATTTGCAAAATAAAAAGAATGTTAGATTATTAATCATGTCACGGTTGAGTAATTGTAAAGCTCATTCCGCCGCGAATGTGGAAGGTTCAGGTTAGAATTCTGACTGTGACTATGGTTGGTAAAATGATTTTTTCCAATATGTTTGGAATCAATTATATAATTGGCTGCTTTCCAACGAAAATTTTCAATACCTATTTACACATGTCAATATTGTGAAAGCACCCAAACTTGAAATAGTCGGCGCCAATGCATATAGTTATAAAAATATTGCAATTTGCCATTCTATTGTTTACTCCACCTTATTTGTCAAAAATATTTTTCTACTAGGCAATTCTCTATTTCTTTTGGCGTCTTTTCTTTTTTCTACCTTCTGGAATTTATATTTGTTTTTATATTTTGTAATTGTATCATCTGCTTGACTTCTCCTATGCAATTTTATTTGACTCTGGACCAATAAATAATTAGAATTTCAATTGAATTTGCTATTCCTATTTAAAACAGCTTTTCTGATATTTTCGAATAAACAGCGTTGTTCATGTAAAACAGAAGTGGAAAATAATACATTTTCGGAAAAAACATTTAGAAATAATTACTTTGTTTTCAACAGATCCGAGCTACACGTGTTTGAAATAGAACGATTGCGCTACATATCTACACCATCAATATTTCAATATTTTACGAATTTTATTTTGAAAACGTTTCGACCACGATTTTTTTAACATTCTGTATAAAACTTTAAATCTGTATGGACGACAAAGAATAACGGATTTTTCATATCAAATAATATTTTGTACTTACGTTATAAAAATAATTCTATTGTATTTTTGTCACAGGATATCGGATTTATACAAGTTTTTTTATAGTCAACTTTTTCATTGTGATTTGTATGATTTTTTATTAGCAATATTTAATATTCTCTTTATACGGTTTTATAATGCAATAAAAATATGAAGGTTTTACTTTAAACGGACAAAATATGACACCGTTGTTTTAATAAATAAACTACAAAGACAACTGAATTAATCTGACAAAGTTTTTAGTAGTTTTTTAAATCAACTTTTGAATGGCGAACATTTTACACATAGCAGTTTTTATTGCGGGAAATAATAATAAGTAATATTTTATTTCTAGTTCATTAACAAATATTATTGTCTGGCCGTAAACAGTTAACTCCGCTGCCCACGGCAACGATTATGCTTCGTTTTGAACTGGACGCGCGCGCTCTCAGTAATAATTGTGAAAGTCGTTTTTTTTTATTTTTATTTAAATTTGATTTAACTGTACTCAGAAATACAAATAACCTACAATATATGCACAAGAATAATACAGTACTAATAGCAAGTTTGACTCACTCACTTATAAAATATATTATTATTATACGGTACTAGGTATTCGTGTTCTCGAAGAATGATGAGGGCAGTGTAGCCTAGTGGATAGCGTACTTGTTACCAGCCTCTAGACTAGACTGTCCTGGGTTCGAATCCCACCTGCGCTCATTGATGTTTTGTGATGTTATTTAGTTTTAAGTTAGTTGTTATTTAATGTAATTTAAAACGCTAATGACCTAAGTTGTCGCCGCGTCTATAATCTACAATAAATAAAATAAATCGAAGATTGTGTGCAAGCTTTCACGGCTGGCATTGTTCCAAGTCTTCATGGTTTCCGGGCTTGTAGGCCGTGGTCCGGTGGTATTTCTACCTGACGTTTCGTCTACAACTGCGGTAGACATTCTCAAAGGCGATGTGGCAGCGGTAATAGTGGTAGACGAAACGCCAGGTAGAAATACCACCGAACCATGGCCTACAAGCCCGGAAACCATGAAGACTTAAATCGAAGATTGATTCAGGCTTTGATCAAGAACTAGTGTTACGTATTTTGCAAAAGTTGAAAGATCATCTCTATCTATTCGTTCCTCTCTCTTTCGAATTAAGGATATATTACAAAAATAACAACAAATATTTAAGGTTCTTAAGATAAAAATATGCAATACCTATCCTATGAAATATTTTTTATCAATTTGATTTCATTGACTCTTTTTGGGTTCTTATTATTCTTACAAAATAGATTCTTCTTTTCCATATGTAATAGCAAATAGAATGCAAAAATTTGTAACTGCATGGTTAGAAAATGTTGAGTTTTACAATTTAATTTACCAAATCTCGTAATGATTTAACTGCAAAAAAAATGCAAAAATGGTCTCTTCAACTGTAAAAAAATAAGAGGCAATCTATGGTTTTCAAATTAAATTTTATATTATGTTTCCAACACAATTTACTTTCATTAAACAAGCACAACATAATTATTAATTAATTAGGTAACAAAATGGATGTATGTACTTTTGTGTATGTGTATGTCAACCTAGACGGCCCACCAAGGCCCAATGCACGTGAGGACCGCCTTTTATTTATGTGTCCGTTATTGTCGGTTAACAGGAAGCCTATACTGTCACTTTGCAAATTGCTGATTAGCTACGATGATCAAATTATTTTAACAGCTATTGACCCATGTTATGAGTGCATTTTAGTTTTTAAACTATTTTTAACGGATTTATATAAAAATTTATTTCTTATGTTCCGCAAAATAATTATCATATTACTTATTATCTTTGTTTATAGGATTTCAAAAGGCAAAAATGATAGTGTATTTAACGTCTATTTCTTGATAATATCTCATTTTTAATCTTGATTTTCTAGGTTTGCTAAATATTTATCTGGAATTATTGAGGAAAGCATGGAAAATAAGATAGCCGGTACAGAACTTACTTCTCAGCGAGAAACAGAAGAAAAAAGTCTTTATGTCGCATTTGCTCCCACCGGGATTCAAACCCAGTACCTTGCGAATTAGAGTCTAGGTCTCTCACCACCCGCTCGGATTTACCTCCGTATGGAACTCTATTATTTAATAGGAGCAATAAACATATATTTATTTCAATTATTTGCGAGAAAATTACTTACAGTATCTTATTTATTTAACAATTAGATAATTGTTAACTATATATTTATTTGTTTTAATATGTATAGGTTAAATTGGCAATCCACACAAGATAATTTGTTTTTGAAAAACTATATATTTAGAATATTTGCCGACGTGTTTCGATATATTATACCATCATCAGGCCTATTTAAAAGCTTATACAGAAGATACTTATATCTGAATTATTACAGAAATGAATTGAATTATTTAAAATTTACATTTAATTAACATTAATGTAACCCACATCAAAAAATTCTTTTACTGGCAGAATATCGAAATCGTTGGTAATGACAATTGTACATGGTTAATAAACATTATTACTATTACTACAATTTATTGTAGCTGAAATTGTTGTATTTCATGTAAATTTTCACAGTTTTGTATATCTGAGCTCTGCACCAACTGTAAAGATCAATTTTGTAAAAA
The DNA here is from genome assembly GCA_039654895.1 of Mongoloraphidia duomilia. NCBI lineage: Eukaryota > Metazoa > Arthropoda > Insecta > Raphidioptera > Raphidiidae > Mongoloraphidia > Mongoloraphidia duomilia. Next base: position 30,797,457 of record CM077522.1, read on the forward strand.
AATGAATCATTAATATTAATAAGTACACGGGAAAAAAATCGTGCTCAGAACTCACAGTGCATAATAACAATTGTTTGCCGAAGCGTTAGTTTAATAAATGCTAATAACTTGAATCAGTATTGCAATAAATTATTGATCCTATGCCACCGAGGTTTCTTCCTTTAATCTACAAAATCTTCAAATCTAAGGATCACCGCACTATTGTAAATTGTTAGAGTTATCTTTACTATCATAATAACAATGCAATTTGGAATCTGGAGATCGATTCTTCCGTTTTAATTATTATAATTGTGCAACCTTCATATTAGTCGACAACAAAGTAAGTACTTAGTACAATACTATAACTGTAAGTAGGTAGTACTTTCGACGTGGGTGTTTCGACTCATGTCATAGCTTTGGGCATTGTTTCGTCGATAAGCGCACAATATATTTATTACGTTGTATGTTGAGAGGTGATAACAGCACATTGTAACCAAGCTGATGTTAATAAACATTCGCTGCATATATTTTACATAATTAAAAAGATACAAGTCCCTTGTCTTGTACGTACACACGCTGTATACATCATGTTATACAGAATGTTGGCCAAAAACTTAACGCGAAAAATGTCTATGTGTTGATTTACTCCTCTCATCAATCAAGTAAGTCGATATGTCAGAATTTCTGCTTTTGACGGTAAAATTCCCTATACCTACGCAGGGTATTTGTCAAATTTGCGCTCTGGGCACAGACGATTTATCGTCCCTCTTTCAGTCCTGTACAATTGACACATTACTTCTGATATTTAAAGCCGGCGCGGCGGTTTTGCCACCCTCTAAATCTGCCGCCCCGGGAAAGTGCCTTTTTCGCCTTAAGGCAAATAGGTACACGCATAACCTAATGTGACTGGTATGGTGACCTAACGGGCAATTCAGATGTATATGCGTTATTATATTATAATATGATGGATTTGGAAGAAGAATGGAACATGGAGAAAAAGCACGAGATAATTCAAAGTTTACATCGCCTAAAATTCTGTATTCGCGCACTTAATGGAAATCTACTGTGTGCGAATTTTTAATTGGCTGGTTTGTACTGAAATTCAGAATTTACAAGTGGCGAACAAAATATTCATTTATTAAATAGATTGGTAACCTTTTATTTTTAGTGACGTTTGTTACATATAATACCTAATTCACATATAAATGAAAAAATTACCATGTATATTTTAAAAGATATTTTTCCGAACATCCTATATATAAAGTACATATTTATGAACAACTAACTGGTTTGACACACAGCAACACTAAAACGTCATTTAACTGTTTGCTATTTCCTCTCCTACAATTTATTTTCCTGAATCAATTTGTTTTATCTAATTGAAACACACATTTGATTGAATCAAAATTTTCAATTATTATATTTTTCTCGAGAATTTTAAGTGATTTGAGCTTAAGGCAACTTCTAAAATTTAATTGAAAAAAAAAACAGTTTGAGGTATTTCAAGGTACAAAATCCAATCTGAAATTAAACGCTGTATCTTAAGATATTTACTTGCCCCACGATTTTTTTTCTATTTTCAAATTTTTTATTTCAATATCTCAGAAAATCGAGTGAAACAAAGTTCACTAGGGTTTAAGTTTAACCTAAAAAGCTCAAATCATCTTCATTTGTATGTAATACTTATACTCAAAAGTCAGTTGTTACTGAGAGTCTTCGAAAGGTCCACGCCTCTCAAATTAAAAAAAAAATCGTCTGCAGCGTTAAGTACTTCACAATCCACAACATAATAGACATGTGTTTTACTATTTTCATTCTACTAATAATAGACATGTGCTTAGCATCATAATATTATAACGTGTTACGAATACTCAAATGTGTGTTTTATAGTATAAAAAAATTAACCACACCTGAAGATGGCAACTCGTTGCTGAAACGCGTCGTGTTAATAACACAGAAAGTCACAAGATAGACATCAAAAAAACAAGGTATTTCTAATACTTCTTATTATTCATTTGGAGACCTAACACTCTAAAAATGTAACATATAACAAAATCACACGTACACGATCTACAATAATTTCAAATTAATAAAGAACAGTAGTTTACTTCATTTTAAACTCCTAACAATACAAATGATTCAGCAGAAAAATTACATAGTTAAACGTTCGTTGAGAAAACTGAATAAAATAATATAACATAATAGTATATGGAGGAGACTTCAACGTTCAGACAAGCAACCAACTCTTAGCACAAGAATACTTATATTTTTTATAATTATTAAATTCCGACTTCATAAATTATATGGAAAACGATAGTATACTACCACGGAACTTCAACAATACATGTCATATTTTGTTAAGTCACAGCGTACGTAAAGCTAGTATAGCATTCTGTGATGACTAAAATAATTGAACAAAAATATAAAAATTTAAAACAGTGATGCACAAAACGAAGAAACGTATTTATTGGTCGATGTTTTAGAGAAACAATTTAATATATATACAGTTTTCAATAATAATAATAATAACAAAAAGAACTTAAAAAATTGAATAATAATGACACTAAAAATTGATTTTCAGTGTCATTATAATTCTTTTTTTTACTTCTTTGTGAAATTCAAGATAATCTTTGATATCGCGGCATGCTTTTCTTTCATCGGCGTTAAATTTGCAAGTACTTGCGTGTAAATGCACTTACTTTTAATTTCTAGATGAACAATTTTTTTTAGATGAATATTATAATCGCTATACCTACACTATGAACAATTTTATTACTTTCTGGTTCAGTACAGTGATTTTTTATATCATTCTTTTTTATAAAATACTAGTGGTACCCGTCCGGCTTCGCCGGGGCGGCCGGTGCAATATACTACTCACTCGCTTGAATATTATAAATACACTACTAACTCGCTTCGCTCGTTCGCTTGAACATTATAATTACGAACAAATTTGATTACCATAAAAAAAGTTATAGTGAGTCAACCTTAAAAGATAGACATATGCTGTCGCGGACTTTTCTTTAGAACTTTTAAAGGGGAACAATTCCGTCATACATGATTTTTGAGAACTTTAACCGTTTACGCAGCGCACGCAACGGAAGCTCTTAAAAGGAATAATTTTTCCCGTTTTTGCAAACATTTTTCATTGATACTCCGCTCCTATTGGTCGTAGCGTGATATTATATAGCCTATAGTTTTCTTCCATAAATGGGCTATCTAACAAAAAAAAAATTCAAATCGGACTGGTAGTTCCTGAGATTAGCGTGTTCAACCAAACAACCAACCAAACAAACAAACTCTTCAGTTTTATAATATTAGTATCTATAGATTCAGAAATATAAAATAAATGAAGGTAATTTGACAACTTTAAAGGAGTATTGTCACCAAAGTTTTTTACGTTAAAAAAAAGCTCAGTTTTATCAGTAATTTTCTACAAAGACCTTGAGAGGGTAAAAATAAAGTTTATTGTCGGTCATGATTATAAAAACAGTTTTTTTTAATTGAATTCTGTATACATATATCTCGCGAGTATGACAAAGGTCTACGACTGACCGTGGTATATAAAGAGCATAATTGTGGTTATTCAAATAGAATACTGTCCGCGTCTATTTGGTTACACTTAATATTATAAAACCGGTACCACGTCTATCTGTAACAAATCACGCGGAATTTGATTACCCGTATATATCCATTATACAGTATGGCTGTGCCTACATACACTTAACTATACTGTATGGCCCAAGTGAAGCGCAACATATAGTGTTGCCGTCTAGACAAGACAAGACAAGACTTTCAAAGTCTTGTCTTGTCTTGAAATATCAAGACTTCACTAAGTCTAAGTCTAGATTAACAAACTCTTGTCTTGTCTAATATCAAGACTCTAGATTATTTTCGAGAGTCTAGATTATTAGTAGTAGGTAAAGTAAACCTTTACAAACTACTATTTAGTTTATCTAGACCAGGGATCGGCAACTGGCGGACCGCGGTCCAAGTCCGGACCGCGGAAGGTCAAAAACTGGACCACCAAATTTTTTTTGAATTATTTAAAAAATATTTTTTTGTACTTTCCGCTACGAAAGTTTTATTTTCGAGTGCTTTGTGGCGGTAACAAAGAGGCACATTTTTAAGAACCAATCATTCAAGATTATCCACCTTAATGAAACACTCTTCGCATAAGCTGCTTCCCGCGTGAACCTAACTTTAAAAAACTGGCTCAAGACCGCAAATGTAATTTCTCCCATTGATTTTTGAATACAATTATGCCTATCTATTGTATTTCATATTATTTTGTGAGTGAAAATTAAAATAAAAAATTAGTAAAGAATATAAGTTGTTTTTTTTTTTTTGGACCTCGATAAAAATTTTCAACAGTATCCGGACCCCACCTATAATTACTTGCCGACCCCTGATCTAGACTCTTGAAAATTGTCTAGAGTTTTGGCAAGAGTTTTGATCTAGATAAAGCAAGTCTTGTCTTGTCTTGAACATTTCTAGACAAAACTTTTGCAAGTCTGGTCTTAAAAATCTAGACAAGACAAGACAAGAGTCTAGAAAGTCTAGATCTAGACAGCAACACTAGCAACATAAGTCAATCCGTTGCATATAACAATATTTCAGATAGGAACAATTTTATGTACATATAAGAAATACTTATGGTTACCTACTTTAAAATGTTAAAATTACCGATTAAAATTGACAAATTCAAATACAACATAAAAAAAAGAAAAGAAAAAAAAATTAGAAAAAAATTATGAGAACAGTGTGGTGTAACGGTTAGCGTAGCCGACCTTTGGAACACACAAAGTGACTGACCGCAAATGTCCAGCAACATTAGATTTGAATTGTACACATTTTCATATGGTGCGCTTGATTTCAGTCAAATCGTATGTGTATATATGTACTTCCATATAGTATTAAGCATAAATAATATATACGGGTTTTGGTTGAAATAGTTTGTATAATCATCCATACCTGTTCTATAAACCAGTACCGAGAGAGTATGAACTTTACAAGATATGCATTGAACAAACGTACTCACGTTACCTGGACATTATTTAGATCCATACAATTAATATTGAATATACAATATACATACAGTGCGCGCCAGAAGTGTACTGTTATCTTTTGAACGACTTTACGCAGAAAAACTATAGGGTACGGTTTTCTGATACCACGGTACAAATCAAACTTTATTGCCTAGTGATGGGCGATACTAGGTGTTTTTACAATCGAAACAATTGTAATCGTTCATAATATAACAATCGAGTCCATAATCGACTCGGAGTTTGATTATACAATCGAAATGTTCGATTGTTCAAGTCGATTATTTGCCACATGGGTTATAGCAATACCAACGAATAAGAATACATATGATCGCGATTCAAGGTTATATACTAGTCGACTGACGTTCACACGACTCGTTGATTGTTCAGTCGGTGCTCAATACTCTGTGATCTCTTCACTATTGAATTCGTATTACGCGTTTACTGCACAATCGACCATCGACTCGACCATAGAGTGATGAACGATCGCATATTATGTGGCTCTCGACAGTATACGATTCAGTACTATGCGACTCGGTCTCGGTGAACTATGAAACAACAACAATCGAGTCCAAGTGATAACTATCGAGAGTCATCGAGATGTTTGAACTATCGAGATAATCGACTAAAATATCTCGTATCGCGCATTACTTTTATTGCCATAATTCACTACACGCTTTTAACCCGAAACATGGATAATAATAATAGATAAGCCCCGGCCCGATGGCCGCCTTCGGGGCTTGAACCCAGGGTACCTTTGCCCCGCTTACCCCCACCCCCATAACGCCGACCCTACAGTACGTCCCAGTACTGTATTCACGTTTAAAATATTTTGCTACCGATTTCGATTTCACATGAGAGGTCATCATAGCCAAAAAAAGTGAAAACTGAAGCTGAAGTGTACCTACATCGTGGAATGTGTTAAAAAAGCCGAATTCATCAAATTAAGTTGGCTTTTGCAATCTCATATATTGATCGTGTGTTTAAAACCTATCGTGACGAAATTATTAACTTCCCATTGGAAGTTATTGCAATGGGTCCAAAAATCGAAATCAAAATGTATAACAAATTTTTATGTTTCAAGGTCACTACACCCTATTTTTAGAAAGATGTCTGTGTGTACGTGTATGTGTGTGTACGTACGTATGTGTCCATTTCTTTCTAAGACGAAATCTCGAGAATGAAAAATGATATCGACTATGTTAGGGTGCCAATCGACGCGTATTATCGTAAATATGATCTGAAAGAAATTTTTTCAAAATCGGTTCAGCCGTTCTTTTTTCTTAACCAAATAGACTCCAAAAAAGTAGATTTTACACAATATCTCGCGAATAAAAAATTATATCGACTTCGTAAGGGTGTCAATCGAGGCTGTTAACGTCATTTTGATCCGACATAAATTTTATAAAAATCGGTTCAGCCGTTTTTTTTTTTTTTAATTACTTATTGTTAAAAATAAATAATAATTATGTTTTAATGATTAAAATGATTACTTTTCTGTGTAATATCTAATTTAATTATTATTATTAAATATTTATCAAACTGGGAAGTTCGTCGTGTGGACCTCAAGGGTCGCACTTTAGTCCTAATAAACGACCCACCTCACGGCTTGTTTCAAAAGCAGTTCTCATAAAAGTGTGAAAACAATACCTATACCTACTGCTATTTTCATACACTATAAGTTGCTTCAAAACTGATGAATATTAAATTTAGTTTTGTCGTCGTAATTTCTGATAAAATAATCTGCAATGCAAATAAACATTTAATTTATTGATAGTGTTTGAAAATAAAGATAAAAGCTCTTCATTTACGGCTTAAAGCCTCTTTTCCTGGTTAGCATTAAAACTGTACATATCTCTTTTATGCTAATATCATTAGACTCATCTCGCCTACCTTGATTACTGATCATACAATGTATGTAGTCTAAGAGGCAGCGACGGATTTTCTTGTGTCTACGTAAAGCAAAATAATCTCACTTAATCCCTATATAAGTATTCCCCATTTGATAATCTGTAAGTTTGGCAGCCTTTCTCTCTTTCGTTTTAGGTGACAGATAGAAATTAGACAAATTTTTCATGTAATAATGTAGCACTAAATTGTATTATTGAGTCAATGCTGTCTTCAAATAATTTCATCTCCACGGTACCCATCTGAATTTCGTTTGTTATATTTTTTTATTATTATATATTATTATATTGGATTTTCAATAATCTTTTTCGAAGTGATCGCATCAACATTTTGGTCTCATATTTTAGAATTACAATATAATGTTACCCTTTATGTAAAAACATATGCCAAACATTACGTAGATACATGAAAAAAAATGTTTTTTATTAATTAGGCATGGTGTTAAAGAATACGTGTTACAAACTTAAAGGGCATGTAGGAAATGCAAAAATAGGCGGAAAATCTCCTGTAGACATGGGTCGTTGGAGCTTTAGTTTTCGAGATACAGGATGTTAAAATTCTTTGAAAAATTTAATATTTTTTGAATATCTAAAAATTGACTGATCAGAATAACTCGAAATTTTTTAGAGTTGTTGTACTAATTGAAGTACATGATTTGATACTCCCAACCAAAAATTATTTAATTCAGTGGCGGATCTGGGTATGTTGTTACCCCTTTCTTATTTAATAAACTAAACTTCAACGACCCATGTCTACAGTAAATTTTCCGTCTATTTTTGCATTTCCTACATGCCCTTTAAGTTTGTAACACGTATTCATTAACATCCTGTATAAATAATTAGTCTAACGACATGATAAGAATGAGAAATCGGGCTTGAGAATAGCCGAGCGTGTAGCAATGCTGTTGTTTACATGGCGTTGCTGTGGTTCCTCTATTACAAGTCCCCAGTTCCCGGGTTCTAGCCCGAGAGTTGGTAAAAGTGTCAATTGAGTTTTTAATTTATTATTAAAAAAAAAATAATGAAATGAATTTATGAATAACATTACTCATTAATATAGAATAAAAAAAAGTTTTACATTAAGATTATTTTGCGTTACGTAGACACTTGAGAAAAAACGTCGTCAGCATTTCGTCTAATAGGCACACAAACAAATCTAACCGATAAAGTATACAATATACATGTTACTATGTATTACTTGCATTGTTTTATTTGCCCGTGGCGAGTTGTTGGAATTGTTCCTTTTTATATAATAATTACCATTTAAATTGTTCGTTTATTATAAATTAAATATCATAGCCGTACATGATCATTATGCCGTCACTCATGTACACTTACTTACATGTTTCGTATGTAGGTATATATCTAATACCTATGATACGGATGTCCATACTAGATAGCTGCAGTACGGATTTTATAGCACATCCAATGATCGAATATGATTCAGAAACTTTCAGGCGAAACCATCGTCCCTATCCCTCCTAAAATACGCCCTTAAAAATGTTTTCTGTTCGTAGTTTTCAAGATACGACTAGGGTAGTCAGAAATGATTACGCTTTACATAAAAACTAAAAAGAAAGTAACCAAGACGAAGATTCTGATGATATCAGAATGTATCATCTCGCAGCCTTTGTCTCCAATACCATGTGTATTCAGAAACGATGAATCTTTATAATCGAAAATAGATATTATGAGAGGAAAGGACTGTATATATATGTCAATATTTCATGGATGTAAACCTTTGCACTTTGTTACTCTCAGTTATAATTATTTCACCTTTCCCAGCCATATAATTTTATCATATATTAGCGGTTCGCGTCTGGTTTCGCCCGGGTGCTAAAAATTTATGATTTATTACCCCCCCCCCCCGCGAGAAATTCTCCGCCTACGAAGCAAAGTCGGACTGGTGGTGTAATTCTTGTGGGACAGTAACAAAACGTAACTAAAATTCTTTTGTATTTAGCGTATAAGCGAAATCCTACTAATATTATAAACACCACAAGCCCGACGTAATAAATCATAAATTCTTAACACCCAGGCGAAGCCGGACGGGGACCGCTAATGTAGTATATTAGTAGGTACAGATAGTCAAAAAAATCCCCCCCCCCACACACACACACACACGGCGCAGAGTAGTGGCGGTGCAGTGTTTCGTAGCGTCTTTTAGTTTCACGTTCATCCGCATGAATCCAATTCACTCTACCGTGCGTAAAGAAGTTTTACTTCGAAAATGAAGATTTCCATGATTCCAGTTTTCAGTGTTACGGAATTGCCTTCGGTATTTGGATCGACCACAATATTACAGATTCACGTATCTATGTGTGAGTGTGACATCACACAAAGAAATCAACGACCACACAAAACAGTCATTGCCGATGGTAAGGCACGGCACATGGTGTCTGCGCAATGTTACAGAGATGGGTACGATCTCAATGTATTATAGTTACGGGTCCAGATAATCCACCTACGGGTGAAACTATGTATTTAGTAAGACAATGCAACTGCTGATCTATAATACACAATAACTAAATAATATGCCACAATTCTATTTTTAATTAAAATTGTTGTCATATTTACCTACTAGACCAGTCGTTCCCAAAGTTGACTGGACCGCGATCCACCTAACAATAACTTCCAAATTCTGGTCTCACCTCTTGGCTGTCATGGAGAAAAAAGCGGCATAACTATATGAATGAAGGACTGTTCAAATAAGAAAAAAAAACATTCAATTACAATCGAAAATTTAAATACTAGGAAAGCTATTTCAATGAGAAGGATGTAATAAGTATTTGTTTGCTATTTTTCAGGGCCCACCCAATATTCGCTTGCGACCCACCAGTGGGTCGTGACCCATAGTTTGGGAAATGCTGTACTAGACGTTATACCTAATATGCTAGATTTTATTAGAAATTGTATGTATTTATTATTAAAACGGAATGTCAGAATAATTATTCTCTTCTATAAATACAAAAGGTGTCTTATTATTATTATACTTCTCTGGTAGGTAATTTATGTTGTAAAATTATTAGTAATTTACCTAATATGTCAAATAAATTATTGTATTTCAACTGGTAAAATAAATGTCTATGAAGAAAATTTAGTCCGCCCCTGGCAGCACCCTAATACATGTACTGCGAGTAGTAATGTGGCGTGATACAAACAAATTATTTATATCAAACTTTGAAATGTATTCTTGTCGGTATCAAAACGTGGTATATGCATAGTGTGGTGTTTTATAGAATTACATAGGTAGGTACATGATGTCATGCTGTGCCCAATCCGATCACAAAAGTTAAACTCGACCCAAGTGTCCCGCAAGTCAAAGCACAGAACATAGTTCCAAGTTACGACTTAGTAGGTACGCAATTACACATTACTGAAGGATCTGGTACAAAAATATCCTGGACCAAACTGAACTTTCAATAATTAGTAGGTTCATAATAGACATTTCAGTATTTCTTTCGGCTTGATGGGAGCAAAGACGTTTAAATTTTCCTAAAAACTATTAAAAATCTTTGATTAGTCTGATAATCACAGAAGTGTGAGTGTTCATTTAAGGAACTGCATTTCTGTTTCTATAAGGGTGATCAGTTTCAACACGATTTAAGCAAGCCGTGAGGTGGGTTGTTTATTAGGACTAAAGTGCGACTCTTGAGGTCCACACGACGAAATTCCCAGCTTGATAAATATTTAATAATAATAATTAAATTAGATATTACACAGTAAAGTAATCATTTTAATCATTAAAACATAATTATTATTTATTTTTAACAATAATTTAAAAAAAAACGGCTGAACCGATTTTTATAAAATTTATGTCGGATCAAAATGACGTTAACACGCCTTACGAAGTCGATATAATTTTTTATTCGCGAGATATTGTGTAAAATCTACTTTTTTGGAGTCTATTTGGTTAAGAAAAAAGAACGGCTGAACCGATTTTGAAAAAATTTCTTTCAGATCATATTTACGTTAATACGCGTCGATTGGCACCCTAACGTAGTCGATATCATTTTTCATTCTCGAGATTTCGTCTTAGAAAGAAATGGACACATACGTACACACGTACATCTTTCTAAAAATAGTGTAGTGATCTTGAAACATAAAAATTTGTTTTACATTTTGATTTTGATTTTCTGACCCATTACAATAACTTCCAATGGGAAGACTGCACTTTTCGTTAAATAAAGCAAATAGTATAAAAATACTTGCTAATTCCAAAGAACAAAGATGCAGAAACGAATGGGTTATAACAGCAGCAAAACTATACTATTAACAAAAAAAAAATGGTCTCGGTATTAACTTAATATGGAATCGTTGTATCTCGGTATCGACTCGACGTCTTTAGATAAATATACTTTTGACCTTGTACAGTTAATACTTCAAGAATTCAAGGAAACAAAAATCAAAAAGAGAGATCTTTGGAAAAGCTCCTTGTGACAATTTTCTTTGTAATGGCTTGACACTACATTTACTTTTTGTTCTTTTACCATTCAGCAAAGTGATCACTACAGTCACTGCAACGAATATTTCCTGCAAGCAATTTTCATGACTAAAGTTGCACGATTTTTTGTCACTCAGTGAAAACACTATTGCGAGTTCTCGCCTGGCTGCTCGCACAAGAAATCGCGGAAAAGTTGCCCGAGCAAAATTCGCTGTAAAATTTGAACATAGTCTAAAATCAAGTGTGCAAACTTTCACGGCCGGCATTGTTCCAAGTCTTCATGGTTTCCGGGCTTGTAGGCCGTGGTCCGGTGGTATTTCTACCTGAAGTTTCGTCTACAACTGCGGTAGACATTCTCAAAGGCATAAAAGAAGGGAGAACACCAGTCACTGACACACTGACCTGTGAGCCGCCAAGGAGGACACTTCGACAGCTGCCACATCGCCTTTGAGAATGTCTATCGCAGTTGTAGATGAAACGTCAGGTAGAAATATCACCGGACCACGGCCTAGAAGCCCGGAAACAACCGACAACCGACTTGGAATACTCTAAAATCGTTTACAACAACCTTGGATGAGACTCGCAGGTAGTTACTTCTTAGTGGAAACCGAAACTTATAAAAATATTTTTATAATTTTTGGGAACCTTTAAGAAATCCATATTTCTTGCTCAAAAGAAGGAAATACTGAAGCGATGCTTCAATATTTTTTTTTCTGCAAAATTTGTTATAAAAATTTAAAATGGTATGATAAACGTACGACACTGATAGAAATACTGCTATACAATAAATCATTTTGTTGATATATCATATGAATAATACCTGCAATAAAGTATTTAATATAAATATTTTATTTATTATTGTAAAATAGCAGTTGTTAGTAAATTATCTACTTATACCTAACGTGACCGAAATTTGTAATATAATTATCGGAAATTTACAGAGGCAATGACTGGACTTAACTGTGCATTTGTCTACGATTGTTAAGATCAAACTGTTTTTATTAACCCTGCATCATTCACGACACTAAAGTACACGGGAGCATAATCAGGAGACTATTCGGGTTTATCGTACATTTTAATCACGCTGTTATGTTAATTCGCTGTTATTTTTATGGTTACTTACTTCGTATGTTTTATATGTCTAAAAATTTTACAGCGTGTTAAATGTACGATAAACCAGATATTAGTCACATAGGCTTATATTTGATATGTATAACTATAACTAGAAATTTAAAAAATAACTTTAAAAAAAACCTAATTCAAAAAGTCACTAAAAAGAAGAAAATAATTGAAATTTGAAGTCGGCCTCAATTTAATTACTAAAACTATTTATATATTCTTTACATTATCTTATTAAATTGGTGCCGAACTCAAAATTTTATTATTTTCATCTTTTTCCTGACTTTTTGAAGGAGTTTTTTTAAGTTATTTCATTTTTTACTTTTCAGTGGCTTTGCAATACGTAGTTTGCACGTTTTTTACGTTATTAACCAACTTCCGTCGTGATATTTGATTACTAAACTAAAAAAGAATACCACTGAATCGATTTTAGTCAGATTTATGTGGAACCACCGCGAAGGTATGCCCCATTAAATAAAACAAGAATCATCAAAATCGGTTCACAAATGCAGGAGATACGAGGTGACATGCTTAAAAAATACAGTCGAATAGAGAGCCTTCCTCTTTATTTTTGAAGTCGGTTAAAAAGAAATGAAATGAACGATTTAAAAGTAAAAAAAACTATATTACGCGAATTAACCCACGCAAGTTAAGAAAATCTGGTGATAATTTACGTGCGACACTGACACCCTAACTCACAGATCTTGTTATATGTGTTTAAAGAAACTCTCTCAAATTTACTGTTGGGAAATTAGATTATGTAGAATGTAGCCTTTTTGAATAAGTAGTTTTCTTATTATACAAAGTGGCCCACGACATGACTGCCATAGCCTGGGACTGTGTTGCTGGGGTGATTTCAAGTCAAAAATGTCTAATGAACATATACCCGGAACGCTATCCTAACTGAGCTAGAAGCATTTGAAATTTTAGATAAGTAGTAGTAGGAATTCCCTACTAATTTAAAAACCATTTAAAAAGAAATCGCTTTATTGAATTAGTTGCTCAAAATGTCCACCCAGTTGCTGTATACATAGTCTTGCTCTTCTTAGAATTGAACTGGTAGCTCTGCGAAGAGTCTCAGGATCAGCACGAATAGTTTCTGCGGCATTCATGATTCTAGCTACTAGTTGTTCTCTGTTTTCAATATTTCCTGCATAAACTAAACTTTTCAGTCTTCCCCATAAAAAGTAATCTAGGAGATTAAAGTCTGGTGACCTTGCTGGCCAAGGAACTGCAGAACCTCTTCCAATCCACCGGTTTGTATAAATACTAATGGTGATTCACAGCCACCTGGTCTTTTTAATAATAACAAAACCAACAGCCGAACCTAATACCTGCATTGGGCTTACTTATTTAAAATTTCAAATGCTTCTAGCTCAGTTAGGATAGCGTTCCGGGTATATGTTCATTAGACATTTTTGACTTGAAATCACCCCAGCAATACAGTCCCAGGCTATGGCAGTCATGTCGTGGGAAATCCTGTATAGTGCTATCCTATCGCTGTAATTTATTATTTTAAATGTATTTGACGTCATGAAAATTGTCACTAATAAATATGTAACTATTCTGACGACAGATGAATTAGGTACTTCAAACATAACTTTTTTCCTAAATAGATCTCAAAAAAATATCAGTACAGATATTATATTTTGGTTATATGCCTCGATTAACCGATGATCTAATTAGGAATAGGAAATGTAGGTATTCTGTGTGAGCTGATGGCGGAACCTAGGGGTGAGAAAGGTAAGTACAAATGTTGCGATAAGCAGTTGCCTTAACAAAACATCAATGCGCGGTGGTGGTAATCGAACCCATGACAGTTTGATCCAAAGTCCAGCATGCTAACCGTTACACCAAGCTATTCTCTGTTGCAAGAGAATGATAAGTACGGGAGGTAAGTAGTTAGTTCAATTTGTTTGAAAACTTGTTAACCGTATAAAAATTCCAATAATTTTTTTAACGTTTCTTGCAGAATTTCCCACATTTCGTTAATTCTTTTTAGGTATATATCAGCGACTACTTTTTCCAGTTATACATCCAATGGATTATTCAATATGATATTAGACATTCTCTACAGATATTGTCGTCATAATATGCAGGTGACTGTAGGTTAAATTTTTAAAATCAGTACTAATAGTTTTGTAATAATAATGTCTTGGCAATTGGTATCTAGCTAAAGCTGAGAGATTTTCCCATTTCACTGTCAAATGTTTTATTTTCCTGAGCTTTTTGACCATAGAAACGTTTCCGATCTCAAAATTGATTTGTTTTCTTTTTTTAATTAAAGATTTAATTTCTGCTAGTGTTGCTTTACGGAGAGTAGATCCTGAAGTATCGTTTCTTTCGTATATTTGTCTGCAAATTCGTTTCCAATAATTTCTACGTGGGACAGAATTTAGATCAGATCAATAGAAATGGATTATTGTTGTAGATCATGGGAAATTAACCCACTTTTCTATAACTGCATTGTGAGTTATATGTGTAGTAAAGGGTTAAAGTGCATAATAAATTAGACACAAAAAGGTTTGCACAACATTTCTATGTAGTATGTAATATACCTGCTTATTATGCAAATAATTAATTTACCAATGCAAACAACTCAAGGCATTCCTTACTGAAGCCATATCCAAAGGGATTGTTTTATCTAGAGCCTTTGAAATGAGATGCAGATCAATGCAAATATTTCGTTATTCAAAAATTCAAGAAAAATTATCATTGCTTGAAAAAATCAAGAGATTATTGGTTCCTAAATATCAAAAATGTATTTTCTTCATTTATTGATTTACAAAGTATTGGCAAAATTAGAAATCTATATTATAATATAATCGTTGGTGAGAAGATTAAAGGCAGCATGTGAACTGACATGTAGTTTTTAGTTATTGAATAATACTTATTATGAAAATTGGTTGATTAAAATTAGTTTAATTTTGAAACAAAATAAAACTCTTACTTTCAACATCCAGTATCTCAAAGACAAAGTATTTACGGACATATTATGCTCAAAGAAACTTATTTTCGAAACATCCTGTATATTATACTGGTTTGATTAAATAGTGGTATTCTATTTTTCTGATATTAGATAAAAACATTTCGGAACGTTTATCCTAATTATCATTTAGGTATGTTAACTATATATGAAGTAATTGATACGCTACTGAATTATTCAGAAACGGTATAATAATATAATATTTGGAAGAGATTTCACGAATTCACAATTCAGCGCAGTGCACATATACAATGTCTGTGGCCATCAAAGCCAAACCGTTTATGTCCGATTATTGGTAAAATATGACTATAATGACGATTTAATGGTTCAGTTTAGTGACCCAATTCTCATTTTTTCACTTCAGTGAAAAGGGACAGCCCTTGAAGAATTTTCTTACTAAACAAGCGCTGCAGACGATGTGCTGAATGAAATATATTCGACGTACATTATAAATCTAACTAGCAAAAACAGTTAATGTCTCGCCATTTAGCAGTCGACTGCATAACAAATAGACTACTGTGACACACGTAGTGACGGATTAGCATTTGGAAGTCACCATACGCAAATTAATTTTAAAAATTTCGTATAAATTAACAAAATATTATATTCAAGAGGGTGGTGGGGGAAGCACAAGGAGGATAACCGGGGACTTTAGTAAAAATACATGTCTGAAGGTGTTCTACCATGATCCAGTGGCGTAACTTCACTTCGCGGGGCCCAGGTGTAAAATTTTTTTTGGGGCCCCCCTCCCCCACTTTACCCAACTAAGAAAAATTTCCAATTATTCATGACATCATCATCCCATCAACATTTGATTGTATTCTCAAAATGTTCTACGTCATATATAAACGACTCTAATTAAAAGAAGTTCTACTGGTATTCTTCAGACAATAATATTGCGCTCTTTTATATTTAAGGATAAATAAATCCTCCAGTCGTCTTCATCAAATCATAATTATTGACATAAACGATATAGAGTTTACTAAGAAAATTTATTAGAGTAATGTCAACTATTATTACAAATTTTTTTCCATTCACAAATTGTAGAAAGTTAGGTAATGCAGTGTATTGTTAACTCACATGTGCCATACTCAACTGTGCTCAACTGAGTGTGCACATTCAGTGCATCACCATGTTAGCATGCTGCGTGCTCATGACCATTATACCATACAAGCGGTAAATATTGAGTGCACGCCCTGTCGAAATCCCAAATAAATCAAACATGGCGAATTTCATATTAAAAAGCAATTGATTGAAACAATAGTATTTGAATCTAGAAAGTAAATGCAATCTGCGCTTAGATCATATATAATTGGACTGAGAAAAAAAATCGAGTGTAAGGATTAATCAATCAGTAGTTGACCCAAAAATTGGGGGCCCCTCGAGGTTAGGGGGCTCCGGTGATTGCCACCTGGAACACCTGTGGTAGATACGCCACTGCTACCATCTGTGAAAAATCTAGCTCTATGGAAATTATTTGCGACATTGGGTGATTTTTTCCTTTCATTTACTGTGCTATGTATGAATATTAAAAAAAATTAGAATTAAGCGATTTGGTCTTGTCACCACAGATATTATATACAATTACAGACACACACTCACTCACACATACTAAAAGATATTATCCATAATTCAGTATCATCTTCCGTTCGCCAGAGTCAACCAACGCCATAAAGCACCATAATATTATAGCATCGCATTATTCATATCTTTGAATAGGAGGTAGAGGTGCTTGTTCAGACGTTACGGTTTGCTTTTTAAAATCGCTAAATTATGCAAATCCGCCATATTAAAATGTATCTAACTGTAAAGATTTCTTTACAGTCGATCATATAGATTTATTTTTATTATTGTCGTGTATTATTATATAAAGGTTGTTGCACACAGAAGCCACGCCTTGCTACATTTCACTTTTTTTTATCGAAGTTTAGGCCACGATATCAATACATTTTATTATTATATCTATATACTTTCTCAATTTGATGCTGTGTTACAATTATTACAAAAATTAATTTTAAACCGGATCCATTTCAATATCTTAGGATTCACTGAACTGATTTAGTTCTAAATCTTATCAGATCTAAGTTGAATGCTGACAAATACTACAATAAAATAAACCGCATGATCCTATATTATTTCATTTTTAAGATATCGAAGGCGAAAAATTTCATCACATTATACTCGCACAGAGCCATCAATCAGAAAATAGTCTCAAAATATGATTCCTAGGGTGTCAAAACGTGAAGATCTATCAATGTCCCGAAAATAAATTTTAAAAACAGTTTGAAGTATTGTTTAGCTATTAAAAATTTTAGCAAAATAAAATGATTTCTCCTATGAGCTAATTCCCTCGGAACTTCCACTGAAATTAAGATTATATTATACTTTCTAGAAAATAATGTATCATCAAATTTTGGAGACAAACTTATCCTGCCATATAATACAGTAGTAGATCATAGTACCTACATTGATCTAGACATTGGCCAGTTTTGTAGAACCGGTAAAGTTGCTACAAAAATGTTTTCTTTGTACAATGATTACTTTCAGTGACCATAATCTTTCGGAAGCAAAAGGGTTAAGATATAATTTACAAATATTATGAAGTATTAGAAATATCTTGTATTATGTCCGTCTTGTGACTTCTTGTGAATTTACACTACGCGTTTTAGCAACGAGTTGCCATCTTCAGGTGTGGTTAATTTTTTTTTTAAAAAACACACATAATATAAAATATATAAAGCCACAAAATTCGACAATACCAACATTCTTAATGACAAACTAACACTAAAATTGAACATAATATACGACACAATAATTAACAGCACACAAACACCCAATATTCAGTAATCGTCTACACACATACACACACACCCATATTTTCATTTCATTTACCTACTATATAAATCATAAAATCTCGAAATTTAAATCAGTACTTCACAAACCACGACATAATACACAGTGCTTAGTATCATAATATTATATAGTGTTACGAATATTCAATGTGTGTTTTAAAAAAAATAATTAACCACACCTGAAGATGGCAACTCGTTGCTGAAACGCGTAGTGTAAATTCACAAGAAGTCACAAGACGGACATAATACAAGGTATTTCTAATACCTACTTCATAATATTCATATAGTGACTTGGAGACCCAACACTCTAAAAATGTATCATTATTATAAAGTAAAATGTTGTAGTCTAATGTGAATCAACCTTTATAAATTCAAGTCTATACAAACGTAAACGAGTGATGCTTAATCAATATTTACGATAATGGTTATTGAACACAACACCTAGTGTCAGTATTAATGACACCTGAATAATTCAGATTTGAAATGTCACATGGATCAATATTATAGTCTTCCAATCAATATAGACCAGAGTTGAATAGTAACTGTGATTTAAAATAATTTTCATTTATTAAATTTGCATTTGTTGTTATCGAATAATTCAGTTTGATAAAATAATACTCGTAAAAATGATATTAGCTATTTTCTGAAGATGGGTCATTTTTGTCGTGTTACATTCGGATACCCTTTCAACCTTTCGAGTCAATTCTATTCCTTTTAACTATAATGACCACTCAATGATTTGTAGTTATGACGACACCATATAATAAGCTTCATTATTTTGTGCCTGCCATTACACAAATATGCAAAAATCATGGACGGATAAATTTATTATGATATAATATAAAGTTTTTTTAATGAACTGCCAGTTGAAATAAGAAATTTAATTTTTAAAAAAGCTTGCCGAAAATGTTTTATGGAAAAATTTTTATAGTTCGTAAGAATTTTTTTACCACGTATATGATAATACGATTGATAATATTTACCTACCTAAAATTGTTGCAAATATAAAAAGATTTAGTAGACTGATAACGCGATGGTTACTATAGAGTATGCTATAGCGCACAGATCACTACATAATATGCGATATCATTGGTTGACTCATTAATGAATTAACTAATTAGTAATTAATCGCTTTAACACCATAATAATATCTACATTTTCCTTTCAGACGCTTATGACCTCAGTTGTCGAGCGTCTATAATGTACAATTCTTTTTCTTCTACATTTTTCTTTGTTTTTATTGCTCTTTTATTCTATTCTATCATTTATTTCCGTTCTTCTAACATACTTTTTTTATCTACATACTGAGTCAAGAAATATTCTGCTAGAAACAAAATTCTTTGACTACTAACATAAATCTTCTCTCGAAAAAATATATTAATTATCGCCAGAATCAAAAACGGTTTTAAGACGAAGAGTTACGGTGTTTTTCTACGATGGTACAGGACCAAAGTGATATCGCGAATGAAGTATACTTGACTTAAGACACAGACGTGCGTCTGTGGCGGACTTAACATTTATAATAATCAGTCGCGTACATTTTTGGAATACACTAAAGCATTCCGTTATCAAAATAATAAATTCAACCTGTGTGAAATCAGCAATAAAGTATGAAATTGTTGCCGCGCAAAGATCCACATGACAAATAAATAGTTTGACTTTAGAGAAAGCATCTGAATTTAAATAAACATAAAGATTTGCTAGAAACATAGCAGAGTTAGGCGCTATAATACACAGTCATGTGTTACACCTGTGTAGACGATGGACGAGAGGGCGGGCGCGGAAAGAGGGGCGCCACTGATTACACCCAAATAAAAATGCCTCGTTTATTCAATTTAAATGTGTTTGTTCTCCTTTATTGGAATTTAGTCAATTATAACGAGTTAGGGATGTGAAATAATAGAACGTTTAAGATATACCTACAATAAAAGTCATTTTTAAACTTAATGAAGGTTTACAACTGTCAAGTTATCTGCTGAAAAGCACCAAATACCATATATGTAATACTCCTATATTGCTTGCGCCCGTAAATGGAAGTATCAGGCCGCAAGTGAGACACCAAATTGACGGTTTCTATCTTTGTCGAGAAATCCATCTCGTTGTGCGCAAGCGTTGCAACATTCGATTCGTTATTAATTATTTTATTAGTGTTTCATTGTTTCCATGGCAATTTCGGAAATATTATTATCACTACTAACCTTGTTATTATCATAGATCAATAACTAATATTATAAATTGTTCATGCGCATAAGATTCGGCGTCTTGCGAGAGAGACAGACATATATATGTCTGCACCGTAGGCTCTTCGTCCGACTCCAGACCCCGGCTAGCAATATAGGAGTATTACATATATGCCAAATACTATGTATATGTGCAAGTTTGGCCTTGAAGTGCTGAAAAAGTGTTGACATATATAGATTATAGGTATTGTTATCAAATACTATAGAAATTAAAAGCAATATTATAGTGCAGTCAGGAGGTTGGTTTTTTTCAGATTTTTTCAATTTTGCCGCATAGATAAGAACAATAAATATTAAACCAGAGAAAGAGACAAATAAGTAGTCAATTGTTACTACACCGTTGACATCCAGAGCCCATAGATGGCACTGTTTTTTACTGCCGTATAGGAATGTATTCAAATTGTCAAGGGTAAAGAGTTGCACGTATTTATTGTATCTACAGTATTTAATAGCACTAACTCATATTTTCAAATAATTATTATTATTTTAAAATTAATAAAAATTTCAACTGATAATTTTACTGATTCTAAATTTTGAATCTGGATATACTTATACTTATTTTTCTTCAATAAACTCTGTTAGTAGGTATGGCAAATCATTATGTAAAAGCTTATTTTGATAAGATTCACCAGGATGACATTTTTTTGCAATAATTTGAATAATCCAGTAGGCCTAAATATTTCATCACCGCACCTTTTCTCACTAATAATTAGTAATATTCCCTGTAATGTTGCATTTATAAACTCTAATGATCATAATAACCGGAGATAATTTCGGATAAAGAAGAATAAGTAATGATGCTAATGATAATGAATTTTCAACTAAATACAAGAATAAATACTGAGTTCCCAAATATTTTTAACTAATTTATAAAGTGCACTCTACGATTAAAATGAAATGTAGGAGTTTATTTTAGTAAAGTCCCTCAGGGTATTGAAGAATGAAATTTTAGATAGATGATGACGAATTTCCACCAGTAAATACTTAATTTCCAACCCTAAATAAATTCTTCCGACTACTGATGAGTGTTAATAGCACGATATTCAGTGACTCCAGTTTGCGTCGGAGACATCATCGAGTATGGATGACGATGGGAGATTTCGATAGCACCGCAGCGTGGATATGCAAGATTACTCTAGCGACCAGCAGCATTCCTTGCGTTTCGTTTGACGGAGATGCTATCGGACACGCATTAATTATGTCGGACAGTACATGGCGAAGGGAGAGACGAAGTCCACGACCAAAGGGGAAGATCAGAACAATAAATATTACAGTGCTACTGCAATGCGCACGTTCAAACACCCACGTGTGTTCGTTTATCGACACTCTCACAATCCATATTTACGATGCGTACGTCTGATTAGATGGGTTAGCAGCCGGTTTCTTTATTGTTTTGTATTTTTAAATGAACCTGAAGAATAATCAAAAAAGTATTATAAATGTGTAAGAATGATTTAAAAAATCAAAACACTTGATTTTTTTTAGTTTCCTTCGAATCAAAACGTATTAATATTAAAAATGAAGGGTTTTTTTTTTATTTAGAAATAACGAAAAAAGACAAAAGACAAAACAACATAAAAACAAATGAATATAAACTTAGTGCATCAACAAATGAAGGGTTTTAATTGCCAGATATGTATGCGTATGTTAATATAACAAGGTCGTTTTTAGGAAAAATCAGCTACCTATTTTCATCGAATTTAAACTCAAAAATTTCTAGTTTCGCCCTTGTTTTCAGTTACACCATACGGCGTATAACATTAGATCTTTCTATATCACTATATATTATATAAACAGATTTCACTGTATGCGAAAGAATATTGTGATATAAACAACATGCTTGATAAGTGTATTAAAAAACAATGATTTAAAAAACTTTTTGAAATTTATCTGTTCTCTTATAATAATGCAATAAATTTTCCCATGTACATTTGGCATTAACCTGGCAGCCAAGCTGGTGATATTTCAACGATTTAACTAGTGTCTTGCTCCAAAGTACTTTCTGATATAAATATAATTCCAATTGTGTCACAGAACTGTAACTACCGACAAAATGTCGCATCGCATTTTAGTGCCGGCGTCGAACCATACAAAAAGTGTGAATAAATCATTTTTTATGTTCGCAAAGTAAAGATAAAATGTATATTTACTTAGTTTTATTAGCAAGCTTTTACCGACTGTAACGAGCCAATAAATTATACGTAACTCGTTGTTTGTTTGTTTGTTTGAAGATTCTACTTTAAGTATATCTTTATTAAGTTTCACTTAGCTCACAGAAAATATTGATTAAATTGTGTTCGAAGATTAATATAAACTTGCCAAGAATTGTAAGTTAAAAATCACAAAACCAATAATGATAATAATATCAAACAGCATTTCTGAACTTATATATAAAATAGTGTATAGGTAATGAAACTTCTGTCCGTATCACGGTATTTTTTATGATACATAGATGGGAGAATGCGTTTCCGAAATTTTTGTCTAAGTATCTGTTTGTTTTTAACATCACTAGCATATAGGTACAGTAATTTTGATGAAACCTCACATTATCAATTGGTACACAAACATAAAATACTATGGTATTTTTACTCCACTATGCTCGGATTAAGATCAAATGTCCGCAGTCAAAACCGACATAATAAATTAACGCAAACAAATCTTCAAGAAAAATCGACGCTCACACGAGCCAACCCGCGAAAAAAGCTAGTATTTTCTTTAAAGGATTAGGTATCCAAGTTTTTCAATAAGCTTCCTGAACTTTATATATGCAGAAAAGAAACTAAGTCATTTCGAAAAGGAAAAATATATTGAACGTATTCGGATCAATTCGACCTAAACTCCAACGGTACTAAATAAAATAAATGTGGCAAATTTCAAATAATACAGCACTTATGATTTTGAAGTCGTTCATCCGTCGTGAAGAAGGAAGTGAAGAGTTGTAAGAAAGAAGAACGTAACACAACATCGAACACCGAATTACGGCACACAGACACGAAGATTTATAATATAACTGACCTGTCGGATAACACTGGATGAGCTGTCACTGAGACTACCGGATGCAGTGGCGGCGTGCGATCCACCAGCCACGGGGGCGGTAGCGGATCGACGGTGTTTCTTCTTGAAGCGGCCACTCGCGCCCGGATGCGGCGCCGCTGCCCCAGCGGACAGGCCCCCCTCCGAGCCAACGTGACTCTGTATAATAATAGAAAACTACAGTAGTATGTAAAGCTGCGATCTCTCGCATATCAACCTCTTAAATCATTTTGTCTGCATATTAAAACGCAACTTACCGAGACAAATTGTTTTACGGGCATTTTTTATTCAAGCTACGTGTGAATAATGAATTTTATACACTTGTGATACTATTTACTATCCATCGCATAATTCATAATTTAGAGCAGAAATGATCAAATTTAAAACAGTAAATTATAGTTATAGGGTGCCTATATGTTTTTTTTTATATTTATAAAATATGAACAATATCGTTGTAGCCGTTTTTGAGAAAATCGCAATTTTCGATTTTTGTTCATCAGTAAAATACCATTATTTGGGGGATAAACCTGAGGAATTTCCTAAAAAGTCTACGCTTAAAATTTGGTTTCGATTCGTTGAACGGTGTGTCAGTTAGCTGCCTCTGTACGTAAGGACGGACGTACTAAAACTCGCTTTTTAGGTACCTACCTATATATGAGCCAAAAAACGTCTAAATCCGTCGAAATCTGGTACCTAATTCGATTTTCTTCGCCATTACAAGAATTTCTTTACTCCTATGAACGCTCGAAAGTAAAAAATCTTAAAAGATATTTTACCTGGTTATTTAATTTGACATATTATTAAATTTTATCAAGCTTAAATTCGATTCACTAGGCCTCTAATTGCACTACAGCGAACTAAGCTTTTACTTATTATATAAACGAACCATTCGTCACAACTCAGTATCTAATATAAAATATAAATATCGCCTTAAGCCTTGTTACTATAACACGTCGGGTGTTTTACACGCGCGTCTAAGCGTGACATTGCGATGACGTGCCCACAATTAATCAATATAAATAAAATGATAGCTAGGTCCGTCGATGTGCGCGCATCACGTAAAAACCACTGGTCAGATTTTAATGAAACTTTGGAGATCTATAATACTTTATAGACAGGGTCTTTATCTCCAATAAAAATTATCACGATATTCCTATTTCATAGATCACTCGACACTACTAATTGTGCCCGAGTGTTGCGCATATTAAAATTAATATATCATAAAAACAGCACTGCGTCCATTAGCTTCCGATAGCGATACAAGTAGCGTGTGTATTTCATACGCATAAGGTCGTTGGTTCGAACCCAGTTCTTTTTTTCATATTTATTTATACCCAGTTGGCTCCGTGGAATTTTTCTTTTCTAGTAGATATTATTGTTCCTTTGACATTAATTATAATTTTATTATTGTGTGTTTTTGTGCCCATTGAATGAAGAGTCATGTTGTCTGTAATAAGCATACTGGATTTGAAAAAGATCTGACCGATTTTCTAACATTGCTAAAAAATACGCAAGAAAAACGTAAAAAAAGAATGTGTTATCTCAAATCCATAATTAGAAAAGCGTTGAACATAGGATACTGGATTGACTTTTAATTCAGAAAGGTTTGTTTATAAAATCAGTTTAATCCATAATATAGAAACTGATCCTGCTCTAGTGTTAGATCTAAAATATTAATTTAAATATATGTATATCCACTCGACACAACATAGGTACATTCATTAAAATGAGTATTATTTAATGTTTTTTTTATGAAATTGTTTAGTATAATATTAATTATTTATTAAGCTAATATTTTACACGCAAGAACACTCAACATGTTTTTTCACAGTTTTTAAACAGTCTGTATTATTGAACACGCAATAAAATTACAGAAGACAGACGAAGATATTATTTATTAATAATATTTTTCTGGCAGACAAATAAAATATGGAAGTCCAGCCATGCGGAGCTCGCATAGATAAGTTGGCATTCATGGATAATATAGCAGTGGCATTATTTAGTGATGAGCATTCGTCTATTAACTTTTATAACAACTATCCGTATTTTACAAGGCGTTTCTCAGGAATTTCCGCCCCTTATTATGATCGCGTAATGAAAAGCAGCATCAAACCTTCTAAAATTCGCTTCACTCATTCGGCGGAATTAAAACAGGTCTTCACTCGCCTCGCTCGTGCGGTCTAGGTAAAGCAGCATCTCCCTTGCTTTGCTCGTTCAGTAAAGTTGAAACGGAAATCTCGGGCGGAATCCCCTTTTTACTTTAATTTTCAAAGAGCTTTTTGCAAGAGATTTACGGAATGTAATATGTCTGTGTTCCAATCTAGCATCTCAGCTATTAACACGCTAATTTCCAAGTTAATTGGGTGAATAGGGTATTTGACTAAAAAATTTGTTGGTGTTATATCAATAGTGCAGTAAATTCTAAACAAAATGACACCTAAATAGCTTCATTCTGATTTGAAACAAGCCCAAAAATAATTTTTCAAATATTTATGTTAGCTCCGCCCGCTAAAAATCGTTTTTGCTCTACTGAAGTATGACGTCAAAATTTTATGAACGTGCGTTTATATTAGCTTAATAATATTATCTAAAAACCGCTAGAAACATGCTAAAAACCCAGAAACAGAGTGTTGAAAAATACCGTTTTGTTCCTATGTAAACTTGATGTAAACAATCTAATAGGTCGAGAGCTAGGCGTAAATTTATATAGCTCATTTGTGACAGGATATAATTTTCAGGGAAGGTAGAATCTAGTATGACAAAGAATAAGTGCTAGGGTTGCCTCGTCAAATCCTGGTGCGAAGGCCGGGAGGAGCTCACTTCCGGTGCAAAATACACATATTTCATTAGCTCATAATTATCTTTCGTCATTATATGACAGCATACAATTAACGCCATATTGTAGATCTCGAAGAGCTGTATTGATATACATAGGGTTGCCTAAGGAAATTTTGGGTAACACATTGAAAACTTATAAATTATTTTTGTTTTTTTGACATTTTTAAAGCTGTCAAATAACATTATGTATATATGTATACTTAAATATTGTAACCGTTCTGAAATGAGTTATCGGCCTTGTGTTTGGCAAACATTCATACGTATGTCTAGTTATTTATAACTTTATGTTTTCAACGCATTTGGTTTCTAACTCATATCCGTATAATTACGCAGGAATTGCCTGAATCTGGTATTGACAATTTTCCCAAGAATTTATGTATTTTAGGGTAGCAATTTCTTATTTTTATTTTTCAACGTAATTCAACGTGCACCTCTTATATAAATTAGTATAAATTACTTGAAGGTCGTAGTAACCTGTAATAAAAGTTTTAAAAAAGGTGGTTTGGAGTTTGTTTCGATTTTTGTTTGTGATTTTAAATTTGGTTTGACACTAAAAACTAATTGAAGCATTTGACTTTACTGAACCTCGATTAATATTTTTTCTTGAAATTCAACTTAATCAGACGCAGGTATAAAGTTAACTAAGCGAATATAAAACCAAAATAACTATAATGAAAAAATGGAAAATAATAATAATTTACTATAATAGAAGAAAAAACCGATTGATTTGTGAGTCAGAATTGTCAATCTTTATTATGGCAACTTTTCAGCAACTATTTTGTTGCCTTCTTCAAGCCTAAAATAACATTATTAGAATTATGTAATTTTAGGCCTGAAGAAGGCAAACATTGCCAATGATTGACAATTCTGATTCACAAATCAACCGGTTTTTTAATTTTATTATATTACATACGTGAGTGATCGACATGAGTTTCAATATAGTTTACTATACATTATACTATTCAAAAATGTTCCGAACAAAGGCAATAACATTTTATGAATTATTATTAAATTACTTATTCTAAGCATACTTATATTAACGTGCTATTAAAATATTTTTTTTTTTTTACAATAATATGTAAACATTTTTAAACAAAACGTAGTTTAAGGTAGTTGCTTTGAAAAAAAGTCAAGAAAATCATGAAATAAAAATTATGTATATTTTTTTTAATAAAGGTATCTCTTTATGCTACTTAAATTAGAAAAAAATGCGAGATATTTTTTGTTGAAAATTGAATTTTTAACATTTTTAATATAGGTAAGGTGCTAAAAAATATCACATTAATAACTTTTCAATAAGAAAAAAAACAATACATAATAATCTCTGTTTTTTTAATAAAAAAAAAAAAAAAACGATGCATGACACATTACCGCTGATAATGTTAGTAAAAAAACTATAATTATTGACCACGTAGTTTCAAAATGCAATAACAAATGACATTTGGCGACGTTCCATTCAAACGATTTTACACCCGTACCTAAAGATGTTTCACATCAAAAATTTGAATATACTGATACTACTTTACAAAATGTATAACTTTTCTTTTCCGTGATACAGGATTTAACTATTATATTTTATCCAATTTTGAGCAGTTATTAACAATTTATAATTTTCGAAATGTCATTTTCTTAAAAACTATGGTTACCATGCTGGACTAAGGGCCACTTTGTAATTTTGAGCTGTTTGAATTTATACATATATACATATACATATAAAAATTGACATTTTGCACCGGAAGTGGCTTATCCCGGCCGTCGCACCAGGATTTGACTAGGCAACCCTAGCGCTTTTTCTTTGTCATAATAAATACTACCTTCCCTGAAAATTTCATCCTGTCACAAATGAGCTTCATATATTAACGCCCGCCTCTTGGTCTATAAGCTGCGTTGATATGGAATATGGATACATATATTTTTTACTTAAAATTGACGTCACACGGTGTTTAAGTCACGTGACAAATAGATAAAAAATCAGGATTTTATTTTTTAATTTAGATATGTTTATGAAACTTAATTAATAAAAATAAAAATTCTAATAAATATTTTAGAGCATAAACTTTCATTATAACAAAGTTTTATATTTTATTTTGATCACTGGCAAATACCCTATTGTTTGGACATGATTGACTAAAGAAAATAGGATAACTGTAGGGTGAATGTTAATAATTCACATGCCACCGTTGACGGACGTGGCTGAAGCTAGCAGCTAAGACTAGCAGCCAACTACCCTCCGACGGGGTACAATTATCGCTGAACCGATAATTTACATACCGAGCGTTAAATCGCATTTCAGACAAGATGAAACATTTGGGAATGACTTAAAAACATAAAGTGTATTTAGATATGACAAATGATTATTTTTTATATCTCCAAAGTTTAAAAAATCACTTTTTTTGTTAAAATTAAAAAGAAAATATAAACTAAATAAGATAAACAATACATTACTAGCTTCTTCAGCGCGTCTGAATACACGAATTCAGCATATGTTCAAAAATTAGGTTAAACATGGTCAAGAGAACATATCCTAAAAATATTTTCGTTTGCACACCTTTCACTATGAATTTGTAGCCTTTGAAACTTACGCAAATACTGATTTCTAATAGAAGGTATAATTATTAAACAATTATCTTAATCTAATTTTAAAATATAGTAGCAGATGTTCAAAATTTAGGTTAAATATGGCTAAGAGAACATATCCTGAAAATATTTTCGTTTGCACACCCGTCACTTTGAAATTGTGACCTTTGAAACTTACAGAATACAGAATTTTTATACATGGCTTAATTAATCAAAAATCTTAATCCAGTTTGAAAATATTTTAGCAGATGTTGAAAATTTAGGTTAAATATGGTTAATAGAACATATCCGGAAAATATTTTCGTTTGCACACTCGTCACTTTGAAATTGTGACCTTTGAAACTTACAGAATACAGAATTTTTATACATGGCTTAATTAATCAAAATCTTAATTCAGTTTCAAAATATTTTAGCAGATGTTGAAAATTTAAGTAAAATATGGTTAGGAGAACATATCCTGAAAATATTTTCGTTTGCACACCCGTCACTTTGAAATTGTGACCTTTGAAACTTACAGAATACAGAATTTTTATACATGGCTTAATTAATCAAAAATCTTAATCCAGTTTAAAAATATTTTAGCAGATGTTGAAAATTTAGGTTAAATATGGTTAATAGAACATATCCTGAAAATAATTTCGTTTGCACACCCGTCACTTTGAAAATTGTGACCTTTGAAACTTACAGAATACAGAATTTTTATACATGGCTTAATTAATCAAAAATCTTAATCCAGTTTGAAAATATTTTAGCAGATGTTGAAAATTTAGGTTAAATATGGTTAATAGAACATATCCTGAAAATATTTTCGTTTGCACACCCGTCACTTTGAAATTGTGACCTTTGAAACTTACAGAATACAGATTTTTTATACATGGCTTAATTAATCAATAATCTTAAACCAGTTTGAAAATATTTTAGCAGATGTTGAAAATTTAGGTTAAATATGGTTAATAGAACATATCCTGAAAATATTTTTGTTTGCACACCCGTCACTTTGAAATTGTGACCTTTGAAACTTACAGAATACAGAATTTTTATACATGGCTTAATTAATCAAAAATCTTAATCCAGTTTGAAAATATTTTAGCAGATGTTGAAAATTTAGGTTAAATAAGGTTAATAGAACATATCCTGAAAATATTTTCGTTTGCACACCCGTCACTTTGAAATTGTGACCTTTGAAACTTATTGAATACAGAATTTTTATACATGGCTTAATTAATCAAAAATCTTAATCCAGTTTAAAAATATTTTAGCAGATGTTGAAAATTTAGGTTAAATATGGTTAATAGAACATATCCTGAAAATATTTTCGTTTGCACACCCGTCACTTTGAAAATTGTGACCTTTGAAACTTACAGAATACAGAATTTTTATACATGGCTTAATTAATCAAAAATCTTAATTCAGTTTGAAAATATTTTAGCAGATGTTGAAAATTTAGGTTAAATATGGTTAATAGAACATATCCTGAAAATATTTTCGTTTGCACACCCGTCACTTTGAAATTGCGACCTTTGAAACTTACACAATACAGACTTTTTATACATGGCTTAATTAATCAAAAATCTTAATCCAGTTTGAAAATATTTTAGCAGATGTTGAAAATTTAGATTAACAATGGTTAATAGAACATATCCTGAAAATATTTTCGTTTGCACACCCGTCACTTTGAAATTGTGACCTTTGAAACTTACAGAATACAGAATTTTTATACATGGCTTAATTAATCAAAAATCTTAATCCAGTTTGAAAATATTTTAGCAGATGTTGAAAATTTAGGTTAAATATGGTTAATAGAACATATCCTGAAAATATTTTCGTTTGCACACCCGTCACTTTGAAATTGTGACCTTTGAAACTTACAGAATACAGAATTTTTATACATGGCTTAATTAATCAAAAATCTTAATCCAGTTTGAAAATATTTTAGCAGATGTTGAAAATTTAGGTTAAATATGGTTAATAGAACATATCCTGAAAATATTTTCGTTTGCACACCCGTCACTTTGAAAATGTGACCTTTGAAATTTACAGAAATACAGAAATTTAATACAAGGTTTAATTAATCAATTATCTTAATCCTGATTAAAAATCTATTAGCAGTTGTTTAAAAATTTGATGATATATATGTTATTATAAAGTAAGGTTAAAAAGGCTGTATTTCTTGGAACTTATGAATTGTGTCAAAGAAAGTAAATTCTATTATTTCACTTAACTCTTAGTTCGATAGATGAAAACGAAGAAACATATTTTTTACAATAATAAACTCTATTGTGTGACATCTGGAACGAATGACACTGATTGTCAGTGTATTGCCATAAATGGCACATACACTATTGGCGTCGGTCGGATGGCGGAACCTAGGGGTCGGACCAAAATTTCTCGACGTTTCATAGCCTCCTGAATAATTTGGCGCCATTTTTGGAAATGTCTATATATATAATATAATATGTATATTGTATATATATTATGTAGATTTATAATATTTAAACATGATAATATAATATATTATAATATGTGCGGGCAATACCGAAAGAGTTAATTGATTTTAACGAAATTTGGTATGCATGTTGCAATCTATGACCGCACGAGTCCTATTTAAAATGGGCTTTATCGGACTATTTTAAGGGTTGTTTTTAGGATTGAAAAATGTTTTTAGGCCCAAAAATACCGAAAAAATTCTCAGAATTGTTTTAAAATTGAAATTTAACCCTTTATTAAAGATTACAATGTGATGCTAAAATTTTAATAAAATCGGCTATACAGGCCCGCACTTACAAATTTTATGAAAAACACTAGTTTGCGGATACGAATTTACTTACTGAAGGGTGTATTTAATTTGTTGCAGAAATTGGATTGATAAAAATATTGCAATTATCAAAAAAATATTACTTTAAGGGTTGTATTAAGGGTAAAATTTTTTATTTTGTCTTAAAACCAGTTTAAGTTCACATAATAAAACCACAATGCCTGTATTAGCAAATACACTATATTGTCGACAGGGTTTAGCACTGCGACCCAAGTTTTTTTTCTATACCTGTTAGGGATGGTGTCAGTTACAGTTAAGTCAATGTTTTATATAACAGTTTAAATGCAGAAAATTCCCGCTTAAAACGAGTTTGAAGTCATAATTCGTACTTTAATAATAATTAAAAAATTGCTGTCACTTAGATAGAGATCACGGAAATTGGTTTAGTATTCAAATTATATTTGTTTCTGCAAAGATATTATTTTTAATCTTAACTATTATAATTGATCCTTTCATGAAAACTTATCTCTATTGTATCTACCATTTCAAAATGAAGCTTATGCAAACGAAAATATTTTCAGGACATGTCCTCATAACCATAATTTACCTAAATTTTAAACATCTGCTTAAATATTTTCAATTTGGTTAAAGATAATTGTATAATTAAACCTTCTAATTGAAATCAGTATTTGCGTAAGTTTCGAAGGTCACAAACGAAAACATTTTCAGGATATGTTCTATTAACCATATTTAACCTAAATTTTCAACATCTGCTAAAATATTTTCAAACTGGATTAAGATTTTTTATTAATTAAGCCATGTATAAAAATTCTGTATTCTGTTAAGTTTCAAAGGTCACAATTTCAAAGTGACTAGTGTGCAAACGAAAATATTTTCAGGATATGTTCTCCTAACCATATTTAACTTAAATTTTCAACATCTGCTAAAATATTTTCAAACTGGATTAAGATTTTTTATTAATTAAACCATGTATAAAAATTCTGTATTCTGTAAGTTTCAAAGGTCACAATTTCAAAGTGACGGGTGTGCAAACAAAAATATTTTCAGGATATGTTCTATTAACCATTTTTAACCTAAATTTTCAACATCTGCTAAAATATTTTCAAACTGGATTAAGATTATTGATTAATTAAGCCATGTATAAAAAATCTGTATTCAATAAGTTTCAAAGGTCACAATTTCAAAGTGACGGGTATGCAAACGAAAATATTTTCAGAATATGTTCTCCTAACCATATTTAACCTAAATTTTCAACATCTGCTAAAATATTTTGAAACTGAATTAAGATTTTGATTAATTAAACCATGTATAAAAAATCTGTATTCAATAAGTTTCAAAGGTCACAATTTCAAAGTGACGGGTGTGCAAACGAAAATATTTTCGGGATATGTTCTATTAACCATATTTAACCTAAATTTTCAACATCTGCTAAAATATTTTCAAACTGGATTAAGATTATTGATTAATTAAGCCATGTATAAAAATTCTGTATTCTGTAAGTTTCAAAGGTCACAATTTCAAAGTGACGGGTGTGCAAACGAAAATATTTTCAGGATATGTTCTAATAACCATATTTAACCTAAATTTTCAACATCTGCTAAAATATTTTCAAACTGGATTAAGATTATTGATTAATTAAGCCATGTATAAAAAATCTGTATTCTGTAAGTTTCAAAGGTCACAATTTCAAAGTGACGGGTGTGCAAACGAAAATATTTTCAGGATATGTTCTATTAACCATATTTAACCTAAATTTTCAACATCTGCTAAAATATTTTCAAACTGGATTAAGATTTTTGATTAATTAAGCCATGTATAAAAATTCTGTATTCTGTAAGTTTCAAAGGTCACAATTTCAAAGTGACGGGTGTGCAAACGAAAATATTTTCAGGATATGTTCTCTTAACCACAATTAACCTAAATTTTGAACATCTGCTAAAATATTTTAAATTTTAATTAAGATAATTGATTAATTAAACCTTCTATTAGAAATCAGTATTTGCGTAAGTTTCAAAGCCTGCAAATTCTAAGTGAAAGGTGTGCAAACGAAAATATTTTCAGGATATGTTCTCTTAACCACAATTAACCTAAATTTTGAACATCTGCTAAAATATTTTAAATTTTAATTAAGATAATTGATTAATTAAACCTTCTATTAGAAATCAGTATTTGCGTAAGTTTCAAAGCCTGCAAATTCTAAGTGAAAGGTGTGCAAACGAAAATATTTTCAGGATATGTTCTCTTAACCACATTTAACCTAAATTTTGAACATCTGCTAAAATATTTTAAAATTTAATTAAGATAATTGTTTAATTAAACCTTCTATTAAAAATCAGTATTTTCGTAAGTTTCAAAGGCTACAAATTCTAAGTGAAAGGTGTGCAAACGAAAATATTTTCAGGATATGTTCTCTTAACCACATTTAACCTAAATTTTGAACATCTGCTAAAATATTTTAAATTTTAATTAAGATAATTGTTTAATTAAACCTTCTATTAGAAATCAGTATTTGCGTAAGTTTCAAAGGCTACAAATTCTAAGTGAAAGGTGTGCAAACGAAAATATTTTCAGGATATGTTCTCTTAACCACAATTAACCTAAATTTTGAACATCTGCTAAAATATTTTAAATTTTAATTAAGATAATTGATTAATTAAACCTTCTA
Source organism: Mongoloraphidia duomilia (assembly GCA_039654895.1). Lineage (NCBI taxonomy): Eukaryota > Metazoa > Arthropoda > Insecta > Raphidioptera > Raphidiidae > Mongoloraphidia > Mongoloraphidia duomilia. Next base: position 30,831,915 of record CM077522.1, read on the forward strand.
TTAGAAATCAGTATTTGCGTAAGTTTCAAAGCCTGCAAATTCTAAGTGAAAGGTGTGCAAACGAAAATATTTTCAGGATATGTTCTCTTAACCACATTTAACCTAAATTTTGAACATCTGCTAAAATATTTTAAAATTTAATTAAGATAATTGTTTAATTAAACCTTCTATTAAAAATCAGTATTTTCGTAAGTTTCAAAGGCTACAAATTCTAAGTGAAAGGTGTGCAAACGAAAATATTTTCAGAATATGTTCTCTTAACCACATTTAACCTAAATTTTGAACATCTGCTAAAATATTTTAAATTTTAATTAAGATAATTGTTTAATTAAACCTTCTATTAGAAATCAGTATTTGCGTAAGTTTCAAAGGCTACAAATTCTAAGTGAAAGGTGTGCAAACGAAAATATTTTCAGGATATGTTTTCTTAACCATATTTATCCTAAATTTTGAACATCTGCTAAAATATTTTTAATCTGGATTAAGATAATTGATTAATTAAACCTTCTGTTAGAAATTAATATTTGCGTAAGTTTCAAAGGCTACAAATTCGAAGTGAAAGGTGTGCAAACGAAAATATTTTCAGGATATGTTCTCTTAACCACATTTAACCTAAATTTTGAACATCTGCTAAAATTTTTTTTATTTGGATTAAGATAATTGATTAATTATATCTTGTATTAAAATTCTGTGCTTTTGTAAGTTTCAAAGGTCACAATTTCAAAGGGACGGGTGTGCAAACGAAAATATTTTTAGGAAATGTCCCCTAAGTCACGTTTAGCCTAATTTTTGAACATATGCAAAATTCGTGTATTCAAACGCGCTGGAGACGCTAGTAATGTATTGTTTATCTTATTTAATTTATACTTTCTTTGCAATTTTAAGGAAAAAAAGTGATTTTTTAAATTTTGGAGATATAGGGAATGTTCATTTGTCATATCTAAATACACTTTATGTGTTTAAATCATTCCCAAATGTTTGATCTTCTCTGAAATGCGATTTAACGCTCGGTATGTAAAATATCGCTTCTGCGATAATTGTACCCCGTCGGAGGGTAGTTGGCTGCTAGTCTTAGCTGCTAGCTTCAGCCACGTCGTTGACGGTAGCATGTGTAAAAAAAATTTTCCTGTATAACATTGTAACGTTACGACAACAATGTGTTATAGTAATTCATTTATTACTAAGTATTGGGATCTGTCAAACGGGCATATGACATCTGGTGGTTGAAAATTTTACACGGATAAGGGAAAAATTGACCTGCTAACAGTGTATATATAATATCGTGAAATTGTTTATTACAAAAATAAAACACGTAGAAAAAACAAAAAGTTTTAACATTGGAAATGTTTATGTTCGTATATGGGGGCAGAGTTACGAGTTTTCGTTCAAGGTCAAAAGACAACGGTGTCGCGATCAAGTGAGGAGCAATCATGCAAAATTGAACAAGTGCAATTTTTTCGAAATGTGTTTTATATCATGTCTAGTTAATTGAGAGGTATTTGCGACGATCTGCGGTGTTATTTTTGAGCAAATGTTAATAAATACTGTAGAAAAATCCATTTAAAAGTTAAGTAATCAAGCAAAAGTGAACGCGTATATAACAGAAGAATAATAGGGTTATTCCTGACAAAACTAAACAGTGCATTGATAAATATTGTGTGTATAATAAACAGTTAATTATGTTTCATATATGCTTTTATTAGTGTATTTGCCATAATATGGCACATACACTATTGGCGTCGGTCGGATGGCGGGACCTAGGGGTCGGACCAAAATTTTTCGACGTTTCATAGCCTCCTGAACACTTTGGCACCATTTTTAAAAATGTTTATATATATATATATGTATGTATATATATATATATTTATATATATATATATATATGTGTGTGTACACGATAACTCTCGACAGACTTAATCGATTGAAACGAAATTTGGTACACACATTGGAACCCATCACCGCAATAAGCCTATTTAAAATGGGCCCGATCGGACCATTTTCAGGGTTGTATTTAGGGGTTCCAAAAAGTTTTTGGGCCCAAAAATACCGAAAAATTTGTCAGAATCGTTTCAAAATTGAAATTTAACTCTTTAGTAAAGATTAAAATGTGCTGCCAAAATTTTAATAAAATCGGCCCGACAGGACCGGACTTTCAAATTTTATGAAAACACTAGTTTGTTGATACGGATTTACTTATGGAAGGGTGTATTTAATTGCGTGTACTGATAAAATCCATGTCTAATATTGAAATTTAGAAAAATTTAATTATTTTAAGGGATGTATTAAGGGGTTAAATTTTTTATTTTGTCAAAAAACAAACTTAAGTTCACATAATAATGCCACAATGTCTGTATTAGCAAATACACTATATTGTCGGCAGGGTTTGGCACTGCGACACGAGTTTTTCATTTCCAATGTCCTCGATGGTTGCAAGGATTGCGAAATCTGTGAATTTTTAGAAAATGGAATCAGCGACGTTTTCTAATATCATGGTATTAAACACCATCTATTAGTACTGAAATATAAAAACACAACACTACAAAATACCGACTCTGCGATATTTACTTAGGAACATAGAATACGTACAAATAGTACATTTGATATTAAATTTATTAATTCCCATACGAAAACTGGTTGGCGTAAGAGCGTAATGTAACATGTAATATTAAATATTATAATTTGTAATTAATCATTGGTTACCACATTACATTATGATCACACAAACACTCGTATACCGACTTGTACTGCGTACAGGGGCGGCGAATCTGGGTTTGGGATTACCTTGACCTATTATCATTCCCCAAGGAATATTGTATTTGCGTGCAGTCAACTATACTGGATAATTTCAAATACCTACATAATGTTTATAAAAACACGTTTCTGTGTGAATTTCTTTAACGGGTGCCGTGATCTCATTTTTCAGGATTAATACTCTACCGTTGGGATGCAGAAAGCATTGTCAATAAAATCTGATTTGGCAATGACCTTAGATTGTGATCATTTGGTTAAAGTTTTATTACATTCAGAAGCCGTCTAATGTCGTTGTCAAACTCTCTGTCATGTAGAACATTAGATTGTACTCACACAAAAAATAGTAATTGACCTATATAGAAAAAAATCGCTTTTCAAGCTAAATTTTGATCAAAATGTGTAGAGAAATGTAACTTTATTATCGTACTAATTTAATCAAATTTCACATTATTTTTTTATATAAAAACAGGCAATAAGTAAATATAATATTATCTTTTTACTTCCCACCTCTACTATGGTAGGGAAGTTATGGATTTAGTCCGAAAAAAATATTTCGATATTTTAACAGATCTTCACGTTTTGAGACCCTAGCAATCGTTTAAGATCATTTTCTGACTGATGTCTGTATGTGTGTGTGTGTATGTGTGTGTGTATCTGTGTGTGTATGTGTGTGTGTGTGTGTGTGTGTATGTGGTCAATTTTTCGCCTTCGATATCTTAAGAACGGAACAACATACGGGCATGCCGATAGTTCTATTGTGTTTATCAGCCTTTAACTTAGATCTGATTAGATTTTGAGTCAAATCGGTTCAGTGGATCCTGAGATATTCAAAAAAACGTTCTCAATGTCACGTATTAACATAGGTAAAAAAAAATATAAATGAATTCTAGATGTTATAATATGAAAAAAATGTAAATATTTTTTTTCTCTAAAATGTATAGTTTTCGAGAAAAAAAATATTTTACTAAAAAAAATAAAAATTGTACGTAAATCAAGGTAACCATGATTTTTGCCATATTAAGCTAGCCATCAGTAGATCACCAAACAAAAAATTTGACTGATGACCAGTCCTATACTTCCCACCTAGTAAATATTTGCAAAATATGAACACTTTTTTTTTATTCTTTGACTAGGCCCAAATAACCTTAGCTGTTGGTGGTCTTCAAAACACAATTTAATTTTTATTCTTTGAAAAAAGCATGGCCCTCTTTTTACTTCCCACCTCTAGTATGGTAGGGAAGTAATGGATTCAGTCCGAAAACAATATTTCGAGATTTTAACAGATTTTCACGTTTTGAGACCCTAGCAATCGTTTAAGATCATTTTCTGACTGATGTCTGTCTGTGTGTGTGTGTGTGTGTGTGTGTGTGTATGTGTGTGTGTGTGGTCAATTTTTCGCCTTCGATATCTTAAGAACGGAACAACATACGGGCATGCCGATTGTTCTATTGTGTTTATCAGCCTTTAACTTATATCTGATTAGATTTTGAGTCAAATCGGTTCAGTGGATCCTGAGATATTCAAAAAAACGTTCTCAATGTCACGTATTAACATAGGTAAAAAAAAATATAAATTGATTCTAGATGTTATAATATGAAAAAAATGTAAATATTTTTTTTCTCTAAAATGTATAGTTTTCGAGAAAAAAAATATTTTACTAAAAAAAGAAAATTGTACGTAAATCAAGGTAACCATGATTTTTACTATATTAAGCTACATCAGTAGATCACCAAACAAAAAAGAGGGCCATGCTTTTTTCAAAGAATAAAAATTAAATTGTGTTTTAAAGACCACCAACAGCTAAGGTTAAGAGTGTTTATTTTTTGCAAATATTTACTAGGTGGGAAGTATAGGACTGGTCATCAGTCGAATTTTTTGTTTGGTGGATCTACTGATGGCTAACTTAATATAGCAAAAATCATGGTTACCTTGATTTACGTACAATTTTTATTTTTTTTAGTAAAATATTTTTTTTCTCGAAAAGTATACATTTTAGAGAAAAAAAATATTTACATTTTTTTCATATCATAACATCTAGAATTGATTTATATTTTTTTTTACCTATGTTAATACGTGACATTGAGGACGTTTTTTTGAATATCTCAGGATCCACTGAACCGATTTGACTCAAAATCTAATCAGATCTAAGTTAAAGGCTGATAAACACAATAGAACAATCGGCATGCCCGTATGTTGTTCCGTTCTTAAGATATCGAAGGCGAAAAATTGACCACACACATACACACACACACACATACACACACACACACACACACACACACACACACACACACACACACACACTACAGACATCAGTCAGAAAATGATCTTAAACGATTGCTAGGGTCTCAAAACGTGAAAATCTGTTAAAATCTCGAAATATTTTTTTCGGACTAAATCCATTACTTCCCTACCATAGTAGAGGTGGGAAGTAAAAAGAGGGCCATGCTTTTTTCAGAGAATAAAAATTAAATTGTGTTTTAAAGACCACCAACAGCTAAGGTTATTTGGGCCTAGTCAAAGAATAAAAAAAAAAAGAGTGTTTATTTTTTGCAAATATTTACTAGGTGGGAAGTATAGGACTGGTCATCAGTCGAATTTTTTTTATTTTAATAAGACGCGCAGCTACTAGGCTGTGTGCGTCGTTATAAGTCTATTGTTTGAGACAGGTAAGTTATAGTTTGTGCCGAGGTTTGTGCTTTAAAAAAATATCTTTTATTATCATATTCTACGTGACTGCTTATTTCCTTCAAGAAAATAATAACCTGCGCTACTTTTAATATACCAATGCCCCAAGGAGTAAAAAAAAATGTATATCAGGAAAATACATTTTTAATAATATTTTTTTTACATACAAAATGATGGCAATACGCATGCCCTGATATATGGTCCATACAAGATGTTAGACGTTCTAATTAGGGCCTCTAATATCGGATCATCCCCAATTCTGGAACAGGTTTCGATATTTGATTCTCAATTCCGGAACTCCGGAACCAGTTTCGATATCGGGAAAGATCTACAAAAATACTGCACGTAGAAAAAACGTCTTTTTTAAAATTGATTTATGTTTATTGTCTATTGACATAGTTTGAATGAAACTTTTAGTCAAAAATTTGCAAACAAACAAGCAAAGATATTGACATTATCGACTATATCTACTGTAGTAATGATCAGGAACACTTCGAATATTAAACTTAAAAAAATTTATAAATATTTTATATATAACTACTTATCTGATCGGCAAATTAAGAAAACATTTGTTAAATCCTAAACTTTTCATAAATTCTTATATTAATTTCTTCAATTCCGGAATTGACATGTTTAAAAATTATGTCCGGAATTTTGAAATTGCGAATACTCGGAATTCCGGTATAGAAGCCCAAATTATAATGTTCTTCCCTCACATTATTAACATCGGCTATCTATGACAAAAAAAGCATCAAATTGCTAAAATACCAATGCTTAAATAAAAAAGAACAAATAATTAATTAATCTACGCCTCTGAGTTAGCTACTGATTGTAACAAGTCAACGTTAAGTCCGTAGTGAAAACCATTACGTTTAAAATTTTATTAGGCATAGAAAAAAAATTATATTATAAATGTTTCACCGCCCATTTATCGAAAATATGAAAGGAAATCATCTACGTGCAAAAACATATTATTCGGTACTTGTTTGATACTTAATTTAAAATATTTATAATAATCAAAAAAGTATAATTTATAGATAATTTCTGAATGCATATCAGTAAATTAACAAATCGTGCGTATTAGAATAAGCCGGTTTGTCGAGTAATGACAACGTAGATTCTAAAGGAATGGTGCTGACATACCTATTAGTAGCTATAATTTCAAAATCTGACTTAAGCAAGCTATGTATAAATTATATTAGTTAATTTGTCGTGATAATTTATGTTGTGTAAATCTAATTTAGTTTTAAATATTATAATGCTCGTGCAGGATGCATAATCATCTTTATAATTTTGGAGTCTCCAAACGTCCTATAGAATTTTATTCCCAAAATAAAAAAAAAATCCATTCAAAGGTCTCCCCTCCTTGAATGGAATTTTAACATTGGAAATGTTTATGTTCGTATATGGGAGCAGAGTTACGAGTTTTCGTTCAAGGCCAAAAGACAACGGTGTCGCGATCAAGTGAGGAGCAATCATGCAAAATTGAACAAGTGCAATTTTTTCGAAATGTGTTTTATATCATGTCTAGTTAATTGAGAGGTATTTGCGACGATCTGCGGTGTTATTTTTGAGCAAATGTTAATAAATACTGTAGAAAAATCCATTTAAAAGTTAAGTAATCAAGCAAAAGTGAACGCGTATATAACAGAAGAATAATAGGGTTATTCCTGACAAAACTAAACAGTGCATTGATAAATATTGTGTGTATAATAAACAGTTAATTATGTTTCATATATGCTGTTATCATTTCCAATGTCCTCGATGGTTGCAAGGATTGCGAAATCTGTGAATTTTTTTTATTCAAAACGAAAATATACGTCCATTAACTATTTAAATAAAATTTTAAAATCAGAGAAACCTTGAATGATTCATTAAAGCGCAATAACTTACTAAAGTTGCTGTGCTATTTAAACGACTTGTGACGTCACTGTGTACAAGTTATGACACTATAAAGCATTTTAAAATAGTTTCCATTAAATAATGGTATCAAGAGTTTTCGTTTTATACCAGCATGCAAATAATTAGCGTGGAAGCCGTTTGACATTCCAATAATAGTTGCGCGTCACCCCAAATCTGAACCGCCATATTGGTGACGTCATATCACAAAACGCTCAAAGTTTTGAGCAGTATATTATACCCGTCATTTTCGGTTTAAGCACCCTTTTTCCATATAAAAACCATCAAAATGTATTGTATATATCGACATTTTGGGTTAAGAGCAGTTTTCCCCAGACTATATTAACTGGTTTCATATTAGATATTTATGCAAGAAGTGGCTAAAGTGACGAATTATATGAAAGTCGCGATGTTGCGATACGATCCCAAGGTTATGTTGCATTAATACTACCAGAACTCGTACGGTAAACTCACACTCGTTCTGGTATAAATGCAACATATAGGAGAGTAGGCATATCAGATTTCTCACTTTAGCCACGCGTTACTACAATAATTGTAGGTAACGCGTATTAAAGAAAAAAACTAGTTTTTTTATTTATAATATAAAATTGTTTTCTAATAATTATATTAGAAAACAATTTTATATTATAAATAAAAAAACTAGTTTTTTTCTTTATATGACATAATAGCACGGTAGTCTATAAAGTACTACTTTACATACGCGTGTTTTAAAATAAAACAAAACAGTATTACTTTATAGCACAGTATACTATAAAGTATTACTTTACACATTCATAAAACAAAATAGCAGAAGATTCCCTGAAAAATCACTTTACGAACGCTACACAGCACTCTAAAATTAAACTTTTTAAGCAGGTGTCGCAAAAAGTAATTTATTATTTTTCGATAATTAATGACGCTTCGTTATATTTTAACTTCAACCTCGTACTGTAAGATGCCTATTTTTGTTTGAAATTAGGAGAGGAAGTCTCTATGGCAAAAGGATCAAATAAATAGCAATACTGATGATTAAAATTGCATTTCTTTGCTAACGTTTCGATGCTCTTTACATCATCTTCAGAGCACCGAAACGTTAGCAAACAATGCAATTTTAATCATCAGTATTGCTATTTATTTGATCCTTTTGTCACAGAGACTTCCTCTCCTAATTTCAATTATTATCTACGGATCACCATATCTCTATATTATAGAGTTTTTTAATACCTATTTTTGTGTGATGCTAGTTTTACCTACGGCTTCGCTTGCATAAACGCCTCTTTTGCCAATAGATTAGCGTTAATATCGACGTTAACCCAAGTTTAAATAAAAAAATTGACTATGTACCTCACCCACTATCGCGCACGATTGAAGTTTTTGACATGTTTAATTTTAAATTAACTTATTTTTATTTTTGACATTATCATGATATTAATTTATAAAATTTCCCTTAGCCATGAAAACATAAGTATCCAAAGCCTGCTTACAATATTCACTATTTTGAAACGTCAAAAAATTGATTTTTAAACATTTAAAATCTATAAGAAAACGATTTTTTCTGAGATAAAACCTAGCTAGATCGATTTTTGCCCTGTAAAAGCCCTTTTCTGCAGTTAATTTCATCCTAATCGTTAGAGCCGTTTTATCCGTCAGCGTTTCTTTAATTTTTGAATCGATAATTTTTATGCGGATATTTTTTGACTCGAGGTCATTGTAATTCACTACCCTCGCTAAAGAAGTATAACTTGAAAAAGTACCGTATACTTTAAGTATGAATGACTAGTATCTTATTTTTTGGCTATTTTCGAGTGACTCTGAAAACGTTTTCCCTCGTTTCAGATCTTACTATCGTACAAAATGCCTGAAAAAACTCAAGAAAACGAAATTACAAATAAAGTTTCCTTCACTTTTTTATCATATTATAATATTTATATTAATGATGAAGCTCAACAGACAATAATTTAAGAAACGAATTCTCGGTGGAAACGCGTGTTTTCAAAATTTTTGATAATTGTGTTTGTCTATCTGTTTGTTTGTATTACACAAAATACCTGAAAATCCCGCGATAAAACAAAATTACAGGGACTATTTTATTATATTTATTATTATTATTTTCATATTATTTCTTCACCGCACGAAACTGTACGGAAGTAAACCGTAAAGCCTGTAAAGCATTTTTGTGCTAGCCTATAGAAGGATATAGACAAATGATCTCCAGAGACTAATATTGCATAATTCATTTCATTATACCTCACAAAGAATGAATGAAACGAAGAAACGGAAATAGATCGGTGCAGCAGCCATTTCCGGGGTAGTGAGGACGACGGACGCGACGCGTATCTGTGTCACCAGGTCGTCCGTTTTATATGTTCCGTCCTTTTGTGTTGCAGAACTGGTTTTTCTTCACATACTGCTGTGCAAAATAAACTTATATCTGTCATATTCTATACTGTGTCTTATTACTTCGTAAGTTTCTGAACACCAACAAGTAGGTATATTAAATAACGAACAGTTTTTTTTTAATTAATTACTTGAGATTAAACCGGCTTGAGAGAATAGTCAAGATTATATAGAGAAGCCGTTTTTGTATGGCTCGTTTATTACAAAATTCCTAGTTTACAGACTCAAATCTAAGAACTGGTATTGAAGTTTCAATTAGATTTATAATTTACTATTGAAAATAATATTAAACTGAAAATATTATCAATTAATATTGTCAATTTAATATTATTTTTAATAGTAAATTAGTAACTCTAGCAGTTGGTGGTCTTAAAAATAGAAAAAATACGCTATACCTGCAGTGCACATCAAAATTATCTTTTTAATAATATATAATGTATAATGTTTGTCAGTACAAGACTGTTACGAATTGTTAAGTTGATAACACAATAGAAGATATTTAGAAGCCTGATGAAGTTATGATTAATAACGAAACGTGGCTGAAAATATGATTTTTAGTGTTTGATGTTCACGTCACGTTCCCAATATATTATATTAAATACTAGCGGACCCGTCCCGGCTTCGCTCGGGTGGTATGAAATTATGATTTAATAGCGGTCACGTATATTTAGTATAGCTGATCCGGCAAACGTTGTTAATAATTTCTAGGAATAATTACATTACTCACTCGCTTCGCTCGTTCGTTTGAATTTTATTAATACAGTACTCACTCGCTTCGCTCGTTCGCTTGAATATTATAATTACATTACCCACTCGCTTCGCTCGTTCGTTTGAATTTTATTAATACACTACTCACTCGCTTCGTTCGTTCGCTTGAATATTTTCGCCTACTCACTCGCTTCGCTCGTTCGCTTGGATATTTTCGCCTACTCACTCGCTTCGCTCGTTCGCTTGAATATTATAAATACACTACTCACTCGCTTCGCTCGTTCGCCATATATGTATTTTTTAAAGCTTAATATAAAAATCGCGATTAAAAATCAGGGGTTGATCGTATAAGGGTGAAAATTTAGAGTTGTATGTATTTTTCAATGCTGAATCATGAAAAAATTAAAACAAAAAATTTTGTCCAAAAAATAAAAAAAAAAATTTGGGGTGGACCACCCTTAACATTTATGGGGATGAAAAATAGATGTTGTCCGATTCTCCACCCTACCCGATAAGCACACAAAATTTCATCAAAATCGGTCCAGCCGTTTCGGAGGAGTTCAATAATGTACACCGCGACACGAGAATTTTATATATAAGATATTAAATTGTACTTTTTGAAATATACCGTTAAATAGTATATTGCATTACAAGGTAAGAAACTTGGCGTTTGCAACCAGTGTGAAGTTTGCTGCCCGAGGTACGAGGGCATACAACCACACGTGTTTTAAACAAGTTTCAGACCGAGTAATTGCATATTATTTTTCACAACAACTTTACTGACAATTCGATTTGAGGTACCTACAATTTGGGCGTGCAAAAAAGTCGCAAAAATATTAGATCTGTCAGATTTATGTGGGGTTATTTCTGTCATTTTGACGTTTAGGAATATTATATGCGGATTCAATATCGCTCTATCTCCTTCTTATTTTGACGTTTTCGATAATTATATGCGGATCCAATCGCTCTGTCTCCCTCTTAACAACGTTAAAAATCAGAGAGAACCGACTTGAAAATTTTCATCCCTAGGGATAAAAACGCTCAGTATCAACCCGCTAAACAGATACCGAAAATCGAATTTTCAATAGCGGCATTGTGAAAAATTGAAATCCTGTCAGTTTTTAAAAGGCACAACGGAACGTATGATATTTTATAATCCCTATAGAGACCAATTAATATAATCTCTTCGAAAATAAGTGCATTAAGAGATATTGTGTTGCACAGTACTGTATTTTGCAGTTTACAGGTGCATTCAGCGCCTTTGGCTGTATGCACTATATGCTGCCACACGCCTTGTTCGCACTATCTAAATGGAAGCAACATCTGTAAATTGACTATTAAAGTCTGTTATCAATTGTTAACATGCAAAACGTTATTCAAACAAACTATCCCACGTCCACACGTTTGAGCCGTTCCATTTTCAACTAACTAAAATAGCAAAATTCATGATAATTTTAAAAATGGCAAGGTTTCTATAGAGTAAAACTTGATTCCCACAACTGGTATACCTATACTACCTAGTACTTGACAAAAAAAAAACGGTCAAGCGCATGTTGGGCACGCACATGATAGGGTTCCGTGGTGTTCGTGTGACGTATTTATAAAAAAATTGTTACAAAAAGTAACAAACTCTGCTCTTGTTGATATCTGTAAAAACCGTAACTATGAAAACGAAATGATACACTTTCAACACAGCTTGATACATTATTAACATAAATATTTTGCTTGCGTTAAAAAATCCTACCTCAGAACCTTAAAAAAACTATTTTTACTAGGGTTCGGTATAATTTTCTTTTAGAGTAGGTACTACCTAAATAAAGACGACATTCGGGAATTTTTTCAAATTTTTTTCATTGATAGTTTAGAAATTAGAGAGTTAAAATCAAAAGGTCCTTATAACATTTTTGTCGCATTTTAGTCGACCATATCTAAAGACATCCCTGCACTCGATGGGATAAGTGAAAAAAAATTATGAGTACACTTCCAACTCTATGGGTGGAGGTCCAAAAAATTTGTTTTCCAAAAATTTCATCATTTCTGTTTTTGGCTCGTCAATATACGTCTGCATACCAAATTTCATGTTAATAGGTAAGTATATAAATGAGAGGATGGGAAGCCTATGACACACGGACGGACATGATGAAACTATAAGGCTTCCTTAGTTTCTACGGAACCCTAAAAAACGGATTAATACAGCAGAAGTTACCATGCTGTAGGTATTAAACACCTCAACACGTACCATTATAAAACATATACAGGGTGGACCAAGTTATAGTAGCAATAATTTACCATTCGATGGTCCATCGAAAAATAAGTAGACATGCATAATTTTATTTTTTTCCAAAACGCTTCCTAAGGGAGATACAGCCCTTCAAAATCCAGTTTTAAAAATCAATACTGACAAGTGTCATAAATGATCTCAAAACCAAGTATCGCCTACTTTGTTGGTTATTTTCATAAGTTATTTATTTGTTGTTTTTAATTTAATTATTGAATTATTTATTTAAATTCGTCAAACGGTAAAAAGTTTACAATTGTTGTACAAGATTCCAGACCTATTATTTTCATAGGTGGCTATTTTAGAAGTGTTCTAAACTTTCAACTCTAATTATCTCGTAAACGAAGCCTCAAATCGAAATTTTGCAAGAGTGACTCTTTTTTTCTAAATTGAACAGGAAATTCGAAAAAATGTTATTCTTTAAAAATATCCAGTGGCGCAGAAAATAGGGCGGGAAAAGTGAAACAACCCCCCTGTATCTACGCCACTTGACAATTTTGACAAAAGTTACTTACGTCAAGTAATTAGTATCTATTGCATAAATACTTGTACCAAATTTGGTCAAAAACGCATTAATGACCTGAGAGTTAGGACAAAAAAAAGAATTTTAAAACTGAACTTTGAAGGGTGTATCTCCCTTAGGAAGCGTTTTGGAAAAAAATAAAATTATGCATGTCGTCTTATTTTTCGATGGACCATCGAATGGTGAATTATTGCTACTATAACCTGGTCCACCCTGTATATATATATAACCTACAATGAAATTCGCGTCAAATTTTTTAATCTTACTGTGTCGGTGTTTAAGATAACGCGCTGTTTATATTTAAAATACTATTATATACCTAGATTGAAAATAATATTAAGTAAATCTAAAGAACCATTTATAAGGAATGACACTTTTGTTTGAAAAGTAAATTATTACTTATTAATTACCCATTTATCTGTAGGCAATAAATTGCATGCACATAATATCCTATTTGTAAATGTCTATGAATTGGCAATTCCGTAAGTACATTATGCAGGCGTTGGGTTTTAATTTCCGATCCAGACACCAGGTAAACTAATTCGCAATCATTAACGTTCAAGTTACAGAAATACCCAGACGATTTACGGCACTACGGAAATGTGTCTATTCGAACTTACAAGCTGTAAAACAGTTATGAAGACTAATTCATATGTCACGATATGAATTTATGAATTCGTTCAAAAGCCTTCAAGCGCTATAATTTCAAATAAAATTTATTACATAGACAATATTAATCTCGCGTACATAGTATTTCTAATTGTCTGCGTCCACATTTGAATTGTTTTTAGTCTATTACAGCTCGATCCGTGTATCTACAAATCAGGGCCGGCCTTAGCGAATCTGACTCTCCGGGCGAGATTACTTTAGCGTCCCCGACCCCTTCATCAAAAATATTTTTTCCAATGACAGATTTTTCTAATTGTTTTAGTAATTTCACTAGTCCATTATGCAGACAGCTGACAAAATCTCTTTTAAATAGGTTTTTGAAAAAAATTGAGTAGATCATGATATAACTACAATTATTGTATTGATATGGTAGGACGCAATTTACGGGTTTTACACTTTAGCTTTGCCAACGATTTTGATACGTGATTTAAAAAAAAAAATTGCATTCCGTCGCCCCTCCGGATTTGACGTCATGGGTAGTCGCCCAACCTCACCTCTCCCTAAAGCCTGTACTGCTACAAAATATGTTACTTCTTATGGGTTAACATGTATCAGATTTAGAAACCTATCTCCATAACTGAAGTACTTATACGGTGATTCTAAAAATGAAATGTATATTTTGTAGATTGAAGGAAGAAACTTCGGTGGCATAGGATCAATAATTGCAATACTGATTTAAGTTATTTGCATTTAATAAACTAACGTGAGAAATAACTTAAATCAGTATTGCAATTATTGATCCTATGCCACCGAAGTTCCGTCCTTCAATCTACAAAATCTTCAATTACTTTAAATTGTTGGAGTTACTTTTACTATAAAATGTATGTCAGAACCTATAAAACTTATAGTATTAAATTATTTTACTTATTATTTTTGCGAACTTTTTAAAGTTTAAATGCACGTTTATGCTGTTGTTTACATGGCGTTGTTATGATTCCTCTATTACAAGTCCCCAGTTCCCAAGTTCTAGGATTTTCAATTTATTATTAAAAAAAAATTATAATGAATTGAAAATATGAATTGGTGCTAGGCCCAAATAATCTTAGCTGTTGGTGGTCTTTAAACCACAATTAAATGCACGTTTATGAATAAATTTCGTTTAAAGTGGTCTCTTTTCATTGCAGCGATGGACTGCTAAATACTACCGACAGATCGTCTGTATTAATACTAGATTGTATTTCTAGTGTCGTAACGGTGTTTATTACTGACGAGTTGTGACTATGTAAAAACGAGCGATAGCAACTTTTTACAGTCACACGAATCATAATACCATTACGCACGAGATATATAATATATATCTTGTGCGTATATTATGATTCGTGTGACTGTAAAAAGTCGCTATCGCTCGTTTTTACATACTGTCACAACTCGTCACTTAATTTTCAGTATTTTCAAAAAATTTTGACAGTTCATTTGCGTCGTCATCTTCATATTTACAGCCTGCAGCTGTAAATATATATATATATTTACAGCTGCAGGCCATGAGTATGCATTCGCAGGCGGATAGAGCGAATAAACAGAAGTTGCTATGGCAACCGTTTACTTACCACACTTGCTATGTAATGGAAACACTTTTGCACGCCTGCCTGTTAAAAGAGCCAATATAGGCCGGTTATGCATGCATGGAAAGTAGGTATTTTGTAGTGGGTATGGCAAAAAAATAATATATCTCAAGGTAGGTACAATAAAAGTATAGGTACTCAAAATTTTACATAAGCAGTTTTGTCTTCTATCCGCAGATGTTCGTCTGTTTATTTCAGCTATAAAGTAATCTTTTCACGTCTAAAAATAAGCTCATTTATGAAAAGAATTGCTTTTAAAGCAAAATAGTTAATAAGACTTTCTTTTAAAAAGGTTGGCTCTAGAAATGATATCTGCTATTTCTGTAGTACTTGATGTGAATTGCAACTTAAAAGAGATGTTTCAGCGAGTGCATAACATTCAGCACTTATCCCGAAGCTATGAGTTCTCAAGCACGACGCGAGACGGGGTATGCATTTACAACGTCTGACACCACCGCAGTCAAGTGGATGGAAGAACTAGGTCACGTTCCTGAGTACCTACTCCACCACGCGCTGTTTCCCCCTTCCGTCTTGCAGCTGCAGTGCGGCATCACTGAAGAAGGAGGATCAGCATTTCAGATGCACTGCTATTTGCTGCAGTTATTGTACATAGCAACTTCGCCTCAAGTTCACAACTACGAGACTATCAGCGTCGTAAACGCTGAATTATTGAGTGTCCCCTCGCTAGACACAATTCAAAATCCACCATGAAGAGATATTCGAATTGTTTACTGGCCCAGTACGCTATTTGTGTTTGATTATGAGTATAAATGATGATTTGTTGCGCAGGAGTGGAAACTTTTGATAGTCGAAAGCAGTAAAATTCATTCTCTAATGCTCGGTTACAGAAAGCATTGTCAGAACATCTGATTTGACAATGACTTTAGATTTTGTACCACACATATTTTTTCATATGAAAAGCATTGTAGAATTTCAAATCGATCTTGCTCGAAAAATAATTGATCGATTAAAACGATATTTTAAAATGTGTGTTCCACTTCGAAACAACATTTTTTACGCATTTTGATCAAAATTTAGTTTGAAAAGCGATCTTTTTCTATGTAGATCAGTAATTTGTTTTTATGTGAGTAATAGTATATAATATAATATTATATTATTATATAAAATTCCTTCGGTTCCTTTAGGAGCATAGGGCTCTTTTTTTCTATTTGGCAATTTTTCATTCAATTCGCTTGGACTTAAATGCTTATAATTTAAAAATGTCTGAAGTTATCGAGATTGGACAAAAAGCATCGTTTATAGGGCATTAAATTTCCTATGGATTCTTAAGACAGATTTTTTTTATTCGGTATGGAAGGTACTCGTAACGCGTGTTAAAAAAACACCTAAAACTCTGTGATGATTTCAACTTTGACTGCCTATTACTTCTCAGTTTTTAAGATATCGATATATGGAACAAAAAGCAGGATGTTCGTAAAAAAAAGAACTTTACGAACATATGCATTTTCAATTTAAAATTCGATAAACAACATAACGAATAAAGTAGTTGAAAAGTACATTTATGTTTTAGCCATTAGTTTCCAAGGCGATAAAAGTACGCGATTTTTGGGCCATTTTTCTGGCCATATCTGTCCACCTATACGAAAATGTGTAAGAATCATTTTTTTATAGATCTAACTATGGAACAATTTTTGTTTGAAACTTTTTTGTGTGTATCTAATAGTTTTTGAAATTTTTGCAGAAACATCTATGGGCTGGCTTTTTACCCCCCGCCATTACTGTAATAAGGGAAATCTGAGATGGCCTCATAGCCAAAACTAAATTTTCATATATGTAGTTTATGTGCCCCAAATTGAATGCTTCTATATACTTCTTATACAAACTGATTACCTATTAAGTGAATTGTGTACTTATATCGCTAATGAATGGTACCTAATACCTATACGTATAATACAGACATCAGAGACATTCTGTGTAGAGACGGAATAGAGTTGACATCGATTGTATTGTAGAATTGAAATATGTTTTCTTTAAAAACTGAATTCTTAGTTCTTTGTTGGTTTAATCATTTCTATTATCTAACATAAGCTGCGAAATTAAATAAAATAAACAGCCATATACAATTTTTAACCAACTTCAAAAAAGGAGGAGGTTTTCAGTTCGACTGTATTTCTTTTTTTGTGTATGTTACGATTACGCGATTTCTCCTGCATTTGTAAACCGATTTTGATGATTGATCTTTTATTTAATAGAGCATACCTTCGGATTGGTCCGATATAAATTTTATTTAAATCGGTTTAGTAGTTCGTCTGATTTTAATAAAAAATGAGTAGCGGGATGTAACACCGTTAAGGTAAATGTCAAATATCAAGACATAAGTCGGTTAATAACGTGCAAACTACGTATATTGTAAAGCCACTAAAAAGTAAAAAATAAAAAACTTCAAAAAAGCCTCTAAAAAAAGAAAATAATAAATTTATGAAGTTTGCGCCAATTTAAAAAAATATGCAGTCGGTTAAAAAGTATAGTACTTATAGTAACTAATATCTACTTACTTTTTAGCCGAATTCATATTTTTTAAATTGGCGCAGACCTCAAAATTTTATTATTTTCCTCTTTTTAGTGGCTTTTGAAGAAGGTTTTTTTTTGTTAAAAAGTTTTTTAAAAGAATGCAAAAACTATTTCTGTTCGAACTAATGAAGTAGGGGCTATATCTGTTTGGAATGTCACTTTTCTTACACCGCTGTAAAATAATTTCGCTTCCATTTGAATGCACCTTCTCTTTAACCAAAGAAATAATAAACCATTATTTAGTCGAGAACCAAATGGTGTTTTTATTGTATTATTAGATAATACTTTTATTTAAACTTTAAAGGTAAGACAGTATCGAATATACAACAAGAAAGAATTCATTACAAAGCAGGGTCGGATTAAGACACATTAAAACGTCTCTATTCAGCATAAAAAGTACGGTTGTCTATACATTTCATTGCTATTTTAAAACTTTCGGGGACCCTGGGGCAGACTTTATCCGGGGGCCCCTAATTTTTTTCCTCAATATTATCTTATTGGTAAATTCATGGAAAATTCTAGAAAAATACCCGAAACTACAAGAAATTTTCAGAGAAATGCATCAGAATAATTTGCAATAAAGCAATACGTTCAACAAATATTCAAAGTTAATTCTTCTTTTTGAATTTGTTCAATTCCCTGCGACTCATCCGTCTGCTAATTAATGAGGCTATCACTTGCTGATACACGTAGTACGGCACCCGATGACTAGAGCAGGTAGTTCGCTGTATACGTCTGTTAGTACCAAACAAAAAATATTTTCGTGTTTTTCCTTGACGATAATTAATATTTCCTAACTTAAAAATGCCATCATTTTTTCACATCTTCCGGGTCTGTGGCGATCCTGAACTGTTAGTTTTCCTTGTTAGTAATTTTTATTAAATGAATGCATAATGACTGCAAACAGTATATGAAAACACCTGTTGTAAAGAACAATGACGTAACACAATGCTGTAATCAGGAAAAATTCATTAATACAAACCGATTCAAACCTATGTCACCGTAGGGATTTTAACCCTAAACTTTCCACTATCGCGGCGGACTGAGTTGACATTACTCACACAGTGACACATTTTCAAACGATCGACTTTCTCCCTTTAAAGCATTCTGTCACTGAAAAACCACTACATGCGAGAGTCAATATTCCAACACCACTGCTAGACTACAGACAACTCTACTGTTTGCAGTCATTATGCATTCATTTAATTATATATTTGTTCACGAATGTTAAAATTTGTATTTATAGTAATTTTTATTAACATTTGAGTACACAGTGCGTCTCACGGCGAGGTATACATAAGAAATTTAGCATTGGGGCAAAATGAATGGATCAGAATAAGCCATGATTACATTAATTAACGGTTTATTTAAAGTTGCTTTGGTAATTTTGAATAAGTTTAACTTTTTGTTATTCATTTCTCACTCACTCATTAGAATGTGAAACATACAATCCCATCAAAAATATTCTTGTAAAGAAAAAAAAATGCCAAGTCTCGCAACACTTTCGCCGTAAAAAGTTTTGAGATCCCGAAAAGTACCAAGTCAACCACTTTATTACCTTTGACTATGAAGTTAGCAAATTACTCGATAGTTGTCTTAAAACTGCACAGGTAAAATGAAGAATAATTTATAAACAATATTTTATGACTGTAAACTTGTAGTACCTTTTGAACTTGGCAGTCACGTGGCGTAGGTGCACTGTGATGAGATATTGTTTTTATTAAAACTTTATCGCACGGTATCATATATCCTGATGTTATGTGATTGCCAAGTTCAAAAGGTACTACAAGTTTACAGTCATAAAATATTATTTATAAATTATTCTTTATTTTACCTGTGTAGTTTTAAGACAACTATCGAGTAATTTGCTAACTTCATAGTCAAAGGTAATAAAATGGCTGACTTGGTACTTTTCGGGATCTCAAAACTTTTTACGGCGAAAGTATTGCGAGACTTGGCATTTTTTTTTTTTTACAAGAATATTTTTGATGGGATCTCAGTTCTTTTTGTAAGGTTGGAAAGGGAAAATCACAAATATTTAAATTTTCTCGTTACTTGTACGTGAAACCCAGCCTGCATACCAAATTTCAGCTTTCTCTGACTAAGGACCTATAGAAATCTGCAACACCCCCTTTTAGGGGTTGGAGGGGGAAGGTCACACATGTTTGAATTTCCTCGTTACTTGTACGCGAAACCTAGCCTGCATACCAAATTTCAGCTTTCTCTGACTACGGACTTAGCCTATAATAATAGAAATATGCACCACCCCCTTTTAGGGGTTGGAGGGGGAAAAACATAGATTTGTTAATTTTCTCGTTACTTGTACGCGAAGCCCAGCCTGCATACCAAATTTCAGCTTTCTCTGACTAAGGACCTATAGAAATCTGCAACACCCCCTTTTAGGGGTTGGAGGGGGAAGATCACACATGTTTGGATTTCCTCGTTACTTGTACGTGAAACCTAGCGTGCATACCAAATTTCAGCTTTCTCTGACTACGGACTTAGCCTATAATAATAGAAATATGCACCACTCCCTTTTAGGGGTTGGAGGGGGAAAAACAAAGATATTGGAATTTTCTTGTTACTTGTACGTGAAACCCAGCCTGCATACCAAATTTCAGCTTTCTAGGACTACTGAAAGTGCCCTAGCTTTTTGATGATCGCTATGTCAGTGAGTGAGTGAGTGATGACAAAATAGACAATTTTGAGGGTTGAAATTTTCTGAACTATATTTATTAGAAACCTGTAATTTGGGGAATTAGTTAAGACCGTTAGGTACAATCTCTAGCGAAATTTTCAGCCTTCTGCTTGCATTTGTAACAGAGATATAGAAAGTTGAAAAGTGCCTTGAGTTGCTTCGAGAAAAGGTATAATATAATATACACGGTAGCGGCCGTCTGTTGTTTGCTCGACTTGGCGGGGGCCACTGCCGTGGCCCCAGATTTCTCATTTTCATGGTTATACACGTAATAATATTTCTGACAACAATACATTACTGTGGTTATTTTAAAATTGAACATAGCCTGACAAATACGAAATTTTACCAAAAACCAGAAATAAAAAATAATGTGTATCTAAATTAGCTCAAATGTTGTATGCAGTGTCGGTAACAACGTACTAAAAGTGATACATACCCTGCATCCTCTTTTTCTTTACAAAACTATTAGTCGCTAAGAAATATGCCTTTCAAAGGCAACTTGGGAACTAAGTTTGTTCTTATGAGAATTCAATGTTAAAATTTAATACGTATATCGTATGTATACCTCGCCGTGAGACGCACTGTATTATAAGTTATAATTCACATTAAATTATTATAGAACCTACTTTTATTTCAAGATTGTCTATTATAACGTCTTAATAAACGGAAAATTTAAAATAAATCACAATCAGTAACAGTCTACATCATGAAAATTATTATAAAAAAATGTTGAACATTGTATTAAAACTAAGTTATCAATAATCAAACGACGTCAATAAATTAACTTAATCTGAATCTGTATAATATTACGTTTATACAGTGGTGTACAAAAAAGTAATCAGGCTTTGGATACTTATGTATAGATGTTATGATATCCATGAATTTTATTAATAATAATTGTTTATTAATTTTTAAAATGCTGAGAGGGGAAAAGCACAAATGTACATAACTTCGACCGTGCACTTATATGTGGGTGAGCCACATACCTTCTTTTACCATTCCAACTCCACAAGTGGGGAATGGTACCGACTAATTTGAGTCAAAATTCACTTTTCACAAATTATTTTACAATATTTTTTCGTTTCGAGGTCACCGAAGTCCAAAAAACATATTTTTGGAGAAAGTCTGTTCGTCTGTTTATCAATTGGTCTGTGAGCACGATACAGGCCAAACGGCTGAGCAAATCGAAATCAAATTTTGGTAGAATGTTTGTCATATAAAAAGGAAGACTCCTATTGTTTTTGGGGAAAATCGGTGCGTGCGCAGATGATATATTTGCTATAACGTTGTTTTTGCTATTATACAACGGTATACTTTTCACAGCGATTTACTATTTTACTCATTTTAACAAAAGGTTTTTTCTAAACTTTGTAGTTTCGTAGATATTTTGAAAATAAAAAGTCAGTTGTTTTTTTTTTTGTTTTTAAGTAATTGATCTGTCAGAAAGAAATGAGTTAGCTGACAAGTACGCTTTGATTATTTTTACATGTAAACCACGGGGTGGTAACCAAGGCAATGGAAAACAATTGTTATATTATTAAAAGTCGATCGGACATTGAAGGCTAATACTTATATCTACGAAGAGATCAAGAGATCCCGCTATTTTAGTCTATGCGAAAACAAACAGCAGAGCGCCGTAAAGCCTGAAATTTGCTTAGTTTTAATTTACGAAATAAACAACATTATAAAGTCGTAGGGTTGGGTTGGTCCCGTCACCCAATAAGGGCTACCAGGTTTTTTTCTGTCACCTGATAGCGCCTCTGGTAAGTGAGGTATAAAGTTACTAGATTTAGTAACTTTAGTTAGATATCTGTCACTTACATCATTTAAATGTCAGTGCTATATTTTATATTTTCCACTACCCGATGACGCCACTAGCAAGTAAAGTATCAGTAATTTTATCATATAACGGTTAAATCGCAACTTAGTATTTATTCCTTAGTAATGGACAAATGTAGAATGACTAAACACAAACCGTTAATCTCTAAACCACTTTAAACCTTAGGCATACCTTGCTTGTCATACTAGCGCCATCTAACTAATAAAAAATGTAAGCATTTGACGTATACCTCACTTCCCACTAGCGCTATCTGATGAATAAAAATATGGTAGCCCTCTTGGACTGGAATTTTTTCTAAAAGTTACGATTGATGTTTACCGTTCAGGTAAATATCTATGATTCACTACGCTTATTAAGAGAAGTGCCGAGTGCGTTTGGCCAGAATGCAAGCTAACAGTTGGTGGCCGTCATAAAAAATATTGTTGATATCGTATTTCTTTTGTACAGTAATGTATAGACGGGTATAAGTAATCCACTTGTCTTATAAAGTGTTAATGCAAGTTGACAGATGATTGATTAGTTTTTAAATATGTGCGTTTGTACAGCATACAGTGATGTCAGTCAGAGACGGTGTATTGTCCCCTCGTACATCACACGCGCGCCCGCGGTACCGAGGAAACCACACACGACGGCGCTTCGCCCCCCAGACCCCCGATCAACCGACGATCTACATAGAGCAGTGGTGTCAAGACTTTTGTATTATAATTTTGGTTATAATAAAAGTACATAACGCAATCTTAATGTAGGTAGGTACTATACTTCTATAAGTAATAAATGTTTGCACATTTTCTAATATCACAAAGTTTTTTGATATCTAAACATCATTATTGCCATTTTCCTGTTCTAAGTACTACAATAATTCGATGAAGTAACACTGAACTATGTCGCGCAAATGACGTTTGTGGCGGACAGATTGAACAATTTTGCAGGCCCTATCGTATCTATCAAGCCTTCCGCACATGACAGACAGTCGGCCAGAATATTTACCTATCATTATTCTTATGGAGCACCACACACGACCGACTAAACTGTTAGACCGACAAAAAAGATCGTGGAAGACACAGTTAATTTATTATTGAATTGACCTACATTTTTTCATGTCCCACCGCCGACAATCGTGCCGTGAGATAGCGATGAAAAATTAGATACATGCTTATTCTTATTTGTCGTCCAACAATTTAGTTGGTTGTGTGCGGTGCTCCATAAGAATCAATGATGAATATTCTTACCGACAAAATTATCTATCGCCGACTGCATACCGAGTGCAGTAGGCCTAAAGCGTATGCTATAATAGACGCTAGTGACCTCAACTGTCTAGCGTCTGTAATCTCTCTCTCTCTCTCGCGTGTGCTATAATAATTAATCAAACCTCCTTAACCCTTGATTAGCTGTCAACATTTGTGGCGGTTATAATATTATCTAGCTGTTTGAGAGTACTGTACTAGAAAGTACTATAATTGCGATTCTCTGTATTTTTTTCATATTTATAAACTTACAAATTTTTCAATGCAAAAGAAAAAATTATATTTTTTTCAGAATCAACGTCTAAAAAGGATAATAATTTCGGAGAAGTTTTTTGCTTTCATAAATCTACCAATTGCCTGCGTTATCTACACCCCGTACCAGTTTATATTTTCAGTTTATTATTTTCAATAGTAAATTTAAAATTCAAACGGATGCTTTCAGCAGTTCTCAGATTAAAACTTGCGAACTGAGGGTCTGAACTACTGAAACTACACAAGATATGGATACGTCACATGAACAACGGCTATTCACAAAACGCCAATATATATTTAACTAGCGGCCCGTCCCGGCTCCGCCCGGGTGATATGAAATTATGATTTAATAGCGGTCACCCATTGCTCCGCTCACGTATATTTAATATATTGTTAATTTGTTACCCTCCGCGAGAATCTCCCCCCCCCTTGCGTAACTTTCTATTAGTGAAAGAATTTTTAGAATCGGTTTAATAGTTCCAGAGATAAGAATTTATTATTTATTACGCCTCGCGAGCCCCCGCGAACGTGGTTTTATAATCGGTTTAGTAGTTCCAGAGATAAGAATTTATGATTTATACCCCCCTCCCCCCGTGAGTACCCTCTCGCGAGAATCTCCCCCCTGCGTAGCTTTCTATTAGTGAAAGAATTTTTAGAATCGGTTTAGTAGTTCCAGAGATAAGAATTTATGATTTATTACCCCCCCCCGCGAGTACGCCCCCCCCCCGCGAGAATCTCTACCCCTGCGTAGCTTTCTATTTTTGAAAGAATTTTTAGAATCGATTTAGTAGTTCTAGAGATAAGAATTTATGATTTATACCCCCTCCTCTAATTTTTTTCAAAATAAAATATAGCCTATGTTACTCGCTGATAATGTAGCTTTCTATAGGTGAAAGAATTTTTAAAATCAATTAAGTAGTTTTTGAGTTTATTCATTACAAACATACACACACACACAAAAATACGAATCTTTCCTCTTTATAATATTAGTATAGATTTATTGCCGGGCAAGTACAAAAAAAGTTTGTATATGTCTTTTGTAACTGCAGGGCGGATGGAAGATGTTTGAATCCTGCACCTTTTGCTTTTTTTTAATAGGAGCAATAGATATATTATTTATTTATTATTTATAACAGAAGTTACAAAAAAAATTCACAAAATGTGAAAAACGACAAAGTACGCCCTATCTTGTTTGAAAACTTTAAGCACTTCTTTTGTGAAGCTATAATAAAAATAATGTTGGTGTTAACTATAGGTATCTTCGTTCCTGCATCCTACGCTCCTGTATAATGTTCGTCCACGCTTCTACTAAAGGAATCATCGAAAATGGTCTGTATTCATTGTACGTTATTAACTATTTTGTTGAATTTGATAAACGTAAATTTGAATAGGTTATTATTATTATTATTACGGCGTACCTTATGTTTATATGTTAATATATTTTATTGTTTGTCAGAAAAAGGAAGAATATAGACGCCATTAAAATGTTTTCGTTCTTTGCATTCAAAAGCATAATTGGAACCATTTTGAAAGATTTCAAAAAAGAAAAAGAACGATGACGCCCTTTTTTCCATCTTTCGATCATTCAGAAGAAAAATTAGTACCTACTCTTTTGAAAAAAGATTGCAAAGAAATCAATGCATGCAATTATATTTAGAAAACAATAAACGTATATTAATAATTATTCTGTTACAAAAAAAAGTAGGTACCTAACTAACAAATCTAATGCATATTATGTATAATATTAACATAATAATATAATAAATTATAATATGCAATTTAAACTGAAAATATATATTTTGATAGATTACTGCTTTTGGAAATTGCCTGCTTGTGTAATTTCCTTGCATTATCAAAAATAGATGGATGACTGGTAAAGTTGTAATATTACGGCATCTATACAAAATGTGTGATTACCTAGTAGCTGTATACAATAGTTAAAAAAATCCATTTTAACTGAAAAAGTTAACAAAACATTTAACTAATAAAATTTAATCTTCACCTCCAAATACTATTATATCAAAGGGTAATACATAATTCATTTTTATGCTTTAATGAATCATGGCTTTCGAATAATATGATAACTCCTTAATAGTTCAAACTAATTATCTCTGAGACATTTCGCTAACTGTCAACATTATGTGGGTACCCGACTTTTGATATTCCACCTTACCCTGACAATGCAAAACTTCCCACTGTCTTCTTTAATCAACAAGACAACATAATATAATTCTTTCGGTTTTCTCTTAAACTTGATATATTATCCTGCATTTTCGAATATGGAGCAGTGATATTATAAGCAAAGTATAAAAAATTTACAATTCAGCTTCCACAAATTGGAAAAAAAATGTTTTGCTAACGGTTGAGATTTGCATATAAATCTTCACAAGGAAAATAAAATTTTCAAAAAATGCTGTAAAGAATATTGTTACAAAACTGTTTTCTGAGTTGGCGGAATAAATATTTATTTACAATAATTAAAAATACAACAATGAATGCAACAACGAAAAGTCAATTTTAACAATAAAAAAACTTAACCGGTAATTATTGAACTAAACGAGCCACTTAAATAACACTTAACAAATAACTATATATACAAGGATTATTTATCTGTAATTATTTATGTCACTGTATTCATATCAGATTTATTTCTAACGTTTATTTATGTCGGTCATTTACTCTGTTACTTCAGTACTATTTATTTACATCCACTCCACTATTTATATCACTGTACTGACTGATTCGACCGTTGATAGATTAAAATTTATATCACCGATCCACTTGATGGCACGACTCGCCATTCACTGCTTACCGATTGCGTGACACCGTCGACTGATCCCGATTCACTCGTACCGGCTTGTTTATATACCCTGCGCGGCCCAGCCTAGTACGTTTTCGCGTTCTCTAGAACATTCCGGCAGGTACTCGTTGTTCAGTATGCAGACCCCCGTTTCTCAGAACTGTTACCCGCCGTTCATATACAGGGTGATCCGTAACAATATCATTACAGTTATTTAAAAAAAATCCTACATCCATATGTGTTTCCAAAATAGTAAAATGCGAATAGTTAAGTAATTTAACTAATCAGAAATATTCTAAACACTGTATTAGTAATGCCACAAATATTTTTGTTCTGAGCTAAATTTAAAAAAGTCGATTAAATTAAAGATCTCGAAAATCCATCAAGACAAGACAGAAATATACCTGTAGATATCACAGTAGTGATTCTAACCCATATAAGTATATTTATAGTTCGCCTACGCACTGGATTAAGACAGGATTGGCTTAAAAGAAAGACTACCCTAAATTTTACTTTTAATAAAAAAATTAGATGTTCAATTCGTCGATTTAGTGTAAGGCCTGGCACTAACAGGCATTTTTAATTGCGCCACAGGCAAGTTGCATGAATTTTTTAATCGCATTTTCAGGGTTCCGTACCTCAGAATGAAGAAAACGGAACCCTTATAGGATCACTTTCGTGTCTGTCTTTCTGTCTGTTCGCCCGTCCGATCTCCCCCCCCCTTATCTCCGAAACTACTGGGCCTAAAAGGATCATAGGACCTCACGCATAGTTTACAGGAAAACCTAAACGAAAATCCTAAGTCTATTTTGGGGGAAAAAGTAGAAAATAAAAAAAATTTCAAATGCATCGTGTGACATCTATACTAATGTTATAAAGAGGTAAAATTTGTTTGTATGTTTGTTTGTAATGGATAAACTCAAAAACTACTTAACTGATTTTAAAAATTCTTTCACCTATAGAAAGCTACATTATCAGCGAGTAACATGAGCTGTATTTTATTTTCAAAAAAATTAGGGGGGGGGTAATAAATCATAAATTTTATCTCTGGAACCAATAAGCCGATTCTAAAAATTCTTTCACTAATAGAAAGTTACGCAGGGGGAGAGATTCTCGTGAGGGGGTACTTGCGGGGGGGGGGGGATAATAAATCATAAATTCCTAACTCTGGAACTACTAAACCGATTTTAAAAATTCTTTCACTAATAGAAAGCTACGCAGGAGGGGAGATTCTCGCGAGGAGGTACTCACGGGGGGAGGGGGGTAAAAAATCATAAATTCTTATCTCTGAAATTACTAAACCGATTCTAAAAATTCTTTCACTAATAGAAAACTACGCAGGGGGAGAGATTCTCGCGGGGGTCCGCGGGGGGGGTAATAAATCATAAATTCTTATCTCTGGAACCACTAAACCGATTCTAAAAATTCTTCCACTAATAGAAAGCTGCGCAGAGGGGGAGATTCTCGCGGGGGGATAACGAATTAGGGGGGAGATTCTCGCGGGGGATAACAAATTAGCAATATACTAAATATACGTGAGCGGAGCAATGGGTGACCGCTATTAAATCATAATTTCATACCACCCGGGTTCTGTTATGTATTAATGTGTTATGTAACAGTGAGAATAATTGGATTCCACCCTTTGGGTATTGATATTGTAAATTATTTGGGTACAGAACCCCAAAAGTGATGTGGGTGGTTTGAATAATTACTGTTATAATTGCAATAAAAACCAGGTATTTAATTCGGGTACCCGAATTGATAGAAAAATACAGATTCGTCGTTCCTCACCTCCAAAAGCCGGCTCTGATTTGGTAGCTACTCAATGAATATTAATTAGAAAAGGCGGTAAATGGTAAAGATGTGCTCTTTGTACACTCTTCGGTGAGTTATTTAACACATCATACCTATGAGTGTGTACTAGGATCATGCGCAATACAATACAGTCGAACCTCACA
This sequence comes from Mongoloraphidia duomilia, assembly GCA_039654895.1. Classification (NCBI taxonomy): domain Eukaryota; kingdom Metazoa; phylum Arthropoda; class Insecta; order Raphidioptera; family Raphidiidae; genus Mongoloraphidia; species Mongoloraphidia duomilia. Next base: position 30,860,714 of record CM077522.1, read on the forward strand.
TAAGTTATACCATCGTAACTCACAAGTTATAGACCCCACAAGTTTAAGTATTTCTGCACATAAATAAACTAATGTGTTCTCCTCCAGCGTTACCCCACTCCAGTGGATATTTTACATTTTATTAACTTTTACCTTTTTAACTTCGGTTTAGATAGAAACCTTATCTTAACCTGAACCTAATAAGTCAAAAAGTACTTCATATTTTTTAGTTTGGGTTCCTGTTGATAGAGCACCAAATTTTATAAAAAAAAATTAACGCTTTCTTAAAAAAATATTATAAACAATTATTTTAATGTCACCTGCATGGATAGTTCAACGTCAAGGTTTAGTTGGTCAAATAACAAATGATTTAATTGCACAAGTTTAAAATTTAAGTATTAAGAAGTACACACTACAAGCTTGAGCATTTTGTCGAACCGAACCAGGGTCGCTTTCTGTTCGCGACTAGGTTCAAATTAAAAATACATATTTATGTTATTTAGCGCGAGCCGAACAGTGCAGCATTGCAAACCGTTCGGAGTACTATTTTTATTTAATTTATTAAAATGTTTGGGCTCCGCAATTAATAAAAGTCTATGTTCACAACTTAACGAAGAGTTTTTATAATAGGTGCAGTGCCAGTAATTATAAAATTATTAGTGACATCGGGAACTACAGTGTCGATTGCCTTATCATCATAAACACAAGAGGATAAAGCACATCCTAATTTTTATTTTTAACCGACTTCAAAAAAAGGGGGTGGTTCTCAATTCGGTTGTATTTTTTTTATGTTTGTTATCTCAGAACTCCGTCATTTATAAACCGATTTGGAAATTTTTTTTTTATTTGAAAGGATATACTTTCAGATTGGTCCCATAGAAAATCGGTTCAGTAGTTCGGCTGATTTTAATAAAAGTTAGTAACGGCGTGTGATTCCTTAAAATAAATGTCACTTTTTGACACATTAGACAGCGTAAGAAAGTCGGTTTAATAAAAGTGAGTAACGGCGTGTGATTCATTTCAGGTAAATGTAACTTTTTGATACTAAAAAGTAAAAAATAAAAAACTTTTTAACAAAAAAAAAAACCTCCTTCAAAAAACCACTGAAAAGAGAAAAATAATGAAATTTTGAGGTCTGCGCCAATTTAATAAAATATGAAGTTGGTTAAAAAGAAGATATTAATCACTATAATATACTTTTTAACCGACTTCATATTTTATTAAATTGGCGCAGACCTCAAAATTTCATTATTTTCCTCTTTTTAGTGGTTTTTTGAAGGAGGTTTTTTTTTTTTGTTAAAAAGTTTTTATTTACTGTAGATTATAGACGCGTCGACTACTCAGGTCATTAGTGTCTTTCAACTACACTAAATAACAACTAACTTAAAAATAAATAATATCACAAAACATCCATGAGCGTAGGTGGGATTCGAACCCACAACAGTCTAGTTTAGAGGCTGCGGTACCAAGTACGCTATCCACTAGGCTATACTGCCCTCAAGCATATCCTAAAATACCGCCCACTTCATAAAATAAGTATATGTCATATGATTTGTAAAAACTAAACTTCAATGAGTTGTTTTTTACTGTTTTAACGATAACTGAGCACTGGCATGGTTACAATCATGTTTCCGCAAACAACACGCCCAGTATCCTGTGGACTTTGACGCGAATCGCTTTTTGACGTTGCACTGAAATACTGACAACCGATGGATCGCTGACGAGCGCCGAACCGAACATCGTTGGTTCGCCGAACCGTTACAAGATCCGGTTCGCAACACCGTCTACAAGGTGTCCCAGACATGATTCCCCAAACCTGTATCTCGATTGTTACAAGCTTTTATTTAACTTGCAATGTTTGTATGTTAGTTTGTGTGTTTGTTTGTTTAGATCAAATCTTGAAAAAGTCAATTTTGAACGACTTCCACGGATCCAATCGATTTGAAATTTTGTACACATATGTATTTCTGATGACAATACATGAATAAATCATTTTTAGAATTAAATTCAACCCTAAGGCGTTCAAACGAGAGTGTAGGGTTTTTTTGACTACTCAACGCCGAGGCCAAATCGCTGAAGGTAAAAACTTGAAATTTGGACAGTAGAATCCTTTTCTGACGTAAGTATCCACAAAGAAGAGATTTCTCGAAATTCAGCCCCGAGGGGGATCAAAAGGGGGTATCTACAATTTTGAAAGACTAAAATGAACAAAATAAAATATTAATAAAAAAAAAACTTTTTAGAGACAAAATTTTATTGAAATGTACTAAAAAGGAAAAAATGATATTTAATAATTTTGGTTCATAATTATTATAAAAGCGGGGGTTGCGACTAATAAATATCATAGAAATTACAATCCTCGCTTTTATAATAATTATGAACCAAAATTATTAAATATTATTTTTTCCTTTTTAGTGCATTTCAATAAAAGCTTGTCTCCAAAAAGATTTTTTTTACTAATATTTTATTTTTGAAGATAATCTCATCAAAGTTTATATATTCGTAAATGGGATGAAATTGTTCACAAAATTGCCGTAAATAATCGACGATATCTCGGTGTAGGCTAAGATGAAATATTAATCTTTTTTCTTAAATAGCACCATATGCATTTTTTAGCTATTCTGATAGAGCTTTATACTTTGTTTTCAACTAGGTAATAAAATATTAGTGTTATATTACAACATGTTCAAGATAAACGCAATTAAACTTTACATACAATACATATTATACCTGCATGATTACTTGATTTTAATATCATGTAGGTACGTATCTATATTATAGTATTGTAATTTGTATGCAACGTTTAATTGCGTTTATCTCGAAAATATTATAATGTAACATATATTTTGTTGCATGCATGGTTGCAAAGATAATAAAAAGCTCTATCAGAATATATAAAAAAATTCGACTGATGACCAGTCCTATACTTCCCACCTAGTAAATATTTGCAAAAAATAAACACTCTTTTTTTTTTATCCTTTGACTAGGCCCAAATAACCTTAGCTGTTGGTGGTCTTTAAAACACAATTTAATTTTTATTCTTTGAAAAAAGCATGGCCCTCTTTTTTGTTTGGTGATCTACTGATGGCTAGCTTAATTATAGCAAAAATCATGGTTACCTTGATTTACGTACAATTTTCATTTTTTTTTTGTAAAATATTTTTTTTCTCGAAAACTATACATTTTAGAGACAAAAAATATTTACATTTTTTTCATATTATAACATCTAAAATTCATTTATATTTTTTTTTACCTATGTTAATACGTGACATTGAGGACGTTTTTTTGAATATCTCAGGATCCACTGAACCGATTTGACTCAAAATCTAATCAGATCTAAGTTAAAGGCTGATAAACACAATAGAATAATCGGCATGCCCGTATGTTGTTCCGTTCTTAAGATATCGAAGGCGAAAAATTGACCACATACACACATACACACACACATACAGACATCAGTCAGAAAATGATCTTAAACGATTGCTAGGGTCTCAAAACGTGAAAATCTGTTAAAATCTCGAAATATTTTTTTCGGACTAAATCCATTACTTCCCTACCATAGTAGAGGTGGGAAGTAAAAATACCTATGGTCTTATTTAAAAAAAAGTTGACTGTTGTCTCTCTGACCTATACAGAGATATCGTCGATCGTAGATTATTGACGCTCAACAGCTAAGGTCGTCAGCAGATATCGTCGATGATTTGCCGCCATCTTGTAGAGAATTTCATCCCATTTATGAATATATAGATTATAGGCTTAGATCGGGTTATCTTCAAAAATAATCGAAATATAGGCTTGGGGAGTCATGTCTGGGACATCTGTACCTATATTATTCGGTTCGTCAAAATTCTCAAGTCTATACGCAGCTTATATTATTATCGAAAAAATTAAACTCTAAATAGAATCGAATCAAAAATCAATTCTTTATAAATGTAACGTAACTACTCGTTGAAGAAACCATGTGATTATAAAATAGAGTAGGGACTAAGGGCAAGTATAACTTAAAAGAGACATACAGCGGTCCTGTAAATATAAGTTATGTGGGGTTCAACTGTAACAGATATTTGTTTGAAGGAATATCAGCTCTATAAATTGTCATACAACAACACTAAATAACAATAACCTCCAACATACGATGTACCATAACAACTATTTCAAATATTGTATAATAATTATTTTTTGTCATCGTTGCCGAGAAACGCATCGGTGTTTTCTTTGATTTTATTTTCTTCTGATTTAATTTTAAGAATCTCGTTTTGTCGATCAAGGACACATATCTATTGGCGGTTGAAGAAAACAAAAATCTTACATCAGAACTAATATATCTACTACTTACTTGTTGTTACAGTGGCGACGATTGTAATTGTTACCATTTCAATTATTATAATTATAGTACTAATAAAGTATAAGTACATTTTTTCTCTTTTATGTAATAATTTCTCACAGCGAATTACGTCAGTGAGTTAATTTCATTAGAAAGGACCATCTCTAATAATGTTAAATATCCATTCAACTTAATATGAGCAATGTAAACAGAAATTCCAAAGAATATTCCGAAGAATATTAAGATGTTAAAAACTGAATCTTGTATCAAACTAATACCTACATCGGTCATCCATGAATCTCTTGAATAAGGATGAAACCTCTTATGTGAAGACACTGAACATTAAAAAAATAACCGAAAAGCACCAAACCACTCTCACTTTTTTTCTCGACGCACGTTTCGTTAACATCGTTTCGTTAGCATCATCAGAAGATGATTAAAACTTATATGGGTTATAAATTAATTTGATACAAGTGTCTTAATTTTTTAAAACTTTTAAGGATATTTTTCTCGGCTTCTATTTTGCAATATTTTAATAAATAAAATATGAGCAAGAAGAGTAATTAGATACTTAATAATAACCAAATAATTTGAACCCCGATTATTCACAACGTATAATTCACTTAACAATTAATGAATAACAATATTATACAGGCTAATTGCTGCCATCATTGTTAGGTTATATGTTTAAGAAAAAATCAAATGCCATTGCTGGGACTTGAACCCGAAACTTCCAGTTTCCGGCTGGAAGAGTTATCAATTACTCCACTGTGCCTGAAAGTAGAATCTTTTTTTCTCTTATATATAGCAATTTCAATAACGAAACGCTCTGCATGCGAGAGCTAATTTTTAAGTTATAATATAACTTAACAATTTAGGGGCTTAAATCATTATTGATTATTATTTAAATATTGTTATCTACAATTACTTTCATTTGTTTTTGATTAAAAAGAGTAATATTAATTTAATATACGATTTAGTTCTCAAATTGAACCCTGGAACCGCTACCACTGAACATACTTATAAGAGGTACCTAGTTAAAGTTGTTTCACCTTTGTTCCCTCTAAATCTTTATGCAAGTCCCTTTGTCTTCCGTCTTCATACAAAAAAAGCCCAAAACTATTTTCTTTGTGCGCAAAAAATGACCACTCCATATATCATTCGGTAAGTTTTTAATTCGACAGTTAAAATAATCGCGCAAACGTTCAAACGATACCTTTGTATAAAACGATGAACAAAATAATAGGTAAGTCATTTCCAGAAATATATATTGCAATCGATTCATTTTCAAAACACATCATTCAGCGCATACAGTGTTAACAGGGGCGGCTCAAAATACAATTTTCAAACAGATTTTTAGTTTACGTTCTACTTTTATCTGGATTTTCATAACAAAAGACTTCTTGGGTAACGAAGTCTAGGGTGCGGTTTTATGAAAGCACGGTGCAAGTGAAACTTTATTGCCGTAACCCTAAATGCTTTTAACCCGAAATCGCCGAAAGTATACAGTATACTTGGTTTTGGTAATTATGTAATTTGAACCCTAATCAGTATGGAGACGAACGTAAGAATCCAGATTCTATGATTGATGGTCAATAGGTATTTGATTTGCTGCTCGGCTGAATATTCGTACGATATTAGTTAAGTAGATGTACAATATAGTTATATGAACATAACGTCGCTGATTTTTGATGAATACTGGTCTGGTCGACTACCATCACACTTGTATGCAGTCGAACATTATAGTTATGAACATAATGTCGCTGCTTTTCGATGAGTACTGGTCTGATCGATAGCTGCGATTGGACGTAGGCGTGACATGACGTGACGCTCGACATGCGTAACCGAACGAAAAAAAAAACATAGTTTCACTATTAAACTATATTAGAACCGGGCGTATTTAGCTATATTTCATTTCATTTTACAATATTAATACGATTTCTTTTTAGGGTTCCGTACATTCGATGAAAAAAGGGAACCCTTGTATAGGATTACTCTCGTGTCTGTCTGTCCATCTGTCACAGCTTTTTTTCTCCGAATCTACTGGATGAAAAAAGTTGAATTTTGGTACATATATAGAGTTGGATGACCCAATCCCGGACGTATAGCGTAAATAAACGAATTGTGATTTTGGGGCTTAATTTTGAATTACAAAATAAAAAAAAATTCAAGTGCATCATGCGACGTATCCAAATAATGAAAGGGCTCGTTATGAGAATTACATATATATTTTTTTTATAATTTAAAAATGCATAAATTAAAAGATATTAAAGAAAACATACGAAAATCGAGCGTTCCCCCCCCTTTTTCCGAAACTACTAAGCCTAAAATTTTGAAAAATATACGGAATATAGGACCTCATTAATAATAGTTTACAGGAAAACCTAAACGAAAATCTTAAATCTTTAAATTCCCATACGGGAAACGGAACCCTCTCCACGCGAGTCTGACTCGCACTTGACCGTATTTTTTTTTTTGTTAATTTATCTAGGTAGTGTTGGCACAAGCCACCCGTGAGAGTTAGTACCTGTTTTATGTACAGAATTAATATTTCTAGTTTTTTGGTCGAACAATAAAAGATATTTTAGTGAGAATAAATAAAAAAGAATGATTTAACTTTTTTTATATACCTATATCTTAGGGGTTGATTTGAAATGCCACACCCCGGTATGTCGTTGCATAACTATGGAATATTATAGCGGGTGGTATTTTACACATTTCATACGAACAGCATTTTTATACATCAATATTAAACCTCTAAAATCCAGATACTAATATATGCCTTTAAGTTTTAATTTATCTGAGCTGAATGTTTAGTAAATGTGCATAAAAAGTATTGCTTTTATTTTTAAATCAGTTTTAACTGCCCCTCATATTTAAGCAATATTATATTATTATTGCAATTAAATTTAATCATGATGTAGTGTATAGGTACATACCAATTTATATCAAAATAAATTAAAAATTCTTTTTCCATATCCGATCGGGATCACTTCTACCCACCGTGCCTAAAGAAGTTTTACATAAAAAAATAATTTGCAAACAATCGAAATTTAAAAAAAGTCAACTAGATACGTATTGTTTTCTATAAATAGGCATTGGTACGAAACCAGCCCGAAACATAGCACAGGTTCGAACACAAATTAATAGAGTATAGGGTAAGTTAAGTAAAAAAGCAGGTACTGCATTGCGTTTGGTTGATTTGGGTTCAAATCTACCGGACCTGTTACATTATCATAACATCTTAACAGCTATTCACGCTACGTGGTTCCAATTGATTGCATCGGATAAGTTTATGTCAGTGCAGCGGCAGTTAGACCTATATTAATTGAATATTTCAATTTCAACTAACCAGTGAAGACGAGAATATTCAAGTTCAACACTCTCAAGATACAAAATGTTATAATTACCACAAAACACCAAACCATAATAAAAACGCTCGACGTACGTTTCGCCAACCAAGTTGGCATCATCAGGAGATGATTAAAACTTAGCTCCAAATGATGCCAACTTGGTTGGCGAAACGTACGTCGAGAGTTTTTATTATGGTTTGGTGTTTTGTGGTAATTGTAACATTTTGTATCGTTACACCAAAGGTTCCACCACTTTTTATTCTCAAGATAATTAGGTAGGTATCAATGTTTGACAGTTTTATCAATCCTTGTCGTTTCATTATTAATACGAAAACTTCTTTTTTCGCATTTTTATCGTTAACTTATGAAATGTTTACGTACTTCTAGAAAACTTCTCTTTTATATTGAAAAATAAAATCAAAAATCTTATTTTAAATTTTTGTAAGAACTTAATTTAAAAAGTGTATAGTCTTATAAATATTCTAGAATTATTTGTGTTTTTTGACAAACCAGATAAAGGGTACATGTTTGATTAACAATTATTTATCATAAATCGTTATGGAGAGTCATTTTAGTCGAATTTTCCGAAAAGCGCTTATACGATACAAAGTATGTACAAAATTGCGTATATTTCCAAAACTACCAATCCGATTGGCACCAAAACCAATAGACCTTGAGTTCCTACAAACATTTTACAAAAAGAATGGTTCAAACAGGTGGATTTTTTATTATTTTAAACAAAAGAAAATTCCACTGACACACACGCTCATCTACCCAGTGAAAACCCACTTCTCGTTACATTTGGAGGGTAGTAAAACCCGAGTCTGACATCTAGAACATGGGTTTTCGACCAGTTATCACCATACTTCCATTTCCATAAGTCGAGAGCTGTTAATTATACGGGCAGATCTTACAAAACATGAAATGTACAAGGATTTGTACAAGAATACACCTGCTATAGAAGACTTTAATGATCACTTCAAGAATCAACACGTTGCTGACGCGGGATTACAAATAATCTCACCTATCTTAGTCAGTATTGCGGAATATATACCTGTCATTGTATACCTTACGCGTATATAATATTGCGTTTACCTGTCAGCCTCTAAAAGCGTCACATCTGCAACTGAGAATCCTTAGGTCGTGTATCTGTAGCGAAAATCACACTGTCAGCTATTACCACTTCCATTAAGTGGAGAGCTATCTATGATTTTTACAAACAATTTAAATTTATTTAGTGCTCAGGTAGGTATATTTAAATATAAAGAGTTAACGAAAATAATTTTAAAAAAATTTGAACCGACTTCAAAAAAGGATAAAATAATAATATTATTGTTTCTTTAGATTTGCAACCACCTTATATGCAAATCATTAAGTTGGCGTAAATGAACAACTGTTACTCCAGTAATTTTAGATATTAAAATCACCCACCTGCAGAAAAATTCCCTTCGTTATGGTGTTTTAAAAAACGTGTAAAAAGTCCCCATCGATATCGTGCCGGCATTGCCAGATATTCGAGGTTCAAGTTCACGATAGACGGTTTTTTGCGAATTTCTCGGTTCCGTTTCATTTTTTTGTAAAAAATGGATATTATCAATCTTGTAGAGGACGAAATTATCTACAACTTTTGTATAGACATTTTTTGTCTACGATTTATAGTTTTTCTTATTAAAGTACCCGCGTCTTCCTCCCCCTCGATTTTACATAACGGGATTATGCTGCTTCCCGAGGGCCTAACATAATGATTTGTACCATTATTTTAAGTTGAACTTAAAGCTAACGATTAATTATAATTTTATCGAAATTAATGCAGTAGTTCTCTACTTATAAGCAACCAAACATACAAATCGACAGCGCTCAAACAGACAGACAATTTTTTTTCGAAAATACGATATTTATACTTGACATCAATTATAAAGACCATTCGTAAAGTAATTTTGTAAAAAAAATTTACAAGGGTTGAGAGAGTGCGGATTAAGTACGAGTATGCATTTGCATACCGTATAACACACCCTAGTAATAGTAGCCACATTTTTAATTTTTTTTACAAAATTCCTTTACGAATAGTCTTTATAACAATTATAATGAGTATTCGTAAAGGAATTTTGAAAAAAAATTAAAGGTATGGCTACTCCGAGCTATTCTTAGTAGAGTGCGTTATACGGTATGCAAATGCATACTCGTACTTAATCCGCACTCTCTCAACCCTTGTAAATTTTTTTTACAAAATTACTTTACGAATGGTCTTTATAATTGATGTTAAGTATAAATATCGTATTTTCGAAAAAAAATTGTCTGTCTGTCTGTCTGTTTGAGCGCTGTCGATTTGTATGTTTGGTTGCTTATAAGTAGAGAACTACTGCATTAATTTCGATAAAATTATAATTAATCGTTAGCTTTAAGTTCAACTTAAAATAATGGTACAAATCATTATGTTAGGCCCACGGGAAGCAGCATAATCCCGTTATGTAAAATCGAGGGGGAGGAAGCCGCGGGTACTTTTATAAGAAAAACTATAAATCGTAGACAAAAAATATTTATACAAAAGTTGTAGATAATTTTGTCTTCTACAAGATTGATAATAACCATTTTTTACAAAAAATGAAACGGAACCGAGAAATTCGCAAAAAACCGTCTATCGTGAACTTGAACCTCGAATATCTGGCAATGCCGGCACGATATCGATGGGGACTTTTTACACGTTTTTTAAAACACCATAACGAAGGTAAATAAAAAATTACTGGACTATGTGAAATATAGAAAAAGTAATTGCGCCGATTTCTATTTGAATGTACGGAGAAGGTGATTGCAAAACTAGCGAATAAAATAATTTTTCTTTTAAGGTAAGTATTCGATTTCTGTTTTGAAGTCGATTAATTTTTTTTAATTATATTAGAATATTACATTAACACCAATTTTCTGCGAAGATGGATACCAGTGCTGTTATCATAGTTTTAATGAGTGGCACCTATGGTAACCAGCACCGGTACCGCCGCGAAGTTATCTATGCCTTTTCAGGGAACGATATAAGAGTGCACCCAGGGCTGTATGGAAAGAAAATTCCGGTTCGAGGGGCTTTTTTAAATCGATATGAATTAAGTTTTACAAAAATAAAATAAGAAACTGATCTATACGAAAACAATGGACCCTTGGAAAACCCGGACTTTAAAAAAATTTAGGTCCGGGGGAAATCCTCCTTCTTCCTCTCCACGGATCTGAGTATACCTTTAGAAAAGAGCAGAATTGCGTAAGTTTAAAGTCTGCTTTGTTAAAATACAACTGAAAAAAATTTAGTGACAACCCGCATTAATTTTAGTTCAGTGTGAACACGAAACTTACATAAGTAATACAATAATGCGCTAGTAAAGTTGAATTCATTTCGAAATGGCAACAGAATGATGCAGGATTTTTATTACCAGCTGTATATAGTTTTTGGTGCGTACAAAGAATAAATTTTTAAGGATATATCATCAAAGAGGACGGAAAGGAATGCTTTAGGCGCAGTGAGCTTTATTTTACCGTACCTACCAACGACAACAATGATCGTAAAGAGAGTATTTATATTGTTTTATTTGAAATCGCAAAAGCGGGACGGTTTCTTGCGGTCAACTTTCTGTGTAATTCATACAACGAGAAAATATAAAAAGGCGTCTGAAAACTGAACAGAAAAGTTGAATAATTTTTTTTTTGATACAAATGCAGAAATAGTCTCATTAAACTGTTGAGAGGCGGTAAATTATCGTGGAAAGTCTTCTAAATATAAATTCTGGAAATATTTATGAAGATCAGAATTCGCACCATTTAAATTTTAAATAAATATACAATTTGTAATCTAATTAATACTAAAACATCAAATTACTATTATTACTTCTATCTGACCTCCATCTTTATTAGACTTCAAAAAAATGTCGATGTTCTCTTAAGACGATGACGACCGAAGCTGGTTCTGAACATAATGAATTTAAACATTATTTTACTTAGGTATCTTATATCATAGCAATTGCAATGAAAAAGAAAGAACTAGTATGGAAATATTTTATTGAAAATAATATGGTAAGCATGACTTTTTTCAAAAATTGTCCTAAATTGAGAAAATTTTTCAGTCATGCACTGTGATAATGCTGAGGTCGTCTGTGAGTTTTTTTTATACGACGGTACTGTGCGTTCGTCTATTACAAAGCCCTATATTTGGCAGAATACAATTTTTCGAAATCTGGTAATTTGATACAGATTTTTGAAACGCCATGTGTATGTAACGATATACCAAAGTACAATATTAATAAAAATAAATCCAATATGTTATTGCCTTCGCCGTTATAAAAACCAATATGTGCGTTCGTCTTGGTTCGTACAAAGGCGCATGCGTGCCGCACGTGGATATATGTTTTTATTGCGAAACAATCTATTAAAGTTCGATAATAAAACCCACGGAATTGTTATAGAAATACATTTTACGCAATATATACCCTAATCCTTTGTATTTGCTGTACTATTACCGTTGCAAAATATCATATCGAGTTTTGACAGCTGATTGCTTCTACGAACTGGAAAAGCACAGAAAACAAATGTAGAAAACCATAAAATAAATAACGATCGGCTTGAGAATAGCCGTCTCTACGCTCTGTAGATTAAAGACGCTCGACAACTGAGGTCATTAGCGCCGGGACACTCTTGTTTATATGGCGATACCATGATTCGTTTATTACGAATCTCAAGCTTCAGATTGTAATCCGAAAACTTGTGAAAATATCAATTATATTTTTTATAGACTAATGGCCGTTTTATCGTACATTTTATTCACGGTGTTTTTTTAATCACATTGTTAAATTTTGATTGCTTCACCGTGTTTGTTGGTTGCTGCGTTTCGTTACCATAGCAACCCTTTATTTAACAGTGTGATTAAAAAACACCGTGATTAAAATGTACGATAAATCGGTCACAATAATATGAGTAGCTACTATTAACCCAGATAACCCTGGTAGTTTGTGACAAAAAAATAACGGTGGACGAACTATATATATCAACTTGCGCTACGTAACCACATCGGTTTTCAATACTGATCTCTAATTAATGGATAGCGAATAAATGGCTAGTCCCTATAGAACATTTGAGAGCTCAAAGTTGCATATTAATTTGTGAAAACTCATATTTTTCACAGTATAGCTTTTTGTAGCGGCGATTTCGTTACCTAGGAATGATAGCGATATAATCATAATCCTAGGTAACGTAATTGTCTCAGCTGCTGTCAGTGCAAAAAAGTGAAATGTGCAATATTTTACGTGTTTTTTTACAAGTTCATGCGACCAGCTGACGCCCAATCCCTCTTCCACGATGCAGCTGACGATTATTTTTCAACTCACAATGATGTCAACTATTTATAAAAACAAGTTTCAGCCGGCGTACTATTACTTAAAATTTTTTTTACCACTTTCGCAACCTCTCACACTCAAACCCACCGCTACTTGAGCAACTGACGGTTTACTGATTAATTGTACGAGATCAACTATCGATATCAAAATCAGCCGGCTTATATTATGACTTTTAAATTTGCAACGTAAACTCCCAGACTAAAAGAGTTTTTATGCCGTAACCTGTAAAACCATCACCTCAAATCAAAAATATCGATGAATATATGACGCGTGATTTAATCGACCGAATGCCCTTGTCCCTTGATGATCAGTGACCAGGGCGCGATTTGGGTTATTTTTGGACAACGTGATAATTACATATTCGTTTACATTATAATAAATAAATACTCTTACCACATGCATATTTTTATTCCTACATTTTTAAAAACAATCCGCATAAAACTTGTTTTATTAAATTTGTTAGTGATGTAGTATCAATTTTCAGACCTAAACTACATCATCTTAAAGAGAGGGAGAGATTGTAGAGTATAGATGCTCGACAACTAAGGTCATTATCTGGTAGCATCAGTGCGGTAATATGCAATACCTACCTAAGAATC